>CACRXP010000015.1:2360266-2371582 GCA_902702965.1 Spirometra erinaceieuropaei
TACCCTTGCGGGAATTCGGCGCGGCCACTTATGGGAGACAAGGTGGGGAGTCCATGCTGGTCTTACAGGACACTTCGGCTGCACAAAATATGGAGGTCGCAGAAGGCAATCTCGAGAAAAACGTCTCTAACCAGCCGGTCGGCCTCAGCCAGCCAGGCCTGGATCCCGTGAAGGAAACACCTCCTATGATTGTGTGGCAGTTCGCGTCTCCTTGCGCTCCGCCTTTGTCATGCTGCCTTCCTGTCTGCCTCACGCACCTTGTCGATACGCTGCTGGGATGCGCGAAGCTTTTCACTAGCCTCGCGAGTGCTCCAGGCCAGTCCATGCTGTCCCCCCTCTGATTGGATGGCGGACGCGGAGACAACGAAAGGCGCACACACGCGCTGGGTCTCAGCACCTCGAAGGCGGACACAGGCAACAACAACTTGCCTGGAGAGCGCGCTCGCGGCGACGACTGCTTGCGGAGTTTTGTGTACGCATTCCCAGCAGTAAAGGTTGTCCAAACCCAACCCGTCTTCCCTGATTTTTGATTTGGGAACCTCTGTCATGTCGATCATCCCACTTTCGACAAGTGTCGTCGTCTCTGGGCGGTTGAAGGTTGAAATAAAAACACAGTGGACTGCCCTTCCAATGGGAAGACAAATGCCAATTGCGTTACGAGATCATCTGTTTCAAACCTGTAGGCCAGACTCTTCGCCAAAGTGGATCCGAAAATTGGAAATGTAGATATGTGATCAACCATTAGATTCTGTCAGCACTTTATTTCACATCATGGCATAAAACATCATGCCTCTTTGAGGTTCTCATGACTGAAAAGAGGAACATTCGATCGCTCGAACAAAAATTTAATTTGCCTTGAACGTGGGATTCTCATCCGCTATTTCTAATTCCGGATATCTGCCACCAGTCCCAGATTTTGTAGCCTGCCCATCCAGGTGGGGGGGGGAGGGGGGGGGTGGCTTTTGGCTTTCGTTTGGTGAATCGTAAGGTCTGTTTATAGTCGGACGTGAACAACATGCGGTTCTTGTGGAAAAAGACCTTAAGTTAAAGTTTTACGCAACCCAAAACAGACAGGATTGTTGAGACTGCTTCCTCGTGGACTTGATTTCTTTTTATCCTGAAGATTGTCTTCGTTCCGGTGTCATGTCTGCTTCTTAAGTCAGGCGTTGCAGGAACCTGGAACGGCGGTTGCGGTGCTGTTGAACGCCGTTTCTCAACCGCTGGTTGCTGCCTTCTCTTAGGAACTATGGTGTCTTCGGCCTAGATGGGGTAATTAGTGAACAAATGATATCCTAAGCCGGAACTTCATCCAGCGAGCACGCGCACGCACCGTTCAGACAGAAGACGCCTCAGCCACAGATATTCAGCAAATTAAGAGCAGTCTTCGGCTGGCGTAATCACGGCGTGGGGGGGGGGAGTGTTGGCCAATTCTAACAGCCAACCACGAGCTGCCTAATTAGACTATTGTTTAGCAGCAACTGTGCGGCGACCGTTAACTCGGTAGAGTGAATAATCTCCCAAACTCTGCCTCACACGACGCTACTAAGTGCGGCTTCGGTGGCCGGCCACCTGCCCCTTCCTCTTCACTGCGATGCGCATCACGCATCTGACCACTAAGCTGCACACCACGGCCTTAATCCACACGATGGGGAGCGTAATAAGTCCGCTGATCCAGGCCGCACGACATTCAGGCGGGGAGAGGGGGGGGGGGACGGTCGCAGAACCGCTTCTCACTCCATTTCCCCACCAGATGATCTGTACCGGGCCAGCTCGCTGTGGAACTGGAGCGCGCGCAAAAATGAGCCAATGGGATGCCGACCAATCAGTTGCGGGGTTGGCAAGTCAATGAGCCAATTGTTGGCGATGTCAGCCGTGGCAACGGAGGGGGCTTCCCGCTGCCAGGTGGGAAGACATGGAACTAACTGATTACTAACAATACTGCTGCTGCTGCTGCTGCCGCCGCCGCCGCCGCCGCTACTACTACTACTACTACTACTACTACTACTACTACTACTACTACTACTACTACTACTACTACTACTACTACTACTACTACTACTACTACTACTACTACTACTACTACTACTACTACTACTACTACTACTACTACTACTACTACTACTACTACTACTACTACTACTACTACTACTATTATTATTACTACTACTACTGCTACTACTACTACTGCTGCTGCTGCTGCTGCTGCTGCTGCTACTACTACTACTACTAATGACTACTGCCACTACATAGAAAGTATCAATCACAAATGGAACACTCGCTGAGGACTCAAACCCACTTTTGTCATCAATTGTTGTTGCAATCAGCATCAAGTTAAACCTGGAGAGGACACAGCTCTGAGGGTGGAAGAGTAAGATCTCAAAGTAGAATCCCACAGCGTCAGGAAAAACAGTACTGCCCAGGGAACCTCCCAGTCACTCCAAAAGTCTGGTCGTAGAACCTGGCTCAAAAGAAGGTCGTGGGTGCATGAACAGAGGCTTGTGGGATGATTGACTCGCAGGAGGTTGCGAGGAAGGCCACGTGAGAACGAATACCTAGACTGAACGAAGCAGGCATAAGGGGCGAGAGGAGAGCACGGAGTTCAGAGATGGGGCAGTCATATTAAAGGCTGGCATTCAGAGACAAATCTTGCGGCCTCGCATCGAAAAACGGCCGAAACTATAAGGTGGAAAAACGCAAAACCGTCTGAGCTGCAATGTCTTTGAGACAGTAAACAAAACGGCAGAACTGACTTATGTGGACGTCTAAACATGACATGGGAGCGGAAACCGCCTGCAGCACGGGTGGCATTGAGTCAACCTCCAACGAAATTAGGATCCGGTTCGAGGTAAGGGCTAGGGCAAGGATCAGGTTTACAGTTAGATTTGAAGTTAACGGTAGCATGAGCAAGGACCAAGCTTAGGGTTAAGGTAGGGACTAGTGATAATTGCAGAGTCAAGGTTTAGGGCACGTCTAGGGTCAAGATTAGGGCAACAGTTCAGTTTTATATCAGGGTTATTATTGGGGTCAGGACACGGGGATGTTTTGCGTCTTTTAGAATTATGCCCAGGTACACCTTTATTACTTGGGCGGGCGTTCCTAATTCCATGTCCTGTTTAGACGTCCATATAAGTCAGTCCCGCCAACAAAAACCATCCGAATCTAGACGTTGATAAGGAATAAAACAGTCCAAGCGATGACCCAGCAGTAACCTCCCTCAATACCAACACAGGTATCTTAGCTAACAAACCAGTGGCCACTATTTAAGGCCCAAATCTCGACAGTCCGTCAAGCTCCAAGTCACTACAACGTCAACTCATCTACCTCCCCGCTCGGAATAGAACAAAAGTTCTTGAAAGGATGTTTAAAACGGTCCGACTCCACAATATTGCCTCTCTGTCTTGGAGGACGACTGGCATTCTGCACGTACTGAAGGTCAACAGGTAGGCCAAAAGACCAGAAAGTCACCAATCTTTCTGCTTTTTCCGATGAATGCACAGTACATTGAGAATGGTTTCAAGGAGAAGCTCAAATAGCAGATGAGGCCTCAGGCCCGTCTACGGCCGAGACTGGTGAGATGCTCTACAAGAGAATGGGGTAAACAGTGGGCGTTCGCATGCTTCGTTCGCTAGATTTATTTGGAAGTCTCAAATATAATCGACTTAAGGAGGGCTGGTATTCACTGATCGGGTCGGGTTGTAAGACGAAATAGTACCGCTCCCTGTTTGGCTTTGTGTTCTTGATCCTGGTTTCTTGTAGTACAGAGTCCTTGTCGCTGTGCGATCATCTGACAACGTTCTAGGCCGGCGTCCAAAGGCAGAGCGGAATGTTCATGCCACCATGAAGAATATCACTTCCACATGACTGCATAGCAGTAACAGAACCTCCATTTCTGACCGATGTCTCCTCAGAGTCTAATCACCCACGGCTACAGTTTGCCATTAAAGACAAAAAGTGGTAGTAACTGTCCGCGAGAATGAGTATGGGGAGGTTTAACTTTAAAAATGTGTTTTTTGTTGATTTTTTAACTGACGCGCTCATTTTCGTTTCCATACGAAAGCGTACCACAAGACTTTCGGCAGAAATCCAAATAATTTCTCTGTTTGTTTTGCATTTCGTCAGCTAACTGTCTGGCGTGCTACCCCGCCCGTCAAACCCCCCACTGCTACCGTTCCCGTATGAAAATATTCACAGTCTACTGGCAGTTAGGCGGGTTTCCTCATCCTACCGTTGCCCCGGGTGCCGAGCTAAAAACGATGCACGCACTATGTCTAACAATAAACAAGAATTACTTATTTATATTTAGTAGACACGTTGTGTTAAGCAACTATTGCGGGACTTGATCCAGTCTGCTATTTAACGGCGGAAGGGTGACACTGACAGGGACTGACTTCGCGTCACAAGGTACCAACATGTGCTACGTGTACAAATAACGTAGACTGAAGAATAAGGTCTCCAACAGCATCAATAATGACAAGAATCCGTTGATTTCCACGGAAAGGCTACCCATCTCTACTGCATATACGCCAGGTTTTCTAGGATCAAAATTAGGAAATTTTGGACTTTTAGGCGTCAGCTTATACATGCATGCCCGATAATGAACTCCCCCAGTCCTTAGAGTGAAATATTTCGCGTAGAACAAATTTGTCCTGCGTCTACAAAGGTCACAATTCCTCTGGCTCGGCGGAATACGGCAAGGCACCTTTGCGAATTCCCCCTTCTCGTTTGACCGACTGCAAATATACTGCAGGCATCTGCGGAAAGATTCCCCATGTGTGGCAAAGAATGCGATGCATCGGCGGGGTAGAATTGTGCTGTTTTGCAACAAAATACTTGACGTAGCAGGCCCCATGATTGTTCGTCGACAACAATTATTGTGGCGGCCCACCGACTGAAAAAAAGATATCGGCATGCAGGCCCATAAAAGAACTGCAGGTTAGGAGTCTTCAAATTCCTCTGATCACTGCAACTCCCCGTCAGAAATACGCCAAAAAGGAGTTCTATGCTACCGTGGCTAATGTTCCTGCGTTTACGAGATATCTGAATCCTCCAAGGCGTTTGAGTACCACAGACACTTATGTGTGGAAAGCTAGGATGGTGACAACAAATCATTTGAAGTTCGCTACTTTTTCTGTTCGGCTACCTTTTGTGCAAGATATCCTGCAACATAATGCATCCTTGTCAGTAACAAACCGAAACCGGTCTTAGCAGTTGAATTTCCAGCTTTAAGAGAAGTACCTCGTCAGAACTGTTTTGCTATAACACTAACACAGGCATTAACTAGGTATTTCGACGTCTTGTTGAGTGATTTACTGCAGCTGCGTGGAAATGATTTAGCAGAAGTGAGTAGTATGCGACCGAGCGGCCTAAACGAGGACCGATTCGGAAGAGCCTTATACCAGAGCCCAGTATAGTGTCGAGGTAGGCTTATTCGTTGGGAGGGGGAGTGCTGCTCCCCTTCTCCGAACTGCCTGCGCTAGTGCTGTGCACATGGCATGCAGTGGGTGGACTGCGGAGAGACCCTGACTTATTGTACAGAAACTCTTTAGGCGGAGGTTTCACGCCTTGTCAGTCACAGTCGCCGGTCAGCGGATAGGGCTGAATATCATTACCGACAAAGACAAAGGAAGCTAGAACGGCCATTTCCGGCCTGTTAGTCGTCGTCAGCTAGCCATGCCCAACCCCGAGGTGTGCAACCACCGGGGCTCGGTCCCGCAACCTGTTAGTTAGAAGTTCTGCACCCTAACTACTGAGCCACGGGCTCGTCGTCCTGACGGTTGTGATCAGGTATATGCATTAGTAGAGGGGCGTTCACCCGATTGCCACCGACAGGAGGACGAGTCTGTGGCCTAGTGGATAGGGGATTGGACTTCCAGCCAACAAGTCGCTGGATCGAGCCACGGTGGTTACATACCTCAGTGCTGGGTATGACTGGCTGACGATAGTTAATAAGCCAGAAGCGACCACTTCAGTCTCCTTTGTCCTTGTCAGTGATGCTATTCTGCCCATGTTAGGTGCCGCTATGCGACTGCTGCCGGGGTTCGAGAGAGAACCCTAAGGCACAGCTGGACGAGGGAGTCCCGTAACGCGATCGGTGAGCGCCTCTCTATCAGAACTGGACATGTCACTGGTGACTGAAGGATGGGGACAGCGAATGGGATGTTAGGGGGCGCTCGCCGATCGTACAGACGGAACTCACTCGTTCCGTTGTGCCTTACAGGCTCTCTCTCGAGCCCAACCAGCAGCCGCACAGCGGCGCATGATATAGGCAGCATGTTATTACCGACAGAGACAAGGGAGACTCCCTTGTCTCTGTCGGTAATAACA
The DNA here is from genome assembly GCA_902702965.1 of Spirometra erinaceieuropaei. Lineage (NCBI taxonomy): Eukaryota > Metazoa > Platyhelminthes > Cestoda > Diphyllobothriidea > Diphyllobothriidae > Spirometra > Spirometra erinaceieuropaei. The sequence goes on from CACRXP010000015.1 coordinate 2,366,591, forward strand.
TACAGCAAATGGGGTAAATATTTAAGTACCAGTTGTATGTTGATGCAGAGTACGGGTTCCCCGCAATGAAGTCGGCGGACACAACAGTCCTACACTGAATCAAAAATCGTGGTTTGGGAGATTTCTAGCCGATAGGATGAGTCAGCCCTGCCCTCACGAGTGCGCGCAGTGGACCGTGGCTTTCCAGTAATTGTGTCTAATCCAGATCGGCTTTTTGCGTAAAATGAGCCAATACTCTAGCCAACTGATAGAAAGTCTTGGTTCTGCTCCGAAGTGAGAGACATGCTAGAGTGGCTCCCCGTAAGTGGTCTTTGTGCCAACTCCACTTCCTAAAACTCGTCCCTGTGAAGTAAGAGACTAAACTGTGGGAATATTTAACTTTCGCATTCACCGGGCCCACACCTTGACGTCCAAGTATGCCGGACGCGGTCAGAAGGGGGGGGGGGGGAGGTGGACGTATCGAAAGTCCGCTCCACTAAAGACAAAATCATGTACAAGTCATATTTATTGAACACCCGTACTGCGTCTTGCAAGCAGGCTATGTCGGTGAAGGATGTCACTCCAAGGCGACTAAACAGTTCCCGAGCACAGCGAACAGAGTACGAGCCAGTGGCCTGTTCGATAATGCCGTGAGTCTAATGACCAACTAGGCCTTGGCCGAAATCTTAGACCGTCGCAGCCCGAAGTTTAGTTATGGCTGGCTGAGGACGACAAATACCTCACTACCACCCACTTTTGTCTAAAATTCTCCTTAGCTCTAAATTGTTGCCATTAATTCCTCAGAAAAATGTATAAGGTGTTCTCGAGGTGCTTATCACGTTAACGTTAGTGAACGTCCTTGCATCTGTTGCAGGGTGCTTCATCCGCATCTTATAGTCTCACTGTTCTTAAAGGTATCTTCAAGAGTGCCTTCATGCACTCTACTGAAACCGGAAAATTTCCCCTCCCCTGACATAAAAGCGACTGACGTTGACTTCAGTGACGAAATCTCTCCAAAGCCCTTCGAAAAGAATTTGTTTGTCGCATTGGTAACCTCCACTTAAAGCTAGTTACAGGGTCCCTCGAACAAAGAATGGCTGTGGTACACATTCTTAACGGAGCACTGTGCCGAAATAGATACGCGTCGTGGGCGATGCAACAAAAGCTAGGCCACAGAGGTATAAAACCGAGCTCTGGGCAAACTTCGGGACACATCAGCGGCAGACTGCCGTCATAAGTGACAGCTCGGAGTGTGGCACTGTCAGAGGTATCGAATCGTATAGAAAAGGGTCGTAAAAGGCGGAATAAATATGTTTGAGGATACGGTTAGACATCACATCCAGAAGTGTCGGGTTAAAATGTAGGAAGTATTCTATGGTTTAAAAGAAAAGAGGTTGCTGTGTAGTAATCCTTGCGGCTAAGTGGCACTTTTCTGACTGTCCGTGAAAAGAGCGGACCCAAGCAGAGAATTCGATGTGAACACCGGGCTCTGGACAACTGTAGCACGCGACCCAGGTAGTTGGGACGCTCAAGGTTATACGCCTCAAAGACTCGCACGTTTCTTGGCTAACACAAACTGACAGGCACCGCTGAAGATCTGCAGGGCTATGAACTCGCTAAATCCACTCCATAGGAGGACCACCGAAATGGTTGCCGGTAGAGAGAAACGAATTCTCGGATCCTGGTTTGCAAGACCAGTGCTCCAATCCTTTCCTTAAAAGATCCTTCCAAGGTTATATCCCGAAGGCCACATACCCTTCGTTCGCAGCAAATGGAAGAACAGGCAGGTTGTAGAAGTGGCGACAAAGACTACTTTAGACGTGATAATTAATTTGCCCTATTTATGAGATAATGTGGTTTGGAAATGTGAGACAGCAAGGGCCCGTTTTACGTCCGGGACATTAAAATTTCCTAGTCTTTTCTTTCCCACATTCTCAGCCGCTAGGGCTACTGGCGTACGCGACTAACACCTTTCGCCATAGTTTGAGTTCTTATCTGGAGTTCCGCTAATTTATTCCATTTCTTGCGGTAGCCCAACGTTTGTGCAGGCCTTCCCTCGGACGTACTGCATCACACCAGGACGCAAACGCTCTTGCCCATTTCTAGAAGTCTCTCTTGAAGACAATACTCATCCCAAATAAAACAGAATCAGAGGCGTTTGTTGAAAAATGTCTTTACTGCGGCTAAATGGTTGACTAAAAATGAACTCAACTACCACGTAAAAGACTTATCGACCACTAGTGACCAACTTGTCACCAAGGAAGATCTTCCGCTTGCTAAATTCCTCGTCGCCGAAATTTTGTTCCAAGACCGGCGAATGGGGAAAGTCGTGTTGACCCTACATAACCGGTTGCACTTTGTAACTGAGCGACCTACCGGAAAAGTGCTTGGTCTTCGTAACTTGTCAATCCTTATGCCGTGGAAACCGGTTTCCCAGGTCTGACTTAATCAGTTAGAGCATCTTATCTTACCCGGGGCGAGTACTTGACTTGATACCACAACGTACATAAAACAATATAAGACACGAAAAATTTTGGAAAATAGAAGCGAAATGTCTTGAAGCGTTCCGGACCCTGAAGCAAATGTGAATGGCGAATAATGATCTTACCAAAATAGGTTTGAAAACACCGCAAAACCCATCAAAAAATTTTTGGTGGACTCTCCGGAATATATTCTTTCGAGTCCACTCGGGGACATCAACAGGTTCTCGTGGAGAAAGCTTTTGGTCCTCTAACCATTGTTTTCGGAGTGCTCGGTCTGCATCTGTCATAGGTTTTATTAGGCGATCACGCTCGGTTGGCATAGGCTCTATGGAGAAAGGGTAAAATTTGCTGCCGCGTTTGGACCGGATATCCTTCATTAGTTCCTCTCTGTACAGTTCCTTTTGCATTTCTAATATAGTTGCATCGACAGGAGGGCCCATTTTGACGAAGTGGGCTTTGGTACCACAGAGGGAAAGGGCGTGAACTCTACCATCAGCGTTATTAATAGCGACGGATTCAGGACGCTCCAATTTTAGTTAAAGGCATGGAGCACATTCTTGTACCTGCCGACTCTAAAATACTATTACGCATTTCTTCATGAATATGCTTGACATTTAATTAAAAGTGATTATCTGACATAAATTTAGAATTCACTTGAGTGCGGAATAACAAGCAGAATGATGAGCAATATTAACCAAAAGGTGATTCGAAAAGCGGTATGCTGATCGACGGTGGTGGAAAAGGAATGCCGCGGCATATAATAAATCATTTAACTTATTAGCAGTCCCTTCCCCATATGCGTCTATGGGGACCAGCACAATCCTGATACAGAGGAACGTTCACAAGTGACCCGGGAAAGGCTGTTAATGTAAAGGAAAAGCATAACGGTTCTCCAAAATTTCGAATACTCCTGCGTATATTAGCGACCTTGTACCAGATCCTGCATAAATCTGAAAAATCCAGATTTAATATCGTAGTCACCGATGACAGACCGCTTGACCTCAGCTTATCCTCCTAACTACGCAAAAGTGCAAGGAAACAGGAAATATAACGTCATAGAGAGAAAATGCAGTAAAAGTAGAGAACAAAGCCATAAGACGACGCAAAGGAAAAGCGTCGACCACTATGGTGTACATAAGCGATTTTTCGTTCATTCTAAGGGCATAGACCCATTATCAACCGTCGATGGAATTGTCTTCACAACGAAGCGTATCCGCACTACAACGCACACAACGTACCTATTACAACATAATGTCAACATGGCCTGGGGTAAGATTGGGCACTGTGGCTAGCGGTGCTATAACATTTCTTAGGCGTGTCTCAACCTGTTCCTAACATTACATATGCTGTGCTTCGGCGGGGTGGCAGGGCTCACATGGATTGGTGTACCGTGTAAGTCATGCGGTAAAAGACATTTATTAATCCGACCCTCTTCTCGGAGGAGGACCCAGTTATCATGTTATTTGTACACCATATGTTCTCTGAGCCTGATGCGCATCTTGTAGTTACTCTGACACCTTCATTCCTTATATAATGGCTATATATTTATTTGATAAGTACTGATAAAATGTGTCGTATATCTCCGAACACATGTGCAAGTCTTTCCAGTCCATGTCTGTAAAAAGGGTTTTCGAAGGCTTTGCCAATCTGCTGTATATATACTGAATTACACTGAACTAGTTACGCTATCATACATCCTACTTTTTTTCCTGAAGGCAATGATAATTATTACTTGTTCTATAATGTCGACATGGTCGCTTTTTGGTTTTGTCTGCACACGAGCTTCGGGTTTGTTAATGTCATTACTTGTTTGAAGGACATTTGCTCATTTTATTAATTTAGAGAAACTCTTGCAATTGCAACCTGTTGAATAAAGTGAATGTGTTGGAGGTGGCGCCGGTGATTGCATTTGTTGCTTTCCTTGCAGTATCGTCTCAAAGAGGACACAGTCGATCCCGATTTCAATGAAATTATTGCTTAACTCCGAGATCAGCAGCGAAGCACAGTTTTCAAGCCGTTTGAAATCGATTCGAAATTTGCTCTTCTTAATGAATACTGATATTTCGGTCAAATATCTCTGTTCGAAGTTACGCCTCGTCGAAATAAGCGGGGGAAGTGCAACCGACCTTCGCTTTCGTGGACCAACATGCTACCGATACCTTGTCCTTTATTGCAGCTTGCGGAAAATCGTTATCAGGAGCTTAACAAAATAACTGTCTGAGTTTAGTTCGGATCTCTACGAAGAATCACTTCAACATGCTCCCTAAATTAGCCTACCGTTAACGAAGTTCTCAGAAATCAACAGGAACAGAGATCCATTGATAAGCAATCTTCAAAGGCTCTGTCGTGTTTTGCTACAAATTCACACTTGCTTGTAAGTAATAAACCGGCCTACTGAGGTTAGAATTAGAAAGAACAAAGTAACCATTAGAATGCAGCATGACCAGAACTTTATATTGAAGGTTGTGAAAGGCTCTTGGCGCATTAAAAGGAAACGTTTTTGTGTCACTGCAATCCTCCTCCTCCTCCT
>CACRXP010000015.1:2387447-2425341 GCA_902702965.1 Spirometra erinaceieuropaei
ACTCATACTCCCCCTACATTGTCGCTTAAACCCCCCTCCACCACTGACCACCCCCTCTGTCACCTCAGTTACTAGTTCCTGTCTTCCACCTTCTTCATTAGATTGGGGATCAGTCGTGATGCAAGGTTATACAGGACAGTCCTGATTCCCACACGAAGCTAGCAGTTTTCGGTGATAACATGTACTTGAACGGTTCATAAGATACCATTGCAGGCCCTCCTTGACCGCTTGACCCTCTTATGTCTGAGTTTAGTACTAACACTGAAGACTTGACGTTAAAAACGTCTTGTCTGGATGTGAACTTACTTCTAACGCTCTTTCTCTCCAGGAGTGTGGTAGAGGTCCCAGCATCCCAGGAGACAGATCAGGATCAGACTGACGAATGCGCTCGTGATATGGAAGATGGGAACAAACTTGCCACCCTGTCTGGGGACATCCTTCTCGCATCTGCCTCGCTCTCCTTGGCAGCTTTCCAAAATCCCGCTGTAAGTTGACCTTTTGTCTCAAAATTCACCCAAATTAAGATGGTTTGCCCCCATTCCCACTTCACCGTCCCCGCCTTGTCCACGAACACCTTCATTCTTCTAATTATATCCCCTGATGCAAAGTTCCGTCTCCCCTCAGAGGTCGACATTTTCCAGTCCGTAAACGAATGTCCTTTTATCACTGGTTCAGGTTGTGGAGATCATGTCTGCTGCTATCGCCGATGCAGTGGCGGCCGACTTCTCTGACTTTATCCAGTTTATGGAGGACGGGACCACACTCTCGACCCCTGTTTCTGAACCTAACAGCCCTTCGGACAACATTTTGACCAAGTGGCTTGGCCACATCGCGCTAAGACACGGGGTTATGCTTGGGACTTCCTGCGGAGCCACTGTTCTCCTGAGCTCTCATTCGGAGCAGACCGACGTGGCCACGTCTGTATTACCAACTTTTCGCCGTTTTGGCGTTGCCTGGGCTTCCTTCTGCAGACTGACAGACGAATTGGCCTTTTTGAAAAAGTGCCTGCACGTAAGTACCTAAGTCTTGCCTTACTTGAGAGACTTTCCTGCTGGTTTCCGAAAAAATCATTGGGGAACCCGTGGGACCAGTCAAACAATGTGTTCAGTTCAATTAAGTTTTATTGAGGGAAATGTAGGTCTTCACCTTTGAACTCCCTATTTGTTTACAAGCTATTGAAAAATCTCAAAAATTGGGAAAGTTATCATAAAGGTAACAAATAATCGGAAAAGCGTCAACTCACCACAGATAAACAAACTGTCTCGAGTGTTAGTGATACGAGCAGTAGTACAGCGGTCGTTTCGAGTGCAGGGAAATGAATAATATACCCAGTGAAAAAAAGTTGCATAGGTGCATGTCAGTAAGCGTGGGCGATGGGTTCGAGACAATAAGAAATTCAATGTTAAATGTTACTGAAATATAGCAAGTAGTGTCATATCAACGGGATTTGTCAAGATTACAGAGGTCGGGTGGTAATTTAGTGGACACTGCTATACAAATCCAGCTTCCGCTTAAAGACCTCGACGGAAGCAGACGTAACGACATCCACAGGCAGGGCGCTCCAAGCTTCAAGCACTCTGTTGGAGAAGAAGAACTTTCGTGTGTCCAGCCTGGCCCCGGTCACACGTAGTTTGAATGGATGACCTCGTAGGTTTGTGGTGGTTGCTAACTCAAAGAAGTCCCCCGGTACGAGGCTGCAGTCCTGACTGCGCATGATACGGAAAGTTTGTATCAAGTCACCCCGTAACTGCCTGTAACTGAAGGGAAAGAGATCAAGGTTAGCTAACCGCGTTGCATATGGTAGTGAACCCTGTCCTGTCACAAGTTTCGTCGCACGCCTTTGAACCCTTTCGAGGATGCTAAGGTCCTTCGCGGTCCAGGATCTCCAAGATTGGATGGCAAATTCTAATTGCGGCCGCACAAACGTTCAAAAGACTTTAGCGAAGCAGTCTTCATCAAAGGCAAAGAAAGCCCGCTCGACAAGATGGAGAACTGACATTGCAAACTTCGCTACCTTCGTGCAGTGCAACGAGGGTTTGAGCGAGGTCGTAATCCATGTTCCTAAGTCCTTCTGCGAGTCCACTTCTTGCAATGGTATACCATTCAGGCAGTAAGCCATGTGGTTCGGAAAGCGGGCTCCGCGGACTCGTAGAATATTGCATTTTTTCTCATTGAACGGCAAGAGCCAGTCCTTCGACCACTGTTGGATTCGGTTTAAGTTCGCCTGAAAATGCTCTTCGTCGTCGGCAGTTCGAATGACGCTCCAGAGCTTAATATCATCCTCAAACATGGCGACACCACAATCCAGTTCACGACCGCAATCGTTGACGTAAATAATCAACAGAGCAGGACCGAAAACTGAGCCTTGGGGAACACCGCTTTCAACGGCAACCTCCGTCGACTGCTGGCCACCGACATGGACAGTCTGAGAACGGTCAAATAGGAAGCATTGGATCCATTTTAAGAGGTTGCCCCTAACGCCTGTTAGGCTGAGTTTGTGCAGGAGTCGCTGATGTTGGACACTATCAAATGTCTCTTTAAAGTCGATATGGACTACATGCAGCACATTGCCTTTATCAACTGACCTAGTCCAACGTTCCAAACAGCAGAGCAAGTTAGTCACGCAAGACCTGCCACTACAAAACCCATGCTGTGCATCAGATAATAAATTATGCTGCTCTAGGAAGCGCATTAGTTCTCGCTTAATTATTTTTTCCATGAGTTTGCAGCAGATGGAGGTGAGGCTAATTGGTCTGTAATTGTTTGCAAAGGCCTGGCTGCCTCCTTTGCACAGTGGTGTGATCCGCGCAGATTTCCAGTCGGCGGGGGGGGGCATCTTGCTGCCAATAGAAGCGAAGAGACGATGTTCGTTTAGTTTTCACCCATCTCGGTTGTTACTCGTCACCGTCGCGAACGACAACCTCCACCGCGTGCCCCACGAGTTGAGCGCAGCATCGGTGACTTGCGTGGGGATTATCTCGCGGTGGGATGGACTTGCGAGGCATCTGCCGCACCGTCTCCCTCGCTCACCTTGGTCCGGTCGTAGGACAGTTAAAAGACCCGTCTGCGCGTGCCACACACGACTCAGTCTCCACAGCATGCAGTAGGTTCCTGTGTGGGCGACTGGAGTCACACATCAGTGATCATTCCATAGCAGTCACGCTGAGGAGCCATTTTAATTGGACACCCAGTCCTGAGGGGCGGCCGAGTTATCTTAACAGTTGGCAGTCTTTCAAGTCACTACTTTTAGCGCATCCGGATAGATCTAAGCACGACGACTTTGTTATTGTGAAGAATGCACTGATGTGCGGTGATAATGAATTCTCCGGTGTCAACCTCATCTCCCCTCTTTCCTCCCGTGCAGTAGTTAACCGTCCGGGCATTTCAGTCATGTCAGCATGGGTGTAATGACTGATGCAAAGCGAAGACCAATGTCTGAAGTGGGTCACATGCGCGTGTACGACAGTGGTTATGCGCACGCACAGGTTTTTCACTGTTCGGCAAATGTGTGCCGTGAATCCATCTGACCCGCGTTTTGGGCAAGCACCTCTGCACGTTTTGTGTGACGTACGACAATTCGACCGTCGTGACCGACGATATCCACCGTGTGCTCCACAGCAGGGTGGGGGCGGGGACGGTGACTTCGGCGCGTTGATAGTGATAGGGGACTTGCTCAGCATCCATCGCGCACTCCTCCTCCGTCTGAATCCGGTGTCGCGACAGAGTCTAGAATGAGGTCTTGAGAGCATGCTTATGTCTGATACGGTGAGAACCGGCGTCTAGGCGTCCTATCACAGCCTGTGTTGACCAGGATTTTACACGCCATGAAAAAAGGTGGGCGGCTCGGATGACAATAGGCGCCGCGAGAGCTTGCAGTTTGGCGTGCCACCACACCACAAACGTTGGCAGTTGTTGTGGTCGCGCATTCCGAATAACGCCTGTCAGCTCCAATCTAGCCCCCGTTCTGGTTCAGCGTATCTACGTGGACAAACGTATACAGTCCGCTATCAGAATTTCTGTTCGTTGTGAACTAATTTATAAATTTTTTGCGATAATTGTTGATTCGATCTTGGTTTATATTGTCTGCGCTGAACGGTTCCATCCAAAACTATTTTAGAAATCAGTTTGAAGCGAACTTACCACGTCTGGCTTGTTAGCGTTTTTGTAAGGCTTTGTGCCGGTGTGAGGGAGGGTAAACCCGTTGTGTATGGAAGACTGTATTCGCTCAGGCGACAGGGTGATGCAGGGGGGGGGGAGGGAGTTATGGGCTTAACGGGGCTACTAAACGCCGCGAAGGCTCCCGACAGTCATGCTACGTCGGATTGACAGTTTCTCTGTGAGGCGACGAGCAGTCCGTTGCCGTTAGCTGCTGTGATAGTGTCTGCCGTTACACTCAGCGATGAGTAAGGTGTAGCCTCATGTCACGGTAAGCCTTGTCTAGCTCTCTTAGGGCAGATTGAACCACAAGATTAACAACATCCAAGGGTATACATATGGCCTTATACACGAATTCTAAATGGTCTAAGAAGCTGGAAGAGAATGGGCTAATGGCATACAGAGCCACTCGTTCAGCTATTGCGGAAGAGCATGCGATTGGATGGAAGGATTTAGAAATGCGCTGACAGTTGGTAATCCTTTAAGCCGCTACTTTTAGCGAATCGGAATAGGTGCAAGGATCGATTCTCCAGTGTCGGTCTCACACTCTTCCCTCTCTCCCATGCATCAGTCGACTGTTTGAGCAGTGGCTGACGCGACAAGAAGACCAACGTCTAAGACGTACTATACGCGCTTCGGAGTACTTGCACTTGTACTTGATACAGCTGCGATCATGCCTGATCTAGCCGGCCTCGATGATGTCACGAACTGTACCTCTTTACGCGTGACGATCCACGGTAGCAGCTCTGGACAGTTCAACCCATTCCCTTCGCCAACGACGGAGACCGAATACCGGAGGTCCAAGAACCACCTCCATGTCTTGATGAACTGTGTCGAGCCAGGTTTTGAACTGACCTCCTCTTCGACACCTCCAATGGGGCAACGGGGCCGGATCGAGGGCAGTAACACTGGGCTCCTGAGGTGGACGACGAAGAACATGCCTGAACCACCTCAGTCGTCCTTTCTTGGATGGCCTGAGTTATCCTTGCGATGTCGTCGCAGCGAGCGCGGACTGTCTCGTTTGAGACGAAGTCGGTCAACTTCGCTCGAAGGATGGTCCTCAATCATAGGTGGTCAAATGCCCTCAGTTTTCGCCCGTCCTCCACGCGCAAAGCCCAACATTCACAACCATAGAGAAGAACAGATCGGACAGATGCACGGTACGCGTGAATCTTAGTGGCGATGGAGAGGTCGCGTCGGATCCATAGGCATTTTCTAAGGCTCGAGAAAACCCAGCGGGCAGCATCAATCCCAGTCATCAGGAACAACCTCGTCTCCCCACGCTCGCTCAATCACCTCATGGAGCCAGGGCGCCAGTGTCGACACAAGACTTAAAGTTTTCAGCGGGTATACCGTCCTCTCCGGGTGCCTTCGGAGTCCAGACTCCCCCTATTTGTGGCATAAAATCCTGTCCAGGTGTTTGCAATGGACCAGGAGAGGGCGTGATGGTACACCTAGGTGCGGGTTTACTCGCCTTGCCAGCTATCTGCCCCCTCCCGCCCCCGGTTTTCTTGACTGTGTCTTGACACCGAGCGCAGATGGGGGAGGAGGAGAGAGTGGGATGGATGCTGCGCAAATCTACACTCACTATAAACGAGATCACGCGCAAGTCACAGTTCCTGTTCTCACGGTGGACATCGTCGGTCACGACGGTTGAACGGTAGTTTCGGACGTGCTCGAACTCAACGCAACCCGAGTGACACGTGTCGTGAGCCAGCTTGTCTCCTGTTTCAGTCATACGTATCTGCAATACAGCCTGTTGCGTGGCCTACGACAGTATAGTAAAAAATAACTAATGTAAGCCCGAAATCCATAGGAGGCCTTGCTAAACACCGGACAGTCAGCTGACTGTTTCATATCAACTGAATCCCCGACCACATCTTACCGCTGAGTAGTCAACAAAGACATCGAAGCGTCATTCTGAAATGCCAGAGCCCCAGGTCTGACGGTTCTGAATGGACCCCCTTTCCGTTCACAAATGTGTTTACTCCTAGTTGGTTTTCTCACCATAGCAGTGTCCGTTTTTTGGGACGGCTAAGACAAGAAGACATCTTTATATCTTGTAAAGAGTCATGGTGGTTTGTGTCGGAGTCATCGGACATGCAGTTGAAGCAACTGCTAACCTTTAAGACACCGGACACCATTACTCGCCACATACACAATGACAAGGCCTCACAGACGAATTGTATGGTCATTAGTGTATATTTAAAAATTTCCGGTCGAGACCCAAGTTTTAGCTTTGTCAAACACTGAAAGAACCAGAATTAAAAATTGATGTTGCCTAGCACGATCTTTAGACTCGTTGCCTTATAATTGATGAGGAAGATCGGCTCTGAGCGGGCGAATATGTCAGGTGTGCAATTCGGCCCGATTTCCGCCATATTTTCTCACCTGCGGACGAGGCAGTGGGCACCAGGGTAAATGTGTAGGCCAGCCACCCTGTATTCATTTCTTCCTAAAATAAAGGAGACGTCTCGTTACTGATTAAATAATCACGCTGAGAGCACGCGACGCCTGTTCGCACAACGGGAATTGTGACTTGATCTGTACCGTTTTCGTTATTCATCCCTGCTTACCCGGCTTCATACTACTTACGCTCAATTAGTAAGCTGTCGGGCGAGCGGGCAAGAACACAAAAAACTTCTCATCCCATTACGCACACCGTCTCGTGTCTTTCCGCCATAGGACAATGGCATCAAAGCTGCAACAGTTAGGACGCCAGCACTGCCCTTCCCCTGTCTCGGTTTTACTGCATACGGTCTGTTCGAGCCAATGCTTGCTGACGCCTGCCGCCTTCTTGGTGGCAGCGGTCAGCTGGAAACTGTCGCCGCACTCTACGCCAAGGCCGTCGAGCGACTGCGCGGAGATCTGCTTGCGGCCCTGAGCAGCCTGTTCCAGCTCTCTGTCCGGCGGGGTGGGCAGCAGCAGGAGGAGGAGGAGATGGACATTCTTTCGGACGCGGTCGCTCTGCTTCTCTCCGATGCTGCTTCCCTCCAAGACGATCTCTCCATCCCCGTTGCCAAGCAGCGATCATAGTATCCCTCTCTTTAGTCTGATTAACGTCCTCAACCGCCTGCCCCTCAATGTGAAAGCCCCATTCTACTTTTATGTGTGTGTGTAAATAATGTAGATTACTTTTGGAATCAAGGACTCATTTTCGTTGCGTACAGAGAGACATTTACAAATGAAGGCGAAATTTCAATTTCCAGGTGTATGCATAAGTGAAGAAGAAGAGGGGTCGAGCACCGGAACACTGTGTTTATTGTTGTCCTGAGCTTTCGGACTCGTGCAGGAATCCATCGTCAGAGGTAGTAGCAGAAACAGGACAAACGACAGTTATAGGGCATGTAGGCCAATCATCGACCGGCGGCGCAAGACTGGAGGTGACTACGCAGGACTCTGTACGCCGGCGCCAGATCGATAAATCGATTGACCGAGTTCTCATCCGAGGCCCAGGCTTCAATCAATTCTCGGCCTGTTTCGTTTCCGGCGTGGGCGACTATTTCGGTGGCTGCGAAGTGACCCATTTCGTAGGTGTGAGCGGGCATTTGTGATAATGCGTCGCCTCGTCGCACAGCCAGCTTATGTTCATGTATGCACGATCCGAGCATGCGTCCAGTCTGTTCTGTGTAGTTACAAGGACAATTCTGACACGGAATGCGATACACTACTCCAGATTGCTCTTCAGGCTTTAAGCAGTCTTTGATTTTCATGACCCTGTTGCACATGGTGGCTTTGGGGCGGTGTGCAATTCCAACACCCAGTTCTGCAGCAATGCGCTCGGTCGCTTCTGAAACGCCCTTGATGTATGGCCGAGAATGCGATATCGTCGGTGGTGTTGATGTTCGAGTTCTCTGGTGGCGACCGCTTAGGCAGCGAATTATGAATGCCCTCGGATAGCCATTTTTCACAAACTGGTCGCGGAGAGAACGGGTCTCACGCGCTCTGTCCTCCGGTTTGCTGCAATGAGTTTGGATTCTTTTGAAGAGCGTCTTCACACAGCTTCGTTTGTGAGCCACCGGATGGTTGCTGTGAAAACTGAGAAGCTGTGTGGTGTTCGTTGCCTTCCTATAAACCGTCGTTTCAAGTTCACCGTTAAGGTTTCGTCTGACAAGCACATCCAGGGAGGGCAACTGCGGTTCCTGTTCTTCCCTCGTGAATTTTATATCAGGGAAGACTGCGTTGAGCAGGTTGTGGAAATGTTGCAGCATGCCCTTCTTTACGATGACGAACGTTTCGTCTGCGTAACGGCGCCAAAACACCGGTTCATGCTGGATGAAGACAATCTTTTCTAACTCCTGTAGGACCAGTTCTGTCACTAAACCGGAGACCAGTGAGCCCATTGGAGTTCCCTTGATTTGTTCATAGGTCTCTCCCGCAAGAATGAAGAAAGTTTGTTGGCAGAATTCAAACAGTTTCATGAGGTGTTCAATTTTGAGTGCATTCTGAGTCTCATCGTACGCCTCTTCAAGTATCTTGCGCAAGACTTCGCGGGCCAAGTTTGGTGGGATGGACGTGAATATCGACGTCACATCGAAGGAGACCATGATTTCGTCCGACTGAATCCTCCGACCTCGGAGGTCTATGAGGAATTGAGAGGCTGATCGAACCGAGCTAGTCGAATTGCCTTGGAGGAACTTCAGTTTTGAGTACATCCACTTTGCCAAATTGTAGGTGGGGCTGCCTTTTAGGGCAACGATTGGCCGAAGTGGAACATTTGCTTTATGGATTTTTGGCAGACCATAGAATCGAGCTAGAGACATAGAGGGCCATTTGGTTCGCTGCCTTAGAGATACAAATTAGGTGAAGGTTCAAGTGTCTGTCCTCTTTGTCCTGATACACTTTGGGTACCCTTTGTAACTCTGAGCTGGAAGCTGGTAGCCCCCTGACAACCTTCAATGCGTAAGACCCTGCTTGTATAAGTCTTACCACATTCTGTTGAGAGAATGCACTCGTTTTTCGGGGAATAATGTGTTCCTCTGATTGAAAAGGCGTCTTTCGACGTTAAAAGAACTCACCAGCTCTTGCGTACTTCTAACCACAGCCTGCTGTTTTACTGGTACCTAGGGGTTTCCAAATTGCGTACTTTGTACGTTCAATTTAAGCTTTTACGACATTGGGGAGGACTCACTTGGGGCCCAGAAACGCTTGCAATATATATGTATACTCCGAAACAGCATCAGAGATCCTGTTGGCGCTATGTTGCTTACATGGGCTGCGCGATATACCATGTTTGACAGCTCAGGCACCATCCAAAAGCTGCGAGGGACCATCGTCGACTCCCTGGCGTTCTCTGGAAAATACTGTGATTGACCGATCTCATGAATTTTGGCTGAAATTCAGATATTCAAATATATCTCGTAGAAACCACGAACAGAAATATGCCTTCTTTCAGTCGTTCGATAGAGAATCACGACATCTCTATATTTTATACTCGACGAAGGAATATAGTTAGGTTTTAAAAAGTTTCTAATCATGGGATTTTTTAAGACCGCACAATCTCCTTTCATATAGCATCGTACCGCCTAAGTAATCCTTCCTAATCGAAAACGCATTTTTGAATCCCAGCCAACATTTCATGAGATCGGTCACTTACTGTACTCCAGTATTGGAATTGTAACTTTTTAGTTTTCTCAGAAATTAATCACTAACTTGGAGTAAACCAGTCTATTTGAGACTTATGGACTCGGGCTATGCCACTTGGGTTATAATTTAAACATAGGGAAATTTCTCAAAATTACAAACGTCTGGCAAACCACCAGGCATCTTTACTTCCAAGAGAGATTTTAATCAAATATCATTTCAGCGAGCCAAGTAGAAGGGCCTCGTAAATCAGTGGCGAAAACGCACACAACTTGAGTCGTCCACATTTAGCGAATGTGTTCTTTGCGAGCGTCCGTAGGGGGCGAATGCGGATCTGGATTGCAGGAGTTACCAAAGAGACCCTTTATCTCCAGGGACATATTTTAATGTTCCAACCAAAGCTTCATGACGTTTCCGCGTGCCTTACCCGGTCAGCCCTTTCATAATCTGGTTCCGTGTCTTTTGTGTCGGGAACGTAATCGCCGAGCAAAACCGGTTTGTTCTTACCACCGTGCTAGTGCAAGCCCATTGCTGAAATACTGTCAAACGTTCGTCTGGCTGCCTGCAACTGCAAGAGACGCGGACATGCCTTCTGGGTCCTTAGCTAACAAGGGATTGGCTGCTCTAAGGCCGTTGGATGCACGGACAGGGCGTTGAGGGAAGTCTGCCGCCTTGCTGATTGGTTGACATCGACCGGGAATGATGGTTTCAGAGAACGCTTTCATTTCTCGCATTACATGGACGAGTGCGGGCGGGTTTGTTGCCTAATACTTTTGTGCTTTTTTACTTTAAAGCATTTCATTTTGGTAATATGGATTTTGGAGTTGCGGTATGTGTAAATGGCTGAAAAATCCCCCCAATTCAGCGTCAAAGGTCATTACTTTATGCCGGACGGCTGGCTACAGGTTCACCCATTGAACGCTGCTTTGGAAAGTGCACGCATTTATCCCCATATACGGCAATAACTAGTCGGCAGC
This sequence comes from Spirometra erinaceieuropaei, assembly GCA_902702965.1. Classification (NCBI taxonomy): domain Eukaryota; kingdom Metazoa; phylum Platyhelminthes; class Cestoda; order Diphyllobothriidea; family Diphyllobothriidae; genus Spirometra; species Spirometra erinaceieuropaei. Next base: position 2,398,163 of record CACRXP010000015.1, read on the forward strand.
TTAACGCTTATGACGATAATTCCTGTGGCATTAACTTAAAAAAACCTGCCGAAATAAAGTCATGACAGTCTTTCCGACTGTTTTTCAGGACGAACGATGCTTCTGGCCGTCTTGTTGCTGCCCAAGTGCGATTATAATAGTCTGCGTCAACGTTTACCGATTCTACTAAGGGCTGGGGCGAGTTAGCTACCAACCGTCATTTGGCTGCCATCCTGAAGCGGCAGTGTGCCACCTATCCATAGAATCATTTAGTAAGCGCTGAAGTGTTTTCCAGAAAAAAAGTGTTTCGGTTTGGAAGAAAGCCTAGGGTTTTCTGCCTTCGTTGGAAATTCCGCCTGACCGCACTCACAGGTCGTTTATACGCATGCCAAAGTCCACCATGGGACCACACCAACCGCTCGCTACATGAAAAACACCATATCGTCTTGGAAAGTTCAATCAAACAGAATGTCCATCGTAATTAGAGTTACATGATATACCAGCTACTTTGCACACGTCTTGGGCTGCCCCTCCAACGCAGGGTAAGAAAAGTTGTGAAAGTAGCCGCCATGTTAAGTCATTTGGAGACATAAGGGCTATGCATAAAAGCTGGATTGAATTCCCCAAACTATGAATTCACCGAGTCTTTTTAGATCGAAACAACTCAAACGTTGATGGAAGGTTGCCTTCATAAGCAGACTGTAAGGGATGGACTCCTCGTTAATTCCCTTCAGAACCTTCAGTCGTCCTGCATAAATGCTAGAGGGCAATCAGCCATAGCCCCTCTGAGTGAACTTACTATAAAAAGACTAGGGAACTGTGGTAATCAAATTGTCCGGTGGTTATAATCCTGAGCTTCCATAGCTACTCTGACTGGTAAGAACAAGGGATACTGGGATGGCCATATCTGCCTTCAGCCAGCCACTCCAGGCTCAAATAACCCGGGATCCGATCCCCAATTCGTTGGTCACTGGATGTTAAGTCCAGTCCTCTACCACTGATCCAGGTGTTTGTTGTCCTGTGGGTTTGCAGATCAGGTTACGATCATGCTCCTCCGTTTGGGCCATGCGGCTCACTCTAGAGTAGTTGCACGCATTCGCATAGGGGCTGGTAATATTACAAGGAGACTGAGATTGCCATTTCTGGCATTTTAACCGTTGTTAACCAACCTTGGCCAAGCCCAGGTTCGGATGAACTGGAGTTTGAATTGCGTAACAAAAGTCCTCTGCTCAAATACATCGGTTGATGCGCAGTGGTCGACAGCTCGAAGATTATCCAAATCAAAAGTCAAAGAGACAGAGTTGGTTCGAAAGACTTGATCGAGGCGAGGAGACGTACACGCAACGCAGCAGATAGTTACGGGAAGCCGTCTCACCAGCGAGAGACTGTTGTTGAGGTTTGCTGGCCCTAGCGCGGGGTGCATGCGTGCGCCCCTTGGCTTTACCCGCCTGCAGCCACTCAGCGGAGGATACAGTGTTAATTGGCCCTGAGCTGTTGCCATCCGGGCGCCAGGTCACACGCAGCTCAAGCAATCGATTGGTAGAGTGCGTTAGGGGGCCTGGAGGCGGCATGTGTGAGCGGCCGCGCTAACGATTTCGGAAAAAGATACGGCATCCGCAATGGCCACTCCCTGTCTACCCAGTCTTGTAAGCACTCTCTTATACAACATTGTTCTTTCATCTGAAGGAATCGAACTGAATTATAAGTCGTTAAAGAATTTGTGTGAGTCCAAAGTGGGCAGATTTATGTACCATATTTTGCCCGCGTCTTTCGTTCGCGCGTACTGGTCCAGAATCCAAATATCCGACGGCAAGGACGCAGTATGCCACCTTAACATATTGCAACCCCGTCCGTTTTTTATAACCGACGTTTTCGGGCTCTCGTAACCAGATGGGATGCAACCTGCTTCTTTCGTGAAAGCAAGCGGAAGAACTGCGAAAGATGCCCAACTTTTCTTGCACTGTCAGATGTCGTGATACCCTCATCATTTCTGGGGGCTTGGGTTCTTGGTACGTGTGCTCTTTTGCAAGTGGCCGTAGGGGAATTTAGCACGAGGACGCAATATGCCACCTCAACATTTATCGGAATGCCTACCTACTAGTACGCTCTCCTTTCTGCCGCTTAACCCCATCTATGAAACCTGTATTACAGTAGGTGGGCTAACTCATGAAGTGTCAACCGAATTTCCGAAAGGCGTTTTCGTTTCGAAAAGATTAATTAGGTAAGCTTATAAAACAATTCAGCCTGCAACATAATTATATAATAATTCAATTACCTCAGGATGCCACCTTTCGAACGAACTTCATTCTGACTGCAGGCCAAAACTGTACTTTGTGAAAATGACTACTTAAGTAGCATGCATTTTTCTCATTGATTTTTGATACCCCTAAATGTCCAATTATATTTCATGGAAAGCATGCATAAAATATTCCTTCTTTTGCTCATTCGTTAGAAAATTGCGTCCTATTTCAATTTTCTACTCGAAGGAAGGGTATTATTCAGTTTTTAAAAAAAGTTTTCCAATTCCAAAATAATTTGGAACCCGATCTTCCGTCAAACCTGCATTCAGGGTTTCCAAACTACCAGGCGTATATTTTGCGCGTACGTAAAACCATGCATTTTTCTACGGTATCAAGAAGAGACCATATGGGGTTCGTAAAAGTTAGCAGTGAATTCGACCCATATTAGTAACTTTACAAACTACATGGGTAAATGCAGAGACTTACCCCAGGATGCCGGCTTTCGAATGAACTTCCTTCCTGCACTCTGCAAAAAGTGACTAATTAAGTAGCATACATTTCTCTCATTGATTTTCGATACCCCTAAAAATTCAATTATATTTCATGGAAAACATGCACAAAAATATTCATTCTTTTGCTCATATGGTAGAAAATTACATCTTCTTCCAATCTTATACTTGGAGGAAGGGTATAATTCGGTTTTCAAAAACGTTTCCGATTCCCGAATAATTTTGAACCAGCTTTACCGTTACACTTGGATTCAGGGTTTCCAAACTGCAAGCCGTATAATTTCCGCGTACGGAAAAGCACACATTTCTCTATGGTAATAAAGGGAGACCATATAGGGTTCATAAAGTTTAGCAATGGATTTGATCCATATTGTTAACTTTACAAGCCACAGTGGTAAATGCAGAGACATGACGATTGATGAACGGCCATTTCATGGTATTTAAAAGTTCCACAATTAGAAACATTTTCGAAACCGAATTATGTCCCTCCTTCGAGTATGACATTGGAAGAATACGTAATTATCAACCGAATGAGCCAAAGAATGAATACTTTTGTGCATGTTTTCCGTGAAATATGATTGGACTCTTAGGGGCATCGAAAATCAATAAGAAAAATTCATGCTACTTAAGCAGTCATTTTTTACAGTATTGTTTTTGCATACTGCCGGAAGGCAGTTCATTCGAAAGCCAGCATCCTGAGGTAACGGAAATATTATAGAATTATGCTGTAGGCTGACTAGTTTTACAACCCTACTTAATTAATCTTTTCAAAAGGAGAACGCTTTTAGGAATTTCGGTTGACATTTCATGAGTTAGCCCATTTACTGTACATGATGACCTGGCTTTTGTTCCCGGAGTGGAGTCACATACTGCGTCTTTGCCCCACGAGTGGGCAATTGATAGAAAGCTTTTGAAATACACTGCCGACTGCAGTTGCCCCCCCGGACTGCCCGCCAACCATGAAGCTTACATTGATGTTTCCATTCGTCCTGGTGTCTGATTTATGTCGTCAAATTCCACTGTGCACCGGCTCGAGATGGTCGCCCATATTCCCTAGGACATTTTCTGTTACAGTGTACTGGAAAACTGCCGAGTCTTTTGACCTGGCAGCGTTCTCGGCAGCACAGAGTTGTGCATCCGGCGTGCAGAATTCACGCTAGTTGTGAAGCATCTGGCATACCATCTCCACTTGCAAATTACTCTTTTGGCCATTCTTCTTAACTCCCAGGCTGCGACTACTTGGTAAACTGTTCTACAAGCATGCACACTTTTGAGCGAAGGACGGAGAATATTATAGACATTTGGCCTCGCCTGTAACTCCTGTACTTGAGACTCTTACAGTAGTCCGTAGTACAGGGGGGCCCGAACAGTCAAAGTACGCTTAGTACAGAGGAAGTCGAACCACAAGTTTCCTGAGTTCGCCGCGAATGCTGTGTGTCTGAGCATGGAGCCCCCTATAATGGGTTGTGCCAGAGATCAGGCTGGATCAAGGCACGCAGTTATCGGACTGCGCTGTGTCTGCGCGCGCTTATGACTACTGCTCTGTGCGGTGGAACGCCTTAACCAGAGCCCTTGATGCTGCATCAGTTACTACGGCCGGTGAAGGGACGAGGAAAGACAGAATGGGGTCGATGCTGGGGCATCCATCTGCACGGCAAGTCGGCGCGGCAAGGGAGGAGGGAGCGCGGCTAGTGCAGCGCAAGTCTGTCTCACTACAAACTAATTCACGCGCAAGGCATCCGCGCTTCGCCCATTTCGTGGGGGACGCAATGGCGTCGTCGCTTACAACGGTCAAACCTGTGAGCTATTCTAGACGACCTGTCAGGCTATTGGTGCAACTTAATTTTTCTGTGACGATTATTTCCGTTCACCCAGTTCGAGTCTCTTTGCAGTCTGTCTATATTTCGACAATTTTGTATTTTAGCTCAAAGACGGAACTGCTCAATCATCCATAATTTTCTACTAAACAGAAATGAAGACGACGGCATTGTCAGTCATTTTGCCCATTCTACTGTTAACACAAAATGTGCAGTCCAAATTTCGCAATGAAAGTGAGTGCTGATTTTGGTTTCTTCAATGGTCCGCGTTTCAGTTGTCTAAAGTCACAAGGCGTGCTACGCCGTCTCGGTATCTCAGATGATAGAAACTTAAGGCATTTGGATTGGAACTTAGATACGTAAAGCGTGATCTTCAGTTACCAGCATTTGGGTTTAACTCCACTGTATTAAATTTCACAGACCACTAAGACTATGGCAAGAATATTTAGCATAAATGCAAGGGGAACACTCAAAAAGATGAGATGAACTTGAATAACAATTTCCCGTTGACCCTGAGACGATCTGCGTTGCCAACATCTCTCCTGTTCTCTCATTGGATGTGGAAGGTCTTTTCATCCCCAGGCAACTCGAAGGGGGCCGTTGAAAAGTGCCTGGAGCGGCCGAAGTATTCGGTCACAGATGGCAAAGAAGCGAATTAGATTGCCAAATCTTCCTCGCAATAAAACCGGAAAACAGACGGACATAATGCGGCTGGGAAGACGGCCTCAATGGATTGCCGTAGGGGTGTAGGAATTTGGTGGAATTTTCGTTGAAACCGCTGGTGACTGGGGGGAACAGTTCTCCAGACGGTGGCGTAGTGGCGCCCGTCACCAGTGAAGCAGCAGAGAAAGAGAATCGGATTGGAGGGAGGGGGAGGTTGATTAAACTTCAAGAAGCACTAGGAGAGGTGGTCGGCCCGATGTAACATATCCTCCATGGTGTGTAGTAATGTGATGAGTTGGCCTTTAAGTCGCTCGATCTTCCAGTTAAGTGCCAAGACGTGGCTGGATCCGAATGCATCTTCACAAGTTGGAGGGGGGGGGGGATCGAGAGAATTGGGACTCGAACTGGGCGGGCAAGAGTAGCCTTGGAGAAAACATCGAGAATGGTGATCCCCACGGCTGAAGAATGTCCTGATCACAAACGCCGCTCATACGTTTGACAAGATGATAATATGCGGCCTCTGGGAGAACTGGTCGACGTAGACGCGGAGTTAGGAGCAGTCACTAGACAGAGACGGGGGTTTCACGGTGTCCAGGTGCATATGACTGAATCCAGAACCGAGGATGAGAGAAGTGTCCGGTTTAGCCCGATTATCGCAGTGGACTTTGCTGTGCTGGCGTCTCAACCAAGTCGAAGTACAAGCCTTGAAATTCTTCATACCGGGCCAGATGAAACTGCCAACGACCATCTCATCCTTGGTTCGGCTGCCTGGATGGAGGAGGTGGTGAAAGGTGAAGGAGATCGATCGGCGTGGGGATCGGAGCACAAACGGACGGTAGAACGGGATGATGTTACCCCAGAGGATGGCGCCAACGTTGGTCATCACAGGGAGGCCCTGGAATTAGGGACTGGGCACAAACTCATTGTCTGAAATGATGAAAAGTTATTGTTCTATGGCCATGACTCTGAGGTGGATTCAATGAGTCGGTTGCAGTGTGAAGATGGTGGACCTGAAAAAAGTACCCGTCACCTCACTCCGCGCTCCGTCAAAATGGCAGGCATCAGAGGAAAACCGGGAGATGTAGTCCAGTTGGCGGATTTTCCGGAGATTGAGCTTGCCAGGATACAGGCACAGGACTGTAGATAGTGAGGTTCCTGCCTTTAAGGAAGTTCTGAAAGTGCTTCAGTGAAATGTAGACGGCGAGTAGTTGGCGGCCGAATATGCCCTAGCAAGTCACGGCAGGTAACGGCCTTGTGGTTAAAAAAGCCTAAGAGTTGGGTAGAACATGCGACGCAGTGTATTGATACGGTACTGTCGGTAGCTCTGGAGGCATCTACTACCACGAAAATGAGTGCGTCGATAGGACGAGTGCTCTGTTCCCGTAATCTCTGACCCAAGACAACGTCGGACGACGTGACGGTTTCACCAGTATGAAATTTCGTGAGTATCGTTTGACTTAGTTTCAAAAAGCCTCTTCTGTTCAATACACGAACCGATGCATTTTTGTCACTTCATCCTCCGCGCAAGTTCGTTGGATTCGCTGTTCACTTAAGGCACACTTTGTCCAGCCGTCACCATCTATTATTGTGAGTCCTTTGATACTGGAAGCTCAGTCGCGAAAGCTTTTTTGTGAAATCAACACTGACTACTTAATCTGACTTGATTTGTAGTTCACTTGCGGCTATAAACGCGACTACCCGGTTAACCTATCTCCTCCCCGACAAAATTTGTTAATCGTTTAGACCGAGAAGCATAACCCCTGCTTAACTCAGACGGTTTTCTCGCCTGACAAATTCGGATCTCCCAGAGTTAAAAATAATCCCTTTCATCATAAATGACCAAAAACTATAAGAATTAATAAGCACGCTCCTTCTAGTTGTCAAATGTGTGTTCGGAAATCCCGATTCAAGGGGTATCCCCCACCACGAACTATAGATACGATCTGAGTGTTTTATTCAGAAAAGGAAGGTAGCATCTACCTGGGTTGTTGTGCCTGCCCGACTCTGTCAAAATTTGAACTTTTCGTTCCCTTTCAGGCGCGCATTGGTCTCCCTCCGTGGAAAGCCCCCTGGTAAGCTACCTCCTCAAGAAGTACGATGAGATCGGACACATCGGCAGGCCTGTGCGTAACACCAGCAAGAGGGTATCGGTTGCCTTCGGTCTTTCCTTGTTTCAACTGATGGACCTGGACGAGAAAAACCAGCGACTGACTCTTAATGTCTGGAACAAAATTGTAAGCCACTCCCTGTGCTCTATGTTGCCTCAAACCCGCAAATCGATGGCATTTATCGCAGAACGATATTGCCTTTGCTGTAGATAATGGTGGTTGTGCCGGTGATGGTGATAGAGGCGGTTGGTGTGGTGGTGGTATTAGAAGTAGTAGTGTCGTGATAGTAGTAGTAGTGGCGGTGGGTATGCAGGCCAATAAATTGAATATTTTCCGGTCGAATGTGGTTTTGGTAGCCCCACTTGAAGTAAACAAACCCCAATCACCTCTAATACGGCACCGGTGGTAATAGGGGTTTTTACAGGTGGAGTCGGGTAACGCACAGGAGACGAGGTCAAGTAGTTGTATGCAAAATAAAAGCTATTGGGAATGCGTGGTTGCACTTTAAGCAGTTGAGAAATAGTTGCACTAACCCCCAACCCTAATCCCTAACTACAACTCCCTAATCCTAAACCCTAACCCTAACCCGTAACCTCTACCACAACAGTATTGTGTCCATCGGGTGGGGCTACCAAACCACATCTTATCTATTTTCCTTCAGCAAAAAAGTATAAGTAGATTCCAGTATTTCCCTGTTCGAATTGATGAACCCGGACGAGGAGAATCAGCGACTAACTTTTAACGTCTGGAGCACAAGTGTTAGCCACGCGTTGTGCTTTCTGTTGCCTTAACCCCGCAGATCGATGGCATTTAGCATAGAACGATACTGCCCGTGGTGGTAATGGTGGTGGAAGCCTATTTATAGCACCCCCCCCCCCCCCACCGTCATACAGGCCTCGCATATTTGACGCACTGCGACGTCTTTGGGATGCAGCGAAAATCTCCTCCTCCGACTAGCCGAAATCGGGTGCCTCATAAGAAAGCCCAAGTTCTGGCAGGTTTCTGCGCCAGTTTCGAAGTCAGTAGCGTCACTTATTCACCAGACGAATAAGAATAATAAGGTAGTGTGTGGGTGTGTGTGGAAGAAAAGAGTGCAACAAGAATGCGTGGAAAACTTCCCAGTGTACAGTAGTCAGAGTAAGGAGTCTTTCGACGTTAGATTGCCTCTGCCCCGTCTCCCGACAGCTGCACCCGATTTCGATTTCCTGGACTGACAACGCGATGTACAACCCAAAGTGGACATTCCAATCTTGTCCGCATTTATTGGCGAAAATTCTCGTCACCCTAAGCAGCACTGGCTGCAGTGGTTTCTAGAAGTTTATTCTGTTGAATTCTAGGATCTTTGTATCGTCAAGTTAAACCTAGAAAAACTACTGACCAACCGAACAGACGTTTTCTTTCTAGACTTGGCGAGACGAGGTGCTAACCTGGAACCCAAAGGACTTCATGGGATTAACAACCATTCGTCTTCCTGTAAATCTCATCTGGACGCCTGATATAGTGCTTTATAACTAGTAAGTCATACTGCAATCTGGTCAGAAGAAATTTGTTTGTTTCACTAAAGAATTTGGACTAATTTGAAGTGCACGAAGACGTAGAGTCGTCTTCCCAACCAAAGGCGACTTCGGGATGAGAGGAGTTGCAAATGTAAGAGTGCCGACGATGCGTGGAAACAAATCTGATGAAATCTCAGCGATAGTCCAACCGTTGCACGCGAGATTTTCACCATGCTCCGGGTAACAAGGCGTGCTCAAGATAGTGACTAGTCCCCGAATTAGCCCGTGGTAACAACAGGCTTGCCCAGCATTTGCCACACACTCCCTCTCCTCTACCAGCCGGTGCAAAGGCAGAGTCAGGATGACTGGGAGTGGATGTGGTCGCAGTGGTTGAAAAGCCTGGACAGTCCGTCTACGCGTGCCACGCACGACATAGTCCTGGTGGATATATCAAGGTGGGTGTGAGGACGCGGGCGCCATTTCAAGAACAGTAAAATTACGGATGCGAATTATCCACTTGTCAAACGGTCGGTAGTAAATTATTTTGGCCGTACATTAGCCTTGAAAATCAGTCGACCAAATTCAGATAACCCAGGCAGTCTTTTGCACGAATGAGGTCAACGTGGGCTCAGAAGACTGAGACGATGTCCCGATGATATCAAGCCTGTAGTAGCGGTTGTGCAACTATTTACATGTGAAAGGGTGTTTGAGGATTTTAACTACACTTTTGAAAGTATGAGAGCATATTCTGATTGGTAAGTGAGTGTCTGTATCACGTTTATTCTATACACCACGCCCTGATAGGAGACAATGCAATGATGTAGGTCGTCGTCAGGCAGGCCCCGACTTTAAGATCAATCGGTGGTGAATCCTTAATTGTTCCCGCGGTAAATCTCGGGAACGGGTTAAATAAGGATTGTTTTAATTGCAGTATGTTATTACCGACAAAGACAAGCGATACTGGAATGGCCATTTCTGGCTTATTAGCCGGCGTCAGCCAGTCATACCCAACCCCGAAATATGGAACACCCGAGCCTCGAACTCGCGACCTGTTTGTCCACGCCTCTAACCACTGGGCCACGATCCCTTTGCCCTGTCGGTTTCGATCGGGAATATACAACGGTAGGGGGCGCTCACCGATCGTTTATACGGTATTCACTCGTTCCGTTGTGCCTAACGGGCTCTCTCTCTCTCGAGCCCAACCAGCAGTCGCACAGCGGCGCATGATATAGCAAGACAAAGCCATTCCAGTCTCCCTTGTCTTTGTCGGTAATTACATTCTACCTATATCATGCGCCGCTGTGCATGAGCGTCCCCTACCAGTGTTTTAATGGCTGTGTTCAGACGTTATCCCGAGGTGTGCGTTCGTCTGCGCAGTGACAATGTAGCCCCAAACGGAGAACCCAGGCCATTAGGTCAATAAGGTAACCGGAAAGAAATAGCTAGAGGGAGCACATTCTATCAGTCGCCAGGTTTGGGACCAGTTACTTGAGCCATTGTGATTACTAGCAGAGTTCGTTCAGCTAATCGAAAGTTTTTCGTGAAGCCCAACGCCGAAGAAAGCATTGCAGGCGTTGTTGGATTACATGGAGAGGCCAACAAGCTTAGGCAAACTACGATGCATCGGCGTAAGTTGTTCTCCATTTAAATTTTGATGTCCTTATCTGAGGACTTTAAACCACCTCGGCTAGCAGGCAATCCTTTGTTGCCTCCGCGTGACATTTATCACTTTTCCAGTGCTGACCTGCGCCTCCGAGAGCAGAGGGACGTCCTGGTGGCTGTGGACTATACAGGCATGGCCTTCTGGAGTCCTCCGGCCATTTACAAATCCACCTGTCGCATCGAGATGAAGTACTTCCCCTTCGACTATCAAGTCTGCTACCTACGCTTTGCCTCCTGGACACAGGACAGCCAGAAGCTGGACCTCACATTTCACGATAATCGTTCCGAAGTCACTTTGGAGGAGTACAAAAAGAGCAATGAGTGGAGCATCGTGGCCCGACCCGCGATAAGACGTCTGTTTAAGCAGACCTGCTGCCCAAACCAGTGGCCTAGTCTCATTTTTTTCTTGGTGTAAGTCACAGTCCATTCATTTAGGTTCGTAGATTGCTGGTACTAGGCTAGTGCCTGCGTTTGGAAGTCTAAACTGACATGCTCGAGTCTGCGAACAAGACTCTGGCACCACAACTGGATTCTGAGAAAGCCCGTTACGCATCCCCTAATTGATCTGTCGGTACGCTTGCTAGCCAGCCGTGATCCTCACCGGGCTTATTGCAGCTAGTGGCAACCGTTCCCTTACGCATACAAATTCAATTCGCTGATTGGTCCTCAGTCGTCCAATCAACGGCCAGGAGAGAGCGTCCACCGGTTTGATGCTTTCGCGGCGATTTCCCGTCGCTGCGACGCCGGTGCTCGGCAGCGGCGGAGTTTTGCTACCAGTTTCGTTTTTTCCCGTGCGCAGTTTGAAAACTCGACTTAAAATGTGTCTCAAACGAGACCCCATTAGCACGCCTGAGAAGGAAGTCAAAAGGCCCGCCTGACGTTGTCTTTCGCAAGCAGGGTGGCGTGAACAATGTCACAGGCCTCTTTGAGTTCCTGACTTTCGGGACAGCGGCATTCGGAGTTAGGACCCACACTCCGTGGTTCGACCATCGGCAGGTCAGATAGCAGCTTCGTCGCCGTTATTTGCGCCGCATAAGCCAAAAATGTGTCGACTGATTAAGAAATGATCCGCTAGCAGACTGACGGAGATTAGAATTCCGACTACTTTAACGCGTTCCGATACCCTGTCGTTGACTTGATCCAGTACAAATCGGACTCACCGTCGGACACATGACGAAGTGGACTCGGGTTCATTTTGCTGTATTTCCGACCGGATTGAGTTGACCATTCTGGTAGTAAACGTGGCTGAGAGCTTAGCAACCACCAAAGATCCTGAATAGAATTTCCTGTCCTCGCATGAATACTTAATTCTGACATACGCCATTATCTGCGTAACATGACGATATGCCCAATGACTCCAATGGGGCGAGACCAAAAGCAAAAAAAGTTAAACCGTGGGTCTATTCTTCTCTGGCCCGTAGTAGTGGGGTTCACTGATCGCTCTCCAATCATCAGGTTGATAGATGATCCTGTGTCGATTTCGGCCAGAGGAACTGCAGACGCCACTCAGGTAGAGGTTGAAGTACTTGTTCACCGGCGATATGACTCCGACAGTTGATCTCCTCTGTACTGCTCACACCACAGGCCAAAGCCACCTGATGCGTACAGGCGCCCTGTTTCATGAAGTTAGTCTTCTAATCAGTAAAATGACGGTGACTAGACGCAAGTATTCTGCCAGCGGCCGTCACATCAGCGCCAAGGGTCCTCGAGACCACCGTGACCCAGGGAGGTCCAACTGGTCCTGGCTTATTCAGACGTGTTGCCAAACCCAGGGGGAATCGTTTCTATCCCGAAGAATTCCTTCACTGAGGACGTAGCCAGCCCTTATGTTCTCAAGTGCCAGCAACTTTTCAGATTTCCACTGTCGCGGACGCGTTCAATGTTATCCCTGTCCTGCACGTTAGTTTTGGGAAAGTAATTTTTGAACTCTCTCGCCTTACAAGTTTACTACAAAGACAGTTTGAATAAACGGCCCGTAGAAAAGGATCCCAGTCTTCGGCTGAAGGGTGTGCAGACTAGCGGTGGCCCGATACGAACACAGAGAAGTTGGGGTTCTGACTGTGCTTAGAATTGTATAATTCACATCGACCCAACTGTGAAAAACTCGGCGCCTCAGTGGGCGTTTCGAACGCACGCAGTACGGGGAAGGCTTTAGTACAGCTAACGTTCTAACCACTTGAGCTAAGAGGCCCCGCTGGACGTCGCGAGTTTTTTTTCAAAATCTGCCAAAACATCTACGAATTACGTAAGCCTAGTAGTCATCTGGTGGATTCTAGGTGAATTACTAAGGAAATCCTGCCTGGGCAGTCAGCTTACTGTATCAGATTTGGTGGATTCCAATCGTTGCAGTAAGTTGGGCGGGTAATTTGACCCAAATGTGATTAAACTCGTGTCGTCCGGCGCGGCCTCGTAGCTCAAGTGGTTAGAGCGTTGGCTGTACTAAAGCCTTCTCCTTACTGCGTGCGTTCGAATCCCACCGAGGCGCTGAATTTTTCACAGTTGGGTCAATATGAATTATTCAAACTCTGCCAAAACATCTTAGAATGACGTTCTCTGCTCGGTAAGGCCTACTTTCCTCTTTTCTGTCCCCCCCCCCTCCCCCGAAGGCTGAAACGAAACTCCTCCTTCTACGCCTACCTCCTCGTGCTTCCCTGCTTACTGCTGGCGTGTCTGAATTTGGTCGTCTTCTGGCTTCCGCCGCAGGTTCCTGCAAGAATGATTCATGGTAAGTGGGGTCACAAATCCTGTTACGGTGCTTTCCTGCATTCGAAAACATCATGCGACCGGAGCTTTCTGGAATAGCAGACTGGGTGATGGGGGACGAGACTCCGGTCAGCAGTACATTCTCGACGGCGCCGACCAGAATGTCAAGTGTGCGAAAGTCTTGCCTGAAGTTTACCGTCGTGGACCAGCGATGAGACTGACAAACCTGAGGCGCCTTGTTCATCTACTAGAACTGACTGCATGGCACTGTGTTTTTAAGGGCTTCAGATCTTTTTGGCAAAAGAAATGGCCAGCGGTACGACAAAAACTGTCATAACGTTTAGTACCTGCCGAATGTCTCGCGTTGGAATCGAAACTGTGCCTTTAATACTGGGTGCTGTACCGGAGAATAGGAAGATAAAGTACATATTTTCTCAGACTGTGTAGCAGGCTCCCTTGTCCTTGGGAGTCCCTCTCGACGCCTGATATAGCCATACAAAATAATCCCATACTGTTTAAGGTGTAGTTGTCCGTTTATTCTCGATGCGCATGCAATGTTACTCATTTACTGGGAACAGCTAACAACCTGCTCACAAATTACAAAAAAGGTGCTGAGTTTTATTTGGCTTTATTATTTGAAATTCGGAATTTTTTCGGCCTGGAAGACTTCTATGATTTTATGACACTGCTGAGATCTTTAAGGTGGACATAGGGTACTTCAACGAAATATAACGACTTCTCGGGAAACCGTTTTTGAATCTATGCTCAGGATTTAGGCTGTCGCAAAACCGCCATACCTGATATTACATTAATTCTTAGATGATATTTGGATTTAACTGTCACCAAGAGATTATTTTTTGGTTTATTTTACTTGTACTTTTAGTATCTACTCGTTTTTTGCATGGACAGGCATTCTCTCAAGCTAAAATCAGAATTTATTCAATTACAACCATTTTCGAAATTTTTCGCCCTTCTGAAAAGACTTATATTTCTAGACAACGTAGTGTTACCTCTACTACTTTTTTGCGTCCCCAATTTCCTTAAAGTTGTTCTTTGCTAGTATAGATATTGGGTCCATCCATTTGTGCCAGTTTAGAAGTGGTTAGTTATCATTCGTCAATTCCGACGCCTTCCATCTGTTAGACCACTTACTTTGCGTGATTTGGCGGCTCGTAGTTCAATTGATTTTCTCCATTTCCACATTTAATTTATGTGGTTCTTCGGCTAGCCCGTCAGATATAGGTGTTTTTCCGAACGCACTTCGATATACGGGAGATGACCAACAAACACAAGGGAGCCTGAAATGGCTATTTCTGGCTTACTAGCTGTCATCAGCCAGCCATATCAAGCCCCAAGTTTAGAAATGGAGACCTTTACCCATTGATTTAAGTGCTCAAGCATTGAGCCACAGTCCCGTTGTTCCGTCGGTTACGATCAGGTACATTAATTTTCGTAGGAAAGAGCCCTCACTGATCGCGTTGTGAGGCCTGCTCGTCCCATTGTGCTTTGAGGCCTGATTGCAAACCGACCAGTCTAATATAAAGATGGGGATTTCCGGTAAGCTGCTCCGAAGCAATCGCATCCGCTCGAAAAAACTCTTTTCCTTACTGCTAGACAGACGATGTGGACTTCCGCTCAATCCGAACTCTTATATCACCCTTCTAGCACAGTTTCCAATATTCGAAAAATGAAGTCTACTCCCGCCCAGGTTTCCTATTTACCATGACATTAGCTGGCTTTAATTAAGTTAAAGTCGAGGTTTCGGGGAAGGATGTCTACGAACAAAAAAACAAAGCTAGTTCCATCCTTCCCCCTCCCTGAAATTATGGTTTGCTCAGACAGAACTTGGTCACAAGGTATGCAGCTCACCCGTTCCCGCTGAGCTGTTCTAACCCGCATGGGCATATTTGCATGTTGTGTGCTGGATCGACATTTGCCTTTTACCAGCTCGATCAAACCTTTGTTTTTTACTTATTAAAGGCATGAACATATTTGTCGGCTTTTGTATCTTGCTGAAATTCCTGACGAACGCAACACCATCGGCGTCCAACACTATTCCCTACCTTGGTAAGTAAATACCTTGGAGAAATGCCAGTGTTGACAATAGGTGTGCCAGTTCATAGGAATTCGAATGGTGACAAAATTTAAAGAACTTAGCTGCCATCAATACACCGCCTAGATCTATCAGCGAAGTGTGCGTGTGTGTGTGTGTGAAGATTGGCCGGCTCGGACGGTCGAATGGTGCCCGGGAAGGGGTAGAACAAGTGAGGTCGACCTTCAGCACATAATTTCTCACTCGCGCTCGAAGCCGTCAGGGTGCGCTAGCAGCCGTGGCATGGAGGGTTGCCAATTGAAGATTCCACTCAGGCTACGCAGTCAGTCCAGTGTGTGCTTGTGCGTCGAGTGGCCGACTACTGCATGGGCCTACTAGATCACTTGCGTATCCAAGGAAGCGGAATTTACCGTAACATCGACGCATCACGCATACCTTACACACTCAACGACTCCAGCCCTACCAACAATCCATCCACCGGCGCGGCCGCCACTAGCAGCAATAACAACCCCAACCGGCTCAACATCTCCCAGCCTATCCTGTCCACACTGCCACCGCACATGCGTGTCACGAATCGGCTTGGTGGGTCATTTGGTTCAACCAACCAATGTCAAAAGGCACTCGTCAGCATCGCCTCAGCTTCCCGCATTGCCCTCGCACATTCAGCTATCTCATGAGCCTACTCGGTCCCATGCGCCTCCACGGAAATATGCGGTAAATCACCACATATTTCCCCACCAACGCATTCACTAAACATGAGCACCTCTAACATCGCACAGTGCAGGAACCTCACACGTAAGTTAGTAGTGAGTGCTTCGGCCCCTTCCCCATGTGGCTCCTCTGCTACATGTGTGGTGTGAGCAGTCTGACCTCTGTGTAAAATCCTGATGTGTGTATGTGGGGGGTAAGGTCGTGTGTATTTTGCGCGCAGATGGGCTATGCTTAACTCTTTCAGCCACCACTCCCAGCTAATTGGTGCACGGAGAAGGCTAGAGCGAGTGAGGTTGGCTTTGTGATTGTTCAAACAGAAGGTGCCTCTACTTGCCCCTTCAATTGCGTTTGCCGTGCCTTATCTCCGGCAGCAATGATGTAGAATCGCAAACAGAATATTTCCTAATCTTTTGAATTGAACAAGATATACTTGGAGAGAGAATTTCAACCTTACAGCGTTTCCCGTCATATTTGGAAACGGAGACTGGGATGTCCACTTTATCGAGTTATTTTCATAAACAGTCAACATCCAATCAGGTGGTTCCTTTGGTGGCTTGCTGACTCGCAGAGGGGAGGTCTACTGTCAGGCAGGTCTGATCACACGTATCTTCTCTGGACGCCAGTGAGGGTGGCTGTTGGTAGGCAGAACCCCTAGTCAGTACTATCTGTTCTATGAAGCTACCTTCGTCGAGATGAGCTTAAGAGTTGTCCATGTAGAAAGTCATATTTTGGGCTGTCGCACAAGGACCTGCTTATAGAATCATCCTAGGGATAAATGAGAATAAATTCTTTCGCTTTTCGACTTGGGAGGGAAACTGTATACATCCTTTTACGCTCCTTTTGTGGAAAGTTTTAACGGTTCCAAACTGCCACATAAGAGGAGAAGAGCTAGGCCAGTGCTAAAAGGCGTTGTTGTAATCAAGTACACAGTTTCCAAAAAGCCAGCCGGTTTATAGAACTAATAAAACTCTATGGTTATTTTCATAGGTCATCAAGCCGCAAATCACCACAAAAGTGGGGAAATTCTTCAGGTGAATCTTTGACTCCTAAATCTAGTCATTCTCACCTGACTTTCCACATGAAAACATGGCTCTTGATCAAAGTGGAATTAAAGATCAAGGAATTGACAGCCCAGCGCCTGTCTAATAATATCAGAAATGCGGTTTGAGGGAAGACTGTGAAAGCTCAGCAAGATTTCCACCACCCTCAACTCTGTATTCATGTGTATGCAATGTCCACGAGCTATCAATTAAACTGTTCTGGTTCCTTGCGAGGCTTTGTTTTGTCATGTTCCTTGTGCTGACATTGTGCAGCTCGGATCACTACCTATCTTTCTTGTCAGACCAGCTATCCGGATAAAGTTTGGTTTATTTGAGGCGCAGGAACCAGGGAGTGCTCTACACGCAAGAGAAGGAATTGAATACCGCCGCGTAGATATTAATTGACAGATCATGGTATATCGTGATTCTGTCGATTGATTAGGCCGTGACTCATTCTTATTCCTCCGAACATGTGTATAACGTGCGCGAACTTTGTTATAGTCTTGAAAACAGCTGCGTAGCAACTGAGTCTTAGTTTTGCGTACTAGTTTGGTTATACTAAATTTCCTGGTGGGAGAACTTTTGGCCTTTGATGAAGTCGAACCGCTGATCTGTGAAATTTCAGTCGGATGCTCCGCCATCCAACCAACCGTAGACCGCCTTTGGTCTCGCGCACTTCGATATTCCCGTAATTTCGACTGGATAAAAAACCCCATGTAGTCTGAGTCGAATTTGTACTGGGGTTACCAAGCCAAACCCTTATCGGAGATGAATTGCGATATGCTCCCCGAAATAATTCCGACTATTTTGATAAAGAGGAAGTAATAAACCAGGAAATCTCTGCAGTGGGACAGAGTCGAACTCTCGTGCTTTGGAAATCTGGCTGAGTGCTCCGTCAAGCAGACGGTGGTTCGTCTTCGTCACAGGAGGCAATCTGCCGGTAGTGGGAAGTGTCCCATAATTAAAAGCGCCTCCTGGTGCTATATTTAATGACTAAACTACTGGACCATATGCTAGTCCTTATCAATCCTAACTTTTGATCGGTAGGAGACGGTGGTATGAACGTCCTGTAATACAGGTGGCCTAGAGCTAAATTCAGGGAAGGGTCAATAAAAGCGAAGAGACGAGTTTCAGGAAGTAGTCTTGAAGAAGGAGACACGATCGCTGGGAAAAGAGCTTTATTAGCCTTGTGATAGGGGTAGCATGGCGACTGCATCCTATAAATACAGTAGCCGCTTGTGCATGAACCACCTGTATCTGCTTTTGTCTCTGATGATGGGTTCGAGCAGGAATCTGAAACGTCAGGCTAATAAAGCTCTTGTCCCATCGATCGTGTCTCCTTCTTCTGGGAAGGGTGCCTTTTCCTGTGTCCTAGCACTGACCGTAGCCTAACCCTGACCTCAATTCAAACCTTGATCTTGATTCTAACCCATATCGCCCAGAACTTTAACGCAAGGTCACCTGCATTATGGGAAATATTCTCATGCCTTCATCCTACTCATTCATCTTCGGGGATGTAATCAGCGACCGTCAAATGCATTTGAGTGAATTATGCTTCTGAGAGTTTTATAGGATTTTTACTGATTTTTTTCAGGCTATTACTGCTGTTTGAACATGGTCCTCATCGCAATCTCCACTTTTATATCGCTGGTCGCGGTGAATTTGCACTTCCGATGTGATTCTCAGAACCCACCTCCCGTCTGGTTAAGCAAGGTTAGTTTATAGCAGTTTGACTTTGTTTCGATTCGAAATAACAGACTGAGAACCGCCTTATTCCCAGCCTATGTATTAGTTGCCGCAGCGATCGCTGGTACGGCTAATTGCTCGACACCAGGATCGGTTCTAATGACAAATAAAAGGTTGAGGCAAAGTAGCAGCATACTGCCTCCAGTAAAATGTTATTCATTAACAGCGCAAATAATGGCCAAATAGGGATTTCAGATGCTTCAAGAGAGAAAAGTTACCGAAATTGAAAATTCAATCCCCAAGTTTTGTTACTGTGACGTGTCTACTGATTTGCTTTGAGCAGCCACGTTACATTGGATCATGTCCATAGAAGAGCATGAAAAAAAATTGAACTTGGGGTTAGGGCCTCAACGCCTGTTTTGTGGTTAATAGCGAGTGACCTACAACCATTTTCTGACCAAATGTTTGCCTAGCGTATCCTACTTGACGTTTTTTAAAAAATAGGAAGTACTTATTTGTCACAGGTTTATTGAACTGCCGACGTTTCGGAGAGTTTGGTCGGCTCACCATTGTTAATGTTAACCGTACAAAATCGAACGGATATTCAAGTGACTGAATGAGCTCGTCGGCCTTGAGCTGATCGATTTTTTCTTTCTTCCGCGCCTGGGCCACCTGGCGGATGTTTGACGGGCTTGGTAACTCCGAGCCTTATGAGTCATCGCCTCGGTGGCGGATGATTGGGCCTCTGAAGGGGGTCGTTCGATCTGATTGCTCTTTTTTCTCCGCCGTCGGGGAAGTCCAGCCTCGGGCCATGTCCGCACGCCTTTCTTGGGTTCTGCGCGGTAGCCTTGTCCTGGTCTTTGTGCATGTAATTACGTGGAAGATCAGGATGTCTGTTAGTGGATTTGGTGTCGGAACACCCCGCCTAAAGTGTTGCTCGCCCTGTCCCTGAACCGACCCTGTCCAAGATGGTCGCTCCTTGAAGGTCAAAAGGATCGCCAGTTTCTTCAGTGTGAGCTGTTAGTTGAGTTTGGATCTAGCCTCCTAGTTACCGGTTTGGGCTCCTGTAGGCGGGTCTGCAAATGTCCAGTCTCCATCATCATAACTTGTTCTGTAGACAACTTCCGAGGTTTCTTTTACCAGCTAATATTTACTCATTGTGGCGTTTTCGAGAGAGATTTACCTTTTAATTACTGGGCTCTTTTATAATGTGGCGAACTATTATAAAATGGTCTTTTCGTTGTTTCGACAGCACCAAACACCACCCTTTCGGCTCCACCAAGATGCTGTCTAATCAGGTGTTGGTAACTTCTTGCGCTTAAGGATCGATTAACTGGGGCTTGATCGGTCTGTCTGCGCCCGTTTCTGTTTTTCATTTTCGATTATATTCTGACTTAGTACATATCCACATTTTTTATTCTAGGGGACGCTTTGTCCTCAGACAGTTTCGCCTTAGTAGTACTGGGCGATGCGTTTAAAAGTGCTTCGAAGGGCTGGGTACACACAATATGCGCTTCTTTATCTCTCTGCCGTTAAATTAACAGGCCTAGGTGTCGTGCTGCAATGCGACTGTACCTATACACTACCCTAAAACATGCTCTAATGAACGAATACATTAATGCCGTTCATGAACTTCCCAAGATGTAACATTAAAGTCAAACAGAAGACACCAGACAAATCAAAGGGAAGTCGAGTTCAAGCATGCGGCCTCAAAGAATCGGATAGATGCCTATTTGGCACTTTATTCAGAGTCTGCGCTTAAATTGCCCTTGGGATCATTTTACTTAGCGAGCTCACTGGCTTCTCGTCAACACAGAACATACTACTTTTTCCGATGTGTAGCGAAACTTACGCCCAAAGGCAGCACTGTAAACCAAACTGCCTATAAAAATTAAAGTTAAGAAGTCCCCTTACTGCTGGTCTGCACTTGTCCTGAGGGCATATTCCGCAGCTCTATTGGAAAGTAATTGACCCTCACTGTTATGGAGAGTGCAAACGGCGTACAGCCACGGCCTAAGGGGCTGAACAGGGGACCAAGTCGGCGGCGTGAGACACGCGTGAAGTTGAACGGCCGACCGGCGTGCAATACAGCGCCGAACACGTGTGGTGGCTTTGCTCACGCTTGCGGCCCAATCAATGGCTGGTCGAACATTCCAGACGTTTCCGCGGGGGCTATCGTGCACGCGATGGCCAATCAGCGATCAGAATGCCTGGGGCAGGAACATTTTAGAACGCCCTCAGCGGCTGGCACCTCATTGGACGGAATGTTCCAGAGCACACAGGATCCAATATAAATAGCGCACCTTTCTTACGAGTTGTAACGCCCTCCTGTCCGCAAGTTACCACTATAGTGCTTGTCCTCCGAACCGGCTATCTTCCTGTCCTACCTTCCTTCCGGGTCATAACACTCACCTACCGTGTGCTAAGCGGTGGCTACCAAAAAAAAACCAGTAACCGACAAAACTGACAATGAAATACAGGCAGGAGTGCTGAGGAGACTGGGATGACCATTTACGACTTACCAGCTGTCGTAGGTTAGGCACGCCCGGTCACTCAAAGACCTGGAATGCGAACCCAAGTCCTTTGACCATCAGACTCATGATAGTTCAACGTTCCACCCTCTTGCCACTGGACGACTTTCATGTCGTTTGCGTCTGGGAATATGGGCTGCCGTATCATGGGCGTTCAGCGACCAGGGTACGGGACAGACTCGTCTCATTGCGCTTCGGAACTCAGTCTAAAGCCCTCGCGGTCAGTCGCACAGCGATTAGTAACTATCGAGTTAATATCCTCCGGTTTCCACAGACGGGGCGACGGGCCTGTGGTTCAGTGATAGTGTGTTGAACTCGTTGGAACCATATTCTGTCCTTTGGCTTCCTTACATTCTTCCTTATCCTGACCCTCGTTTAAATTATCTGGAGTCAGAAAGGACACACTTGTTTTCGGAAGATGAACAGCTTAAGGGTAGACTGCGCATGGTGAGATTGCTTTACCTCAACCTAGTCTGTCTTCCTTTTCTGTTTACCACAAATGTAAGTCTGTTGACCATTTCACCCGGTACAGAACATGGGAGACGGCAAACTGAAAGACAGATTAGTAAAGGCCACAGATATAACGCTTAACGACCAAAAGATCTGGGTGCGAATGCAAGCTCGTTCATACCTGGGGATGGAGTACGGCTTACTGACGAATATTGATGAGCCAGAAATGGTCTCTATTGACTTTGTCGGTACTCCTATCTGCATGCGGACCGGTCGATGTTTGGCGAGGGGTCCAAATTCAGCCCGGCCCGCAATCCGATCGGTGTGTGCCCATTCACCTTTGTGATTATCGCAGGTTATGCGTTTAGGTCACTAGCACAAACTCCGTTAAAGTCACCTCTGATCCCAACGTGCTGACCACAGATATATTTTCGTTTAAGCTCAACGTGGCTTGCGGTTATGAAGGGTAAAGATTTCTCTTTTGCTTTGGAATTTCTAAGGCCCTCTCTTTCTATTTTGCCTTCAACAGATTGTCGACGTAGCTACCGGTCTCCTCGGTCTTAGGATGGGCACAACTCGCGATGCCGATGAGAAACTCAGCGTCAACAAGTATGAGCTGCGAGCTACAAAGAAGCTGGCTCAGAGTATGCGACACTCTCAGTTCGTCGGTCGGGACTGTCCGCACTGCCGGTGGAACGCAGCTCCCAAGTGTTCCTGTTGCTGCTGCCTGGATGCCCAACAGAAACAGACGGTTGGTCAGCGGCAGCAGCAGCAGCATGTCTGTTGTTTCTCGGCGCCTCAAGCCCCCACCACCACCACATGCCTCTGCCAGCAGCGGGAGCAGCTGCGTCCGAGGGAGATAGCCTGCTGCTGCGTGGGCCACCATCATTGTGGCCATGAGACGGTGACCTGCCCGGCAGCACATCATGCCTGCTTCAAGCCGGCACCTGTCCACCCCCTGAGCTGTGCTCACTGCGGCAGATGCAGTCTCCACAAGCACTGCGGCAGGAGACCGGACACGCAGGAGTCCACAGTAGTCTGTCGTCATAACTTGCAGAGTCAGGCTCATCTGGGCGCCGGGGCTCACGGCCCGGAACACTTGGAAGCGCACTCGATGGCCACAAACCCGACCAAAGTGGAGGAGACGCCAGAACGCAGCTCCACCACACAGTTGGCCTCCTCTTACAACGGTGTGGCCTCAGTGCAGACCTCAGCCCAGCAGATGGAAGCCAATTTGGCGGAAATTAAGCGTGCCCTAAAGAATGTCATGACGAAGATGGGAGAAAAGGACAAGAAGGCCAAGAGAGCCAATGAGTGGGCCCTGTTGGCGCTCGCGGTAGACAGATTCTGCTTCTGGGTCTACCTGGTATTGATAGTTGTTTCGGGACTGGGCATGTTGATTCCGACGTCATTCTCCTATGAAAAGGAGGATATAACGCAGATGTTTGACAAATTTAGATCCAACGCATAAAAAGACCAGCTCATCTACCCCTCCGCATGTGGAGGCGTGACTCAGTCTCCCCAGTGTAGCCTTTGCGCGTAGAATACAGACAGGTGTTGTCAAACCAAGTTGATTCCGCCAGTTCAAGAGACCGCATTGAATCATATGCCGGCAGAAAACGATTTTACCAGCTCAACGCTTTTGCAAACACTTTTTTCTTCCAGACGATTTTTCGCAGACCCTCCACCCCGTATTCTGTGTTTGCGTTTCCAGTTCTCCAATTGTGCATGTGGTTTAGCATAGAGTACTGCACTTAAACCCTCATTTTCCCGCGCAAGAAAATGACTTTTGCGTAAAAATGCCCGATCCCAGGTCGGAATCGGATCAAAAGTCCAAGTGTAACGGATCAACTTCCTCTTATAAAGACGTCGGAAACAATTATTTAGGATTTCGCATTCTGGCAGCTTGATTGATAACTGGACTGAGGAAAGCCATAATCTTTAAAATAAAATGTGCACTTGCAAAACCTTCGCAGTGACATGGATGCCTGTAAAATGTGACAGCTCAAATATCCAGGTGATGCTATAGAACAGAACAGAACTTTCTGAGTGACATGTGGTCGAACAACCAACCTAATTGGAAACTGTTATTGCAACTGGATGTTCCTGGAACACAGATCACCCTCCTTCCAAAGAAGACATCAGGGACTTAAAGTGACCTTTATTGACACTTGTTTAAAGGGCAGTACAACGGACAGCATAGCTTTCGTATGAAAACACAAGCAAGAACGTACAGAGCGGAACACGTCGATACTGCTCGTAGGACTTCAAGAAAATTCCCGACCTAGGCGTAAAAGTAGCAGGACATTTGTTTCCTCTAGGCGATTTGTTGGCGCTGGGCGCTCTTCACATCTTGACGGAGGTCCTAGTTCCTGGTCTGATATCTATAAACGGTCTGCAGGGAAAGCAATACGATTTTGCCGAGCGTTGATGTTAATGTCTGTCATGATTGGAAAATATGTCTGAACTAATTTTAGATTTGATAACGCATTTTATTGCGTGCTATTTCCATTTACAATTGTTAAATCTGCTTCAAGAAGAAAAAGACAAGTGTTCGCCTCAGTCGCAGTCATACCTGAGGCTTATGGATTCTTTTAAACCATTTGACAAAATGGCAGCTGATGATTACAGCATTTTATCATTCAGGACACCGATGAATCATCGCCTTACCAGAGAATGGCAATATCTTGGAGGTCTCTGTCCGATCATCACTCTTATTCGAATCGACAACCGGTCATCTACTAACGGCCGATGCGCATTAATACGCCGCATTCGATCAGCAGTGTTTAAAAGACAGTGTGGTTAAGGTAGCAATGAAAAATCGGGCTGCCCTCTACTTCGACGTTCAGTCGTACGACTTTGAAAATTAATCAGAAATCGGACCTTCAAACAACCAAAAACGGCTTTGCGCAAATTCCAGTTTCGAACCTTTGAACAAATCTTATCTCCCGAGCGCGCACTAATTTTAGAAATCATGCTAAATGACGTCTTCTAAACCATTATCTTGAGCCAGGCGTTCATCTGAAAATCATGCTGCGTCACGGTGGAATGAAACTTTGAAGCATTGAGTACTTGATCTTCGCGGTTGTAAAAACTGGACTCCTCACCCACAAGACCGGACGACAACTGGGGGTTTGCAGTCACTACTGCTTGAGAGTGCACCTTTGGGCGAAAAAAAACGAACTGTACTAAAGCCTTCCCCTTACTGCGTGGATTCGAATCCCACCGAGTCGCCGAGTTTTTCAGTTGGGTCAATATGAAAACGGACTTTGCCATGAATTAGGCAGTCTGCACTCCCCGCGACAACGTTGGAAAGATATCCCTGGTCATCCAAGGAAGACGGCTGAAGTGACTTTGGCAGACTCCATCGTTCACCCCATTATTTCAGTACTGCTGCCTTAATCCGACGCGGTCGTCTGACTGAAAGCGACAGAGAGAGGAAAACCTGGGGCTAGGTAGTTGGCTTTCTTCGCTGAAGAACCGAGTGAGTCACACTCTCTAGATCTGTTACCGTTGGTCGTTGCACACATCACTGACACTAATTAAAACTGACCTAATTCTAGCCTTAGCGAGAGATTCGAGTCATTTAGTCAAGTAGGAGAGGTAAACGGGTTACAAAAGGTAACAGTAGGGAAGTGCGATAAGGAATCGGAAAAGTTCTGAAAATGGAACCAAATATTCTCTTTAATTCTGGCTTCTTAATGCCGCTGAGTGTGATTTTCTGGGTTCGTTAATTTGACAGATAAGAGCATGTAAACAGATTCACAGTAGCTTGGGGGACGAAGAGGGCTTTACCTTTGTGTAGCAGGCGGACAAGTCGAGATCCACTGGAACGGCCTGCCATTCAGCTGTCCTTTTCGTGCCGGTGGTGAATGCAGGGAAGCAAGCCCTCTCGACACTGAGAAAATCAATCATAAGTCAATCAAGACATCTGATGATGGAGGACAAGTGCAATTGATAGTGCTCAAAATTGGGAGCGATTACGTTGAATTTTTAAGTCAAAGTTCTGGTGAAAGATGTTAATCGGATCGATTTAGTGAGGTTTTTTGCATCCATTTCAAGCCGGCAAGATAATAGGCGTTAATTTTGAGAAAGAATACATTAGAAGCAAAAACAGGGAAATATGGCATAGTTGAATTAAGTAAACTGCCTCCCACCAATTGGTAGGCTGTTCTTTTACATTGAGAATAAAATTGGACCAGTTCCCCATTCCTAACATAATTACCGAGGATCCACGGAGCGTTTTCGATGGACAGTCCAACTGAACGTCCATTAACCACTCACACGAAAAATTTACCAGGGCCTGCGTAGGATGTGCACAACGAAGACTTCTTTCACCATGCATTTAACCACTAGCGCTCGCAGAATGGCGAGACGTA
Organism: Spirometra erinaceieuropaei; assembly: GCA_902702965.1. NCBI lineage: Eukaryota > Metazoa > Platyhelminthes > Cestoda > Diphyllobothriidea > Diphyllobothriidae > Spirometra > Spirometra erinaceieuropaei. The sequence goes on from CACRXP010000015.1 coordinate 2,424,190, forward strand.
GTGGTATGGTAGAAAGGTTCTGTTTGTGACACTGCTTTCGCATTGCAGATGGCGTGATCGAAAAGAGAGTCTAAGCTGAAAAGGTTGGTAAGCAGGAAAGTATTTTGCAAACCTTCAGGCGGCATCCAACGGATGGAGAGAGGATTCGAATTTCCCCAAAATTCAGCCATATAGTGCCCAATTTGAACTGGTGGACCATACGAGCACAGGAATCAACACTCGTTACTACGGTATTTCACGATGTTCGGTTAGCGTAGATGTCAACTTCCAATGTTATATTGCGCAACAGGACTAAATGGCACTCTTCAAAGACCCAGAGCGCAAGTACTGGGCTTCAACAGTAGCCACCCAACCAGCCACAAACGCAGTTACTTAGAGGCGCTCTATCGGCGTGTTGAAACACACTGCAGTGAGCCGGATGACAAGACTGCCAAACTACAATTCCTTCGACGGGTGTTTAAAGTTAGTGGCTACTCGCACAACTTCGTCAACCGGTGCATACGCAAACTAGACGAAAGACAAGATCGCACAGACCCTAAATTTTGGCGTGCTTCCGTATGTCAAGAACGTTTCGGAAGCTGTCGGCCGCCCTCTCGCATCACTTGGGGTTGGAGTTACACACAGATCGGAGGCAACCATCAGGAGTCAGGGAATGAAACCGAAAGACCCACTGCCAGGAACGCCTGGAGTCGTTTATCGGATCTGGTGTAGTTGTGGACAAAAAAACTACGTCGGACAAACCGGAAGACTGCTCCGAACGAGAATGGCCGAGCACGCGGCAGCGGTGCGGAGAAATGACGTCAGCCCTCAAGTTGCGGCTCATTCGATGAGATCTGGCCACACATTCAAATTCGACGAGGCCGAAATTCTCGTTAGGGGTGACAACCACGTGAGCCGCGATCTGCTTAAGTCATGGTCCATTGCCCCAGTCTAAAATAAGCACAATGACCTCCCTCTTCTGTATTCGGCCCTTAGACTTAGCCTAGGTAGAGTAATTGGCCACGTGGAGAGCGCACAGGCGAACGCTGTTCCCAATGCCAGGGTCGGTGGATCAGATGGTCGAGCAATCATCACACCAACATCCAACACACGTGATGGAATTGCAACGATTAACTACTCGAATGTCGGCCACTAAACAGTCATCGCACCCAG
>CACRXP010000015.1:2425385-2558410 GCA_902702965.1 Spirometra erinaceieuropaei
GAATTTTCGCAGGTATGCGGTAGCATGGCGACTGCATCCTATGAGTACTGCAGCCCATTGTGCGCGAAATACCTGTATCTGCTATTGTATCTGATAGTGCGTTTGAGCACGTATCCGAAACTTCAGGCGAATAAAGCTCTTGTTCCAGCGATCGTGCCTCCTTCACGACTGCCTCCCGCGACCCGGCTCCTCGCTTCTGTTGGCATCTGATAAGGGTTCCTGATGCAGGAGTTAATTTTGGTGTGGGGTCCTCGACGGGGTCAGCTGAGGACGTTTCTTATCGAACAATTTCCCTCTTTTTACATATCTCATATCTCCCTGTAAAAGATGTTGTTCTGTGCCAATAGATTATAGTGCATAGAGTGGTACTGGAATACTTCGAAATGCACCGTCTGCCTGTCGCAATACCGATTCTCTGGACTTCTGTTCAATAAACTGTGTGGGATAGAACTATACGATAGCTTCCACGATCGAGAACCTCTCCCAGTCCTCTTCTCAAACTTTCTTCCCAGTAGACTCTTTGCTTAGAGGCACCCTCTTTTGGCTGGCGTGTTCTTAATCTATTTGATCATCTCTTTGGCGCTTACTCAGATTAATAAGTTGATTATTAGACTTAAAATGCGGGCCTTTCGATCGGTCCGTTGTGAACAAGTACAAATGAGGAGGGGGAAATTTCGTTTGTTAGAAGTTTTCAAATGGACGAGTGTTAATTCAACGACCTCAGTAGTAATTTATCCATTGTCATAAGGTTGGAAATGGATAGGACTGATGCGTTTATACGCCGGAAAATGCCTTGGTAAGCTCCCATTGTTCATCTGATATCCACGACATAGAAAGCTGTGAGAGTTTGTTTTGAACAGCGAATTCCCAGAGGCCTTCAGAACATTATATCCGTTTGTACGCCTTTACGACTGTAGCCGCAAATTAGTGCCGTTTTCAGCATTACGGTTCGGGTCAAATTTACGCGACGCCATCTAGACTGACGTTTGGCAAACGAAATGTGCGTTTTATTCTCGTGTGTCGTATATACCTTGACAGACGCGTTTGGTCCGATCGACCTGCTGCCCCTAACCTTGCTTTGAGACGTCAACCACACAGACAAACAAATGTGTTGCTTTAGACCTTTCTGTGACGTACCAATCCCAGTAACATCCAGACAATCGAGTGAATATGGTTGCAAAATCTGCGAGAAAGGCAGAACCGTGTTGCCAAACTGACTGAAACGCTGAGTAATGTAGTCAAATGACGGCTGTTAAGATGAGGACTTGTAAAATCATGGAATGTTGGCTAAAATTCTGAAATACGTTTCAATTAGGAAGGATCACTTAGGTGGAATTGAAATACCGATCAGCAGGTGGCATTATCCAATAATATTTCGGACTCGCAGGATGTCGACTTTTGAATGCACTTCTTTTAGATCCCCAGTCGACAGTCGGCAAAAATGACTACTTAAGTAGTATGCGTTTTTCACACTGCTTTTTTGCCTTGTAAATTCAATGTATCTCATAGGAAGCATGCATAAAATGTGCTTTTCTTCGCTCATTTGGCAGTTAATCACGCCGTATTTACATTCTATACTTGAAGAAAGGGCACATTTCGGTTTTAAAAAGTTTCTTACTAAGAGCTTTTTCAAAACCCTGCAATGTTCATTCATACACATCGCACCTGTCCGTCAATTAATGCTCCTCATGAAGCATACAACATGGCCCACATCCACTGCAAAATCTTATTAACTCTACATGGTGCCTTCCTAAAGGCATAAAGAATGTGATTTTTCTTACGTGTTAAGTGTCACCCAACTGCGGACAAGACACGACAGTTCGACCGTCGATTTCGACGATGTCCACCGCGTGCCCCACAGCTGCAGCAGCAGTGGGAGCAGGGACGGTGACTTGCGCAGGGGTTTATAGTGCCAGTAGACTTGCGCGGCATCTACCTACACGCTCTCTTCCTCCCCCGCCTGAGCCCGGTGTCAAGACAGAGTCAAGAAGACCGGAGACGAGGGAGGCAGCAGGTGGATGGCTCGGACGGATCCTCACCTTGGCGTTCCACCACACCCCCTGGTCCACACAACAATGACTAGGATTTCGACCAAAACAATAGCGATTTGGAGGCTGGCACGACCGAAGCCGCACCTAGACGTGCCGCCAACGCCTGGTTCGGATCCCACACTGTGATGGGAGTGCCATAAAGGCCAAATTAAAAAGGAGCTATTGCAGCCTGACTCTCAGCGCCTCCAGTCAAGGAGGAGGTCCAAGTTACCCCGTCAGTTGGCAACCTTCCAAGCCACGGCTTTTAGCGCACCGTGATAGCTTCAAGCGCGTCAGATTGTTTATAGTGAGGAGAAAGTGCGCTGAGTCGTCGACCTCACTCTCCGTTCCCATTCCCACACCCCAGCCGCTGTCCGAGCCGGTCAGCAGACTGGAGTGGTAAATGGGCGCGGTGGCTGGCATGATCGACTGACCATGACTGCGCGCGCCAGGAGCACGACCTGGCCCCCCATACACACAAACACCAGGATTTCACACAACGGGGGTTGAACGGCGTGTCTCTCACTTGCGTGAGAGGGCCGTGGAAGGTGCTGCTTCAGCCCGTCCGCAGCCCACCAGTCCGCCACTCCACACAACACACACACGCGCACAACGCGACGAATTGCGTGAACCGAGTGCGGGCGTCAATCAGCAACCTTCCTATCAACGACGCTTGACGTGTCGGGATAGTTTCAGACTCAAAATCACCCGTGCAGCCGAAGCCGCATGGGGACCGAGTCGAGATGCACACTTCCCACTTTCGTGGAAGGTGGCAGTTGGGTGCTTGCGGTCGGTGGGTGTTGATGTGTGGTGGAGTGATGGTGGAGAGGTGGAGGAAGGGAGGGAGTGTGTGGATGTGTGGTGTAACCGGCGGTTGTCTACCGCAGGTCGTCGTGGATCCGCATGTGACCGAATAGGATCATGCGATGCCTGAAATTGCGAGGACAGTGTGGGCAGTTGAGTCGAGCTTGGTGGGTATAGGTTGGTGCTCCAGGCACTGGTTCTCCAGTCTCTGTGCGGTGAATTCGCAAGTGACCGACCAGGCCGATGCGGACAAGAAATACGCATGGGGAAGGCATGGTAACAAGCCCATACAAACATTGTTGCAGCATCATGTCCTCGGGGTGGTTTAGCTCAAATAATATCATTCTCCTTCGGTTATAGCCGCCGAAGTACCTGACTGGGTCCCGACAGAACATACTTTACTTTGCCTTTGACCAAGCAGTACGTGTGGAGGGTTCAGAACAATGAGTCTATATGAACCTCTTTGAAGCACCGCGTCCTCCGGGCGGTAGAGGTCAGCGAATGTTATCTCGCTTGGGTTAGAGCCGACGAAGGGAGTGGCTGAAGTCCTACCGGTAACACTTTACTTTTCCTCTTACTAAAGAATTACGTGTGGGGGGATGTAGAACAATGAGCCAATGTAGACATTTTGGCAGCACCGACCCCTCGGTGGGGGCGGGGTACAGGTTAGCGAATGTCATCCTGTCGAAAAAGGGCCGGCCAAAAACTCTATCGAACAGTACCTACTTTGAAAAGTAAATTGGTAGTTTTTCATAGTTTTTCCTTACCGGCACCTATACTCAATACTTAGCCGGAAAACTTTTTCAAAACCAAAATATACCCGTACTTCGAAGAAACGTGAAGACGACGTGATTTCCTACCAAATGAGTAAAAAAAGCATATTTTGTAAATGTTTTCTATAAAATAGACTTGAATTTATAAGGTCACCCAAAATCAGCGCGAAAAACGCCAACTACTTAAGTAGTCATTTTTTTACCGACTGTGGTTTTCACAGGGCGTCGAGAAGAAAAGCAGTTAAAAGCCAACTTTCTGGTGAGTCCGAAGTATTAGGCGATTGTGCCGCGTGATAGTTGACACATTTCCAAATCTCCGCTCAATACGTAAGTCAACGGTGGATAAAATGCACCTAACGACTTCTGGAGGCCCAGGTTGAACAGTGCAGAGAAAAGTTAACGTTGAAAAAATGAGGAAAGTGAAATGGCAGTTTTCCGGCTTATATGCCGTTATCAATCAGCCAAACCCAAAAAACCAGGTCGGAGCGATCTGAAATTTAGACTCCTGTCGAATTGTCAGCTGACTTAGCTCGAAGAACAGTTCGCTGGACTGACTTATTTGGACGTCTAAACAAGACATGGAAATAGGAATACCCCACCCAAGTAATAAAGGTTGACCTGCGTATGCTTCTCAAAAGGGCAAGATATTCCAGTGTCCTTATACCAAAATAACCCTGATGTAAAATTACAACGTTGCCGTAATCTTGACCCTAACCCTGCCCTAAACCTTAAATCAGCTGTTACCACTGGCCCCTATTTTAACCCTAAACTTGATCCGGGCATACGTTGCCCTTAACTTTAAATCTAACCTCAAACCTAATCCCTGACCTAACCCTAATACCACTGGGAGTTGGCTCAAAGCCACCGGTGTTGCAGGCAATTCTTTTTCTCATATCCTGTTTAGACGCCGACATAAGTCAGTCTTACCGAACACTTAGCCCAGATTCGAATTCCAGGTGTCCCCAACCTTGGCTTGGGGAGTGGTTGCCTGTAGACGGTGAGTAGTAAGAATAACTGACACCCCAGTCTCCCCGATGTTGTGCATTCCTCATTATTGTTTTCGCAGACATACTACCGCCTGCGCGACGGCTACAAACTGGCTGCAAAGGAAAAGAGCGTACTTCGTGTCGGTCTTATTTGGCTTTGGACATTACTTTCCTTCGTTAACTTGAGATCGTAATGAAAGCTTAAAACTTACGCCCATTGGACACAATATCTTCGAAGGGCTTCCGGTTTTCGATGGACTATTCGAGAACAAAGTGGAAGCTAGTCGCGTGCGCGGACTGTAGAGCGATGATTTCAGCGGAGTCTTGAGTCGTTCAGCTTCTGAACTTTCCTGTGCTTTCTTTTCGGCCAGCATTCGTGAGACGGGTGACAATTGGCCCTAAGAAATGATAGAAAAAGGACTGCTAGGTTATGCTCTTTCTGTAAGAAACAGTGCTCTCAAATTTACTGGCTTGTCAGTCAGCAGGACTGGTTATATCTGAAATCTGAGCGGAATCTTCATTACCACAGATGTCACAGGACTGTCCTTCTCGACAGGTTTCGGGCTCTTCTTCGCTGAAAACATGGACTGTCTTGTGACGGACTTTCTCAACGCCGCTGAACTGGTTGTTTCAAGTAGACGTCGCGCGGGCAGCTGTGCCTTTCGCTTCAAGCCACTCCTCTTAATCCGTACTGGATTTCTCGGAGTTTCAGCCGGAGATGCGTTGCTCGATGAACTTTCAGCCGGCAAAGTCTCCACAGGCCTCGTGTTTGTCACTGGCGAGGCGACGGGATCTAGAGTCTGCTTCTCCATCAACTCTTTATAGCACATCTCTCGTATGAGGTTGGAAATAAGCGCTGGCGGCCTTGAAGGCGTTGCAAAGGGCACATCGTTGGAACTGTATGCTGATCCGTTCATGACGTTCTTAACAATCTGAAGATTGCAGAAAGCAATAGACATCACTAATGCGCCATCAAAGGTAGTGACAAATGTGGATAAACTCCACGTGCTGGAAAGAGATGAGGAAATAACGAGTTGGAGGAAGTTACAATGTCCGGCAGTTGAATAGTTATTTCGATATCTGAACTCCATAACTGGATAAAACGTGTTTGTTGCGGATATACCCGGGACACAAGCTAGCAATCCTTGAGGGAGAAGACTTAGAGTGTGTCAGTCGGGCTAAAACGCTTTTCACAACAAAAAGGGTGAGAATACAACCAATACTATCAGCGCGATGATTCCTGGGTCCTGCTGAAATCGGGCCTAAATCCCAGGTCTCCCTAGCTGAAGGCAGTGACCAAGATCGAGTCAGTCACTGTGATTCCCATTGTTTATGAAAACACTTCTTCGTCATATCACCTGATGGTCACTGCGTGACCATCCGCGATAGTTTCACTAAAGCCATGGAACAAAGTGAAGGCTGTTCCAGAACATATCCAACAGGGTAAACTTAACTTATGAATGAGATATAAAGCTAGGAAAAGAACGCAAGGGAAGTGATGTAGGGTAGAGGGGGCGCGCACCAATAGCGTCACGGAGCTCCCTCATTTCGTGCTTTACAGCTAGATATCGAGTCCTGTCAGCAGCCACTCAGCAGCCAGTCTTATGGACAAAATGACATTGTCGACAAAGACAAGGGAGTCTGGAATGGCCGTTTCTGGTTTGTTAGCCGTCATCAGCCAGCTGCACCCAAACCCGAGAACCGCAACCCCTAGGCTCGATCTCGTGACCTGTTGGTTAGAGGTCCAACGCTCTAACTACTGAGTCACAGGCACGATGTCCTGTCGGTTGCGATCGGACATATTAACAATGGCAAAGGGGTGTTCACCGATCGAAACCAACAGGACATCGAGCCCGTGGTTCAATAGTCAAGGCACTGAACTCCTAAACAACAGGTCGCGGGACCGCGCTCCAGGTGGTGGACACCTCGCGGCTGGATATGTCTATTTGACGACGTCTATCAAGCCCGAAATGGCCGTCCCATTCTCCCTTGTCTTTGTCGGGAATGTCATTCAAGCTAGATTATGCCCCCCTGCAAGGTTGTTGGTGGGGTTCGAGAGAGGGCTCCAAAGCACAACGGAACAAGTGAGTTCCTTAATGCGATCAGTGAGCGCCCCTCTACTATTGTTAATATACCCGACCGCAACTGACAGAACGAGCCGATGGCTCAGAAACTAGGGCGTTTGACTCCAAACCAACAGGTCGCGAGTCCAAACATCGAGGATTACATAGGTCGGGACCCGGTATTGCTGGCTGATGACGACTAACGAGACAGAAATGGTCATTCCAGTCTCCCCTATCTTTCCCAGTAATGCTATTCTGAAGTAATGTATGCATTACTTTTATTCACCGAACATGGCGAAGACAGATGGTGGCTGGCCGGCAATTCATATGCTCTGCTGCAGCTCACTGTTCATCTTTCTTAATAGAACGCGAAGGCATGTCGTTCAGTGGTTTGTGAACGGTCATGCCCTCAGTAAATTGGCTAGACAAACCTCCATTCGTCTGACACGACACACCTCCTCAGTGTTTGCCACTTTCGCGGTGTAAGATGCATTCAAAAATGGTCGTTAATGAAAAGGAACGTACTCCATCCCCAAAATGAGGGTGCCGTTTTCTGACTTTCTGTTCATCTCAGAACTCACGATCAGAGACTGGACAGATGTTTATACACACCATGTATTTTCAAACCCCTTCCACTCCCTCAACACCAGTTTCAACCTTTAATCTTACCAAAGTAACACAAGGGACTTCACTCCGCAGAAATCAATAACCGAACCAATAATCACCGCTGAAACCGACTCTGCAGCCCCCTACCCATCCTGCCCACACTGGCACCTAGAACTTACTTAACGCACCGGCCTGGTCGGTCACTTGCGAATCCATCGCATAGATACTGGCAAACCAGTGTCTGGAGCACCAACAAACACCAGACACATCCGCCCCAACTGCCCGCACTGCCATCGCACATTCAGTCGTAACATGGGCCTACTAGGTCACATTCGCACTTATAAAAACATGCAGTAAATCACCGCAGCCACGACCACATCGCCACACATTCCTCCACCAACTCGCACCACGCATATAACCCTCCAAGATCCCACAACACCGGCACCTCTCACAAAATTTGAAAGTGCGTTTCTCGGCTCCTTCCCTATGTGTTTCATCTGCTGGATGTGTGATTCGAGCCTGAGACGATTACGGTGCGCCAAGTGCTGTGGATTGGAAGATTGCCAGCCGGCGCCCCAATTCAGTCCCCGCGGACAGCCCACTCGTGTGTTCGTGTTGTGAGTAGCCAACGGGTGGACTGCGAGGCAGGCTACAATGGTTCCTTCTTAATATGACCCCTACGACACTCCCACTCCGTGGGATCCGGTCCGAGTGTGGCGACACGCCTAGGGGCGGCTTCGGCCGCGCCAGCAGTTGCTCTTGTTATTTTTAGTCAAAGTCCTAGCCAAGTGTTTGTTGTGGACCAAGAGATGTGGATGCACGCATAGGGACTGTTTCGGCCGCGCCAGTCACCTACGAACTTTCTTGCCTCTGGTCATTTTGACTGTTTGATGTAGATCCTAAGTGGGGAAGGAGGAGGGGGTGCGGTAGATGCAATGAAAGTCCATTATCACTATCAAAGAAATCATGCACAGGTCACCGTGCCTGCTCTCATCCTGCGTAGAGTTGTGTGGAAGTTGTCATGACGGTTAAAATGTCATAGTGGGAAACACAGAGCCGTTCTGGGCAAAAGGACTGGAACCTCAGGATCAATCTCATTCGTCCTTCCCCATCTTGTATGTCAATGGTCGGCCCGAGTTAACTGGCCGAGAATGAACTTGGACGCGTTGACTAAAATGTGACAAAGCCTCCGGCCAACTTATGCCACACACGACCGGATAAATTGGTCAGTTATGCGACGCCTCAGAATGTCGATTTCTCTCATTAATTATTAAGTACCGAGTCGGGGCGGTCCACTCGTCCTGTTCACAGTTCAGCCACCTATCACTCCTGCAGTACACCTAAACCATCAGACGGATGGTAGAGAGGAAAGACTATGCAAACTAGCGATAAGTTCCAGTTGATTTACTACACCTGCTCCTCTGCAAGACACGTCGACGAAGTCGGGTCATTCTGAAACCGTCGTGCGAGTGGCCGACGATCGGAGAAGTCACAGACTGTGCGTAAAAATGAGCAACGGGGGAGGGCTTTGTGTAGAAATAGAAAGTGAAACAGTAGAATACCTCTGGCAGATCTCCCCTGGCGGAAACAGTGGAGCTGTTTGCCGCAGGCGAATCTGCCTTGCTCTCACGTGCCTTCGACATCACAGTCGGCGTCTCCTTAACGAGTACTTTCATCTCCTCGCTGCTCTGAGTTGCCAATGTGGGGGGCGTGACTTTAGCGGTTATTTCCAGTTTTGTCACTGGCAGAGAAAATTTCGTCGATACTTCCTCAATGGTTGATGCTCGGGCAATCAGGGGCTGACTCGAGGGCTTCAAGGCATTTGCCTCCTCGGAGTGCATCTTAGCCTCCGCTACCAAACGTGCGAGTTTCTCATTAGCGCGCAGCAACTCGTAGGTCTCATCCTGGTCTTTCCCGGTTGGCACGGTTATGTCGACTAATTTACCCTCGACGTTCCTTTAGGAAGTGAGAGAATTGATGCAAAAAACATCATGATCCTCAAACAAGAAGAAGAGAGAAAATAATAACCATTTTGCCTTTTGCATGTTAAGTCGCCCCTACAAGTGAAGGCGAGAGCATAGAATTTTTGGCATTTTCTATTTCAGTGACTGGGGGTTGGGAATGTGGGCTTTCGTATTACATTTAGCATTATCCTAGATTCCTGGGGGTGGTTGGAGTTATGGTTAGGGCTACTGTTAAGGTAACTGTCAGGGTTAGGTTTATGGGGATTGGAGCAAGGGCTTGGAAGTTTGTCGTTACTGTTAGGGCAAGTGTTAAGACCAGTGTTAGGAAGGGCGAAGGTAAGCTCCTGTGGTCTAGCGTGGGGTCACCCGCAGTGCTGAGGGTCAATACTCCCTGGTCCGAATCCTGGGGAATTACTTGGGACGGTCAATGTCAAACTCAAATAAAGGTGCATGAACTTCTGGCTGCGCCTCCCTGGAGTACAAAGAACTGGTTGTCTGACGGCAGCCGAATGACTTGACTACTCAGGTCAAAATGATCCAACACCACTGGCCCAGAGATTAATCTCAAGCTCTGCACTGTACAAATCGAAGTACACCATGGCATTTCATTCGTCGTCTTTTCTACGGGATCAGGCTGTTGATGCTGCAGAGGTCAATGAATGCATGCACAGGCGCGAAAAAAGACTCTGAGTGAACGGCGGGATCGACGCTATTTTGCGCCCTGTGCCATAAAAACCAAAGATCCCAACCTGGTAAAGCAATATGTTGATAACTGTCGCATGTGGTACAGTCGTTTTCGAGACGGACCAAACCAGTGCTGGTGATAGCGGTCGTGTCATCATACAAACGCTTTGTATAGGATGGTCTACAAGAAGTAAGGTTAGAGTAGTTCGTGAAAAGGCTACTGGAATAAGGATAAGAGGCCGCAGCAGCCGGCCATGTTACACCATAAGTTAACCTGAAGGGTCCAACAACTAACTATCATGGTCACAATAGTACGGGTATGTGAACTACTCTCGTGCAAGATTCGGTCTCCGTCCGTACAGCCGCGGGTTAATCCCAGGAACCAGTTCCCTAAATCACAACGTTTCTTCAGATATGTATTTTTAACCTAACGATCAAAGGGAAAATGGGTTTTACACAGGGAGTTTGGGCAACTGGATCAAATCGTAATAAATAGATTCATACTCACGTGAATTGAACATGTTTGAGTCTAAAATATTGAAAGGGAAGTAAAAAGTCACAGCAGATCGAATACTTTCGAAATACTAAAATGCAAAGGAAAATAACCAACAGGCATGCTTCCATCGGTGTAGTGTACTAACTTAGCAGGTCAATGTTCGTAAAAACCAGATACCCTTGACGAGATGCGCACTTATGGGCACTTCGGGACTTATCATCCAACATTTAGAAGACACGAAAGCTTAAAAATTGAAATAGAGAAAAAACATTTTTCTAGTCGCTAAACTAGTTACGTAATCACAGCACTCTCATTGTTATGGTTCATGAAAACCGGGAGCCGTCTCAACCAGAAAAAGCCTATTGAGAGAAAGAATCTAGACACTAAACCCTCCCCTAGGCGCCCGATGTCCTTCTTCTAGCCAATCGCAGGTACATCCACCAGTCTACCTTAATGTCAGTTGCCTGCCAATCAAATGCCATAATTAGTTGAATAAATTGACCCAGCGGAGCCTAATAAACCAGTGTTCCTGAACCTCACCAAGTACACACAAGAACTAGAAAATTTAACTAGATGCATTCTCAGAAATTGGACACTGGTGAGCAAAAACATTTGTTGTAAAAGGAAGTCGAGCCTCCGAAGTTAAAGGCAGGCAAGGTTCGGTAGTCGAAGACGGATTATTTCGCACTAGTTACGGTTTAGCTGAGGTAGCTTGGAGGTGCGATTCCTAGAATGAATTCGGACGATTGGAGGTCCGATTTCTTCTGCCAACTTTTCATTTTCCGTACTGCCCATCATCAAAACTGAAGAGCCAAACACAGTGTCGCTCTGTCTTGTGCTATTGCTCACCACGTAACTTAGAATATGTCATGGGGTAGCAGATCAAGTGGCGACGGAATAGCTCCCATGAATTGTCAAGATAGAGCAAACTTGGAAACTGTGCGTGAGTGATAGTTTAGCTCGCAGCTCAAAGATTTAACTCAAATCAACTTGCTTAATGACAGGGAAAACAACTCAGCATCCTCTCTATTTTCAACAACTCCCTTGCAAGCTAATGTTTTAACAGAGAGTTACATGGGGAGAAAGTGGCTTGACGTCGGGAGTGAAGACATGTCTGGGCCATGGAAGACTATAGACACGAAATGATAAATTCTGAACTAGCGAGTGTTCTGAAGACCGTCTTACAGATTGACCACGGAGTGCTGTGATGACCGTTTTGTTTTTGTGAATCGAATTACTTCTCATTCAGTTGTGTTTTTTGATTTTGTGAATTAGGAAATTCCTGCCAGAGAGAAGTCTCTGGAGATTATGCAAATAACTATTTACTTTTGCTGTGTGCCCTGAGGTCAATAACGCCATAGATCAAGTTGTCGTCAGACAAATAACCGCTCTACTTCATTACCCTAAACTTCCACCAGGAATGGTCAAAAACAACCAGGCTTCCGATTTCTAGTGGGACAGCAAGAGAAACTTGAGTGGATGAGAAGAACCTCAAGGAAGCAGTTACCTTGGTGCGGCGGCGGAGGAACTTGGTCTTTTCTGTTCAGGTTTTGCTGTTGCAAGAATAACCGAACCCATAGAAGTCTGAGGCCGTTTTAATGCTGATCTTGGACGTGGTTTCGTCTGACATGAGCTGTTTGGACGAGGCGTGCGCTTTGCCTCTGCAGCAGATTCAGTTGCTAAAACCCCAGATTGCAATCTTTTAAGTAGTTGAGAATACCAACAAACATTTAAAGCATACCCACATGTATAAAAAAATACAATGATGTGATTGGCACCAGCAAGGAACTGTTACTTAACAGTCTTCTGCAGAAAGACAGGATAATTTAAGTAGAATGAATAACAGTCAATCGAGTTACCGGTTAGTTAGTCCGAATACAGAAGTAGAACAGATCATATATACTGCCGTGATTTTCCCCCGATAAGTAGATTCAAATGGACAATTGACAACCGCATATTGTGGTTAAGACGTTAAAAATATAGCCTGCGTTTTGGAAAGATAAGAAGACAGTTTGATATCTGGCATTTCATTCAAGTGGTCTGTGCAGACCTGGCAGCGCATGGGTGCAGTAGAGCACCCCAGTGAAAGGCAGATGACGTTATTGACGCAGCATAAGATAGGATGCCTGTAAAGCGACAGTTGGGGAGGGAGGGGGTGGCAAAACAGAGCAGTCGATTTGGTGGTAATGGATAACCTCCTAGAGAACATAGACTGCCCAAGCCAATTTCCATCGGTCTGGACGCGCAAGTCGTTCGCACACAACCAAGATAACAGGGATAGATCTAACAGTAGCTGACATAATTTATCCCCTGGGCGGAGTTAAAAAGAACAGCCCAAAAGTGTGTCTGGCTAGGTGGCAGAGAATACAGGTATGCGAGTCTACAATCACATGGGCGACAGCATAGCAAACTGCAAGAGCAACGGGTTTTGCCCGAAGAACTCGCCGAAATATCTCAAAAATGGAAAGCGAAGAATCGCTACATCCAATCTTAAATTAGTAGTTTCCCGTTATAATTTGGGATAATTAGAGGCGAGAGTATAGTTTGTACCAGGGGTAAGAAACAGGTAACCTGAGCGGCCTGTTAAACGAGAATGGTATTGAGGGGCGTTATGTGGGTGGGGCCATCGGACGCACGGAAAAGGAGATGGGGAAGCAGAGAAGAAAATTACATCGGAAACCTAATGCGCTTTGAAGGTAAACGGCAATTAAGCTCACAAATTCGAAAAAGTGACCAAAAACGGTAGTTTGGGAAATCTTGGCAACTGAATAAGACACCGTCAAGTAAATAACTGAAGCGCAGGTTCCAGGCGAAATAGCGGCCAATTATACTTGGTCGCAGGCGGTAAGTGACGTGCAAATAACGCAGATAGGAAATTATACTAGAAAACGCACTAACAGACAAGAATCTACAAAATATGCCAGCGAAGGACAAGAGGGAACTCATAAAAGGTAAGCTAAATAACGGTAAGAAATAATAAAAACAAACGTCAAGTCTACTGATGTAAAGACGTATGGCTTAGAAATAAATATATGCATATATGCATTAGCAATAAGTCCCGGTATATAACGTAGATATCAGGGCGAAAACAAAGTTTCAACTGGAATACTGAAGTTCAGAAAGTCAAGTTGCCCATGCAGATGTAAACATCAGCATCTGCGAGGTGGTAGTTTCAATAATAATGATAGTGATAAACTATAAACTAGTCCTTTTTATACGCAGACGTATTGGAATCGCCTGAAAATAAAATTGCATTCAGGCCCTGTGTCAGGCCGAGCGCACATTGAAGAGATACAATATCGTCTATGGTTTGGACTAAATGACACAGGCCTAAAACAGGCATGCGAACCTTCCTGTCCCACATCGCGAATGTGTACTCCGTGTAGCAGACGAGCAATGGATAAGCCCGATGGAACTGGTACGCAAAAGTCAATTTTCTGGGCTGTAAAAAGTTTCATTTGTATAAAGTAATTTCAAAATACTCGGCCTCCGATATGCAGTAGATTGCGGACAAAACTTTTGTAAGACACCTAACACGTCCGGGGTGAGGAGTACAACAGTAAGTCTATATAGGCATTCATGCAATGTCTGGTTCTCAGGGTGGTTTGTTGCAAGGTCGAAAGCACAAGCTGATGAAAGACAGCCTAAAGACGGATTTGAATGGGTACAGAGCAGCCTTTGGGCCAGGAAGGACTCGTCCCGACTGAACAATACCTAAATTGACCTTACACTGTTCAATTGGCTCGTCAAATACGCAACGTTGCAACGGTCTCTGATGATGGGTTCGAGTGAGAATCCGAAACGCAGGCCAATCAACCTCTTGTTCCAGCCATCGCATCTTCTTCTTCTGAACTGCTTCCTGAAATTCGCCTCTTCGCTTCTATTAGTGACCATGTCTGAGATTTTATTTAAAACCCTACAACTAAGTAAAATAGTGGCGACGAGGAAAAGCATAAATTAAACAGTATGGTTCTTGTAATCGACGTCTGGAGGAGCTGTCAGCAAAATTCTGGTTACAGAGTAGATTTATGGCAAAAATGCTTTTATAACTGAATTAGCAACGTTAAATGAAAAATGGCGGAAAATTGCAAATAAAGATGTTGGTGGTTCGAAATCTGACCGAAATATGGGCATCATTCTTTGTACTTTGAGAAAAACTTTGTATTTCACAACTGAAATGTTCAGAAATTGAAGAACGGAACTCCGAGAGCATGTGTAGTGGCATCAGGGGTTCAGATTCTACCGGAAGTCGACTATTACAGAAGATGGATAAGATAACATACAGTTGCAGAATCGTCTCAGTGGACTTCATAAGCTGCTTAAACGTGCGTCACAGATGAAGTGCGTGTGTACAAAAGTATGTGATGCGAGCGCATCTAGCTAGGAGTTCAGAAACGGTCGCTATTTAGGGGAAAAAGCAATTAGACGCACCGCTAGTTTTTGAGAAGAAATTGTAAAATGCAACTAGTTTTGTCCATATATAGGGCGTGTGCGAAAGGAAATGAAGTACTTCTACTCTCGGGTGTAATAAACGCTCGTATCCGGCCAGCGTACTCTGACGATTGTTCAGAATTCATTAACGTATATGCTCCAGAGTAAGGCGAGCCCATTAAGAAAACCGGTCCTAAGATTGGTGAAGCCAAATATCATAAAAACCTTACAGTTAATAGACTTCGAAACGACACAAATGCAGAGGCCTACAGGGAAGAACAGACGATGCGGCCCGCTTCTGTGGTGTCTGAGACCTTGCTTCGGGCGTTTTCGTTCTAGAGCTGGGTCGGATGGCTTCTTTGAGACTCGAGTGTCTGCCATCAATGGGCGTGGCGGTGGCTGACCTTGACGAGCGGGGCAGCTGGGTCTAAAATGAAAAGTTTCATTAAGTCACGACAAGGTCTCAAAATAAAGTGTGATAATTTCTGAACAGGGTACATTTATAAGAACAGAGTATGCAACAAGGGTTTGAAGCATCGGAGAAAAAGAAAAGTGAGTGATTACCCTATCCGGACAGGGTTTCTCTTTGATTTTAATGGACTCCGCCTTTGGTGTCACTGGTCGGGAAACCTCCTTAGGTTTGCTTACAGGAGTGCGTCGGGACTGAGCAGTACCTATCGGATTACCATCAAAGACGCTGGGTCTTTCAGAGGGTGCGGTCAGGATCAGTTCCGCATTGTCACCCGCAGCTGTCGAGCGTGTGTGGTGCTTTGCTGTCCGGTTCATGTGCATCTGCTGAGCATCGATAACTTTCTGCTTTTCCTAAATAAAAAACAAGCTTGAATCTGTTGTTTTCGCACAGAGTAGCACATTCATTTGGCGTAAAAACATGCACAAATAAATTTTCCACAAAAAAGGGAATTGGAACTGAAGGCAGCAGTGCTAAAGTCGTTAAGAAAAAGGGAAGCATCCATTTTAACATGTCCTAGTTCCCAGCGGTTCCGCCTGCCTACCGTATACGCGTCTAATATGAAGTATTAATGGTGCGGATAGTGTTTATTTAGATAAAGCCTTGACTGCATAAATATGGTGAAAGAGGAGGCGTTCACGGACCACGTTACGGAACATATTCTTCTGCCTAAGATACATAATGGTGGCCAGTGCGATGACTTCGTACAAATTACATACTAATCATCTGCACGCAGTACCAGAGTACATGAATAAAGACGGCACGTTTGCTGTTTTTAAACTCGACATTTTCTGTCGCCTGATAATAAAAAGATTCGTCTTTCGCAATGAAGACAAAAACCTCATGGATCAGTATCCCAGATCCGAAAAAATTAGGTAATGTCCTTTTGGAGGCATAACCAAATTGGGCTGCACACAGTAGGAAACCCTCGCCACAAACCAAATTCAGTGACACCGACCAGTTATTGGATAAGCCTCATCAATGTCAAATTATTCCTTACTGTCAGTGATTCGCGTTGGCGTCTTAATTAGTTTACTAATAACTGATCAAAAATAGAAGACATGCTTGTAAGTACGCCACGTTATATCGCTTAGGTCTAACGGCCAAATCGTTGTCTGAGATGCAGACGGTCTTGATGGCGCATACCAGAAAAGAACCATGAGTTTCAATAGTGCACTTATTTAAAATTATAAACAGGTCAGGCCAAAAACGAAACCGGGCAAACCTGCAGTGATAGTTGAAGCTCACGGACGGATTCCGACAACTTCGACACCGTAAACTGCAGTTCCTTCTGCGTCCTGAGAAGACGATTGCGCTCACATCGCTGATTTTTCTCGAGGTTGGCAATATACTTTTCGAGCGACTATGACACAAGTAAGACAGTTAAAGAATGGTTATAACCAAAAAAGTCGAAAAAATGATGCAGAATCAAATAAAGTAGAACAGGCGTCTATGTATGGAAGAAGTTCGGTTGTAGTCCTTTAAAGTGGCGCTTATTTTCAGTACAGTGGAGCTCGTAAACGAGCAATGGTCTTTAAAAGTCAACAGATATATACTCTTTCCTGGAGGGTGGTATGCGCCAAAAACACAAAGTGACAGACAAAAAAAGAAGGTATATTGGTTCCCGAACCCCTGGTAAATTAGTTTGGATTTTTGGACTAGATGAACCAGAAAGCCCATAAAAACACAGCAAATGATTCAGATATGGATCTCTAATTTCGTTTCCATCAAATATCTGCGATTCGTCCCTTTACTCATATCAGTAAAAATCTTTAATCACATCCTGAAGTGTAAACAGTCTTTCGAAAGCATTTTATGCTTAATTTGCCCATGATGCCCGGGCAGCTAGCTAATAAAATAAGGATACGATAAAAAGCAAAAAGCGACTCAGGGATAATATAGAAAGTTTACTGCGTCGCGCGACAATACAAAGTTGATTAGTAATGCAGCAAAGATCGAGGAAGACTTAGTCTCCTACAAAGTCCTTAGAATTTTTGACAGAACAAATTGGTGGGATTTTAAAATGGGTCATTGAACCAAATGTTTTCTCAAGATCTACGGGAAAACTTATCATGTCCCCTTTTCGCTGACGCAGAGGATGAATGCTGTAACGTACATAGTGTGGCAGCACGAACGCCATTTTCAGCGAATCTCTCCAAGTCTTGTAGAAAAAGGCCGTTAATAAAAGAAATGCTTGCCAAAGTAGGCATAAATTCTTCTCATACTGATTTCCTCACAGCAATCGGTCAGCAAGTTACGACTTAGATGCGAATAAAACAACACCATTAAAAACCCCATTTCTTGGTGAAGGTGCTAGGGCCCGGAATGGCGCGTATGGCATTCATGGAAAACTTCAGTACATAGTTGAGTTCCACTGACTGACATCATTTCTGCCGAATAAATCTGGAATTAATTGTTACAGTGGTCTCACTTTTCCAAATGAACTTAGAATGAACCCCATGTAACACTGAAGTATTAGGAACTTGATGCAAATCAAACTTCTTAGTTTGATGCGAAGTACATTAGACGTCTATTAACTGTGGATGGAACGTACAGCGGTCGACTTCTCCTGAAGATCCAATTCTCCTTGCAATCTTGACACAGCGGCAAGCAATTCTTCCCTTTCTGGTAGATGCTTTTCGAAGGCAAGTCCGCGCAAATGCTGAAGCTCGTCTTCTGCTTTTTGTCGGGCGAGTTCAGCCTCCTGTCGAGCCTTATTTGTTCTCATGAATATTTCTTTAAGACGTCGCAGCTGTTCACGATATATACGTATTTCCTCCATCTGGCTGTTCATTAGCGAAGGTAACTTGGCATTTTTCCCATCGAGCTAAAACATTCAGAATTGCTTTGGAACATCATTTTAGGGGTTACTTGAAAGAAAACACAGACGCAAAACCTGTATACATAAAAATGCATTAGCAGAGTATTTCCAAAAACTACATCTAAGGAATTCAAATGGTCGACAGCTAACCACGCACACCTGCCAGTAAGAGACGCAAAAAGTTAAATTGAATTGGACTCGGGTGATTTTGTGTTTACCTAGGAAAGAAGCGTGCTAAATGCACATAAATGGAGTCGGATTTCTCTCCGAGATGTTGTCGGCCGGACTCGATACATCAACTCCAAAATGTAGACTGAGAGAACAAAAACCCCCATGCTGAAAATTGTCACAAGGAAAGAAGCTATTTCTCCAACAGAAGACGGCCGATATTTAAACTAAAAGACTATCTAGAACATTGGCTATAAGAAGCAGGCACACATGGAGACATGGCGCACTAATTCATTGGCCTTCTGGTCTTAACTATAACAAAGGTCTATAACTGAAAATATAAGTGACGGTGTTTTACTTTTTGTTGCTGTCAATTAACATCGTACGTATTCTTAAGAATAGAAGTCCTTGGTAAACTCTTAAGAAAATGCGGCAAAGTGGAAGATTGCCAAAGAAAGTGACACACGCGAAGGACTTATCACATGGATGTAAAATGAGTGAGCCTAATTTCCACTTATCGGACGAAACAAATCTCAGCTAAAATAAATAAAATATATTCCGTCGCGAGCAAGCCTTTGGTAGGAAATGCATACGACTGAATCTAAAACAGAGACTTTCACAAATTCCAAAATAGACACAGAAATAATCGAATCCAATTGATGCAACCGGGAGAGAATCATGATCTGAACTGTTAATTGGAAACCAGAAGGACACTATTCAACAATCGTTAGACTAGATAAAGAACAAATATACGTATTCCATTTATTTGATCTCAAAAACCTTCCAAAACAATTCAAACGTTTGCTGAGTGAATACGTTGGAGGCGTAATGAATTTTGGTATTTTGGAGGTTTACAGGTCCTCTATGACGAATGCGCCGGGGTGTAGTAGAATGTTATAGTCTAAATAAGTATTACAGGAACCATAATTCCAATGTTGGTAAGGGTTTACTCAAATATATAATAAAGTTCTTTGATGGTAACCTCTAGTATAACGTGATTCTGCTCACATTCTTTGTGATTCTGATTCTGGTAGGTTTGCAATATTTATGAAGAAATCAGTTCAGGGACGCATAGTTACTCTATTCCTAAATGTAAGTTTATTGACGCAATTAAGCTGCAAAGGGATATCTCAAGAGTATGGAAATGATACTTCTACTTTCGGAAGTCTTAATAGAAGAACGATAGATGATGACTGCTAAAGAAGTCTGACGTCATCTTTGGTAATTTGTACCCAAAGTTTCAGGAGAATGCTGAGAAGACAAATTAATATTATAACAAACTTGATGGTTTAGGTCGAACAAACATATTAAGGTGTCCTTCAAACTTGTATACAGAGTTCTGAGTGAAAAGGGGTTTGTTGGATGCTGTTAGAAGCAAATGATTCAGAAAATATTAGAAAGCACCGAAGTAAAAATTCGCAAACTCCCAATCAAACACTTTTGCTCTTCGGGTCACAGTCCTTAACTTAAAATATACTACCAACTGCCTGTCGACAGTTACTGAATATTACGCGGTTTCCCGCTGTGGCTGATGAACTTTGGCCCAAATATTCATACATTAACATTTTGGTCTGTGCCTATGGACCTAGAATATACTGATTAATTTAAAGTTTGCAGTAAATTTATGAGGAAATTGGAAAGTAACAGTTTCTAAATTGAAATATTCCCCAGAAAACAAACAAGGAATACTGATATGCGCGTTGATGAGCCGAACCCCTCGTAAATGTGTCATGCAGCGGCAGCATATCGGATAAACACGCATGTATAGGTTTTGGACTAGTATCTGTGCTGTTAGTATGGTATCCCCTTGCCCTAAAACACCCCTTTACTATTGTAAAAGTAAAAAAATTAAAAAACCTTGGCCATTTTTGAATGTACTCTTGACCCACCAACCAAATAGATGAAGATTGCAAGAATAGGTGAGTTATGAAAGGTAAAAGTAATATCATTTACTTGTGCACAATGGAAAAAGTGTAATTTACAAGTTTCGCACCTCGTACCGATGATAAAGTTAAAAAAGTAGCAAATGCCACGTAACTCTCCTCAAACACTCCTATTAACGCTGATTTCTAAATAAACAACAAATTATTTAGTTCATTTTTTAAATCTCAGACTTGATTTAAATACCCGGGAGTACCAACACCTTTAGGCAAACACCCAATTGATCAGTGATTTTGTTTGGAATTGTAGGCAAATTTTAAACGTTGGATTGTTTGCAATTAGCCAACATCAATTGTTCTTGGGTGTCTGATAAGAACTGCAAAAATTTGGGCAGTTCTGATCTATATGCAAGGCTGATTAACACAGGGAGTGTTTGTGTCATACATGTGAGTCAAAACCGTACTTTGCTACGTGAAATTGCTTTACTGTGGGTGTGTGACTGTCCACTTGTTGCGACATGGGCATTTAACCTATTTATCCTATTTCTTCTTACCTAAATCGAAATTTATATGCCCCACTTTTCATAGATGGCAGACCACGGTAAAACTCTTATTTACATACGACTTATATGATTTGGTTTTAAATCAATAAGACTGGACATCTCGGCCATTATTACGAGCGCCTATTTGTTAAATGGCTTGTCGGATAAAATAAGTGAGAAGTGGGACCCTCACTAACTACTGTTCAGACTGACATTGTGTTTCAGATAAAATTCCAAGACTAGATGCAAGGAATGAGAATACGTTGTCGGCAATCAAACATAGTAACAAATGATGGAAGAAAAACAGACCTTCTCAATTATTGCTGCTTGCATTTGCGCCTGCTCACGAAGAAAACGATTATCTTCCATTACCACAGCCATCTTCCGGCGTAGCTCGTCGATTTCACATTGTTGATCGCACATAGTTCTGTGCTTCGCGCTGAGGATCCGCTGCATTAATTCATTAGCTCGGCGCCTGTCTTCTCTAAGACAAGATGCTTTCCAGTCGTTTTGCAACTGCTTTTTTTTCTTCTTGGTTCTAGCTAGAGAAAAACTCTGAAAGAAGCCGTTCTTACACGAAACCTCAGGAGCGTTGTCATATGTTGTTTCCTTGTCTGAAGTTCCCATTTCGCATGAAATTTCTGTGACTTTTGCAGCTCCGAAATTCATTTTTATTTAACGGCGGCCACCGAGCGATAATATGATGAGGTCACAGAAACCGAAAGGAAACTCAAACTGCCTCCACCTTCAATATCTATAGGTTTTTAAATAGAATAAACAAACGAACGATCGTTTGCATAACACGTCGCAAATAGTTGTATAAACTAACATGAATAAATGTTGAAAAGTGAGACCTAAGGAAATTTTTTATCTTGCAGAGTTAAAATATTGTTCACGGAAGGTTGGTTTGTGTTTACATACAAGTGCTTAGTAAAGTTTCCATTTCTAGTTCACGTATGTTATTATTCGAGAATTTCCAAAGCTCTAAATGTTACGCTCCCCCTCTGAGATACTCTGTGTTGGCGTGACTCCCAGTAATCATAATTTTAATTAACGACCTAGAGCGAACTTTAGTGGATACAACTAAGGTGTTTAACAACGGAAACTGAGCAGGTTAAGCGGAAAAATAATTGAGCAGTTTTTAAAAAGACCAAACTATATTAAGAAAAAACAAGAAGCTAACATGCATTTGTATAATCGAATAGCACTTTCGGTTTTTTATTGCACAGAATGTGATTCGCCCTCCCTCCCAATGTGTACAGTGGTGCCTTGCACCTTCATTTGCATGGTCGAGCATTTGTCCAATGCATCTCTCAGTTCCATTTTACACCAAAAGTTTGGCATACAAGAAGCATTAAAATGAGCGGATTTGGGCGAGGAGCTGGAGAAAGTTGGTTTGCACTTAAACGAGAGAAGCATATATACAACCTCTAACTCCTCACGTAGCAGGCATCACTCGGGTGGGCATCTGAAGCTTATGGCGGCGGAAGCGCTGTAATGATTGTGCATGCTGTCTGACCATCAGTTCTGCGCAGGATTACATTAGTCTGTCAGGTTGCATCCTAATAGCTTCGCACCCTGTTTAGCTGTTGTAATGGTGGACCAAAAACTAAATACATGCGGGACCGAGCCGACTCCATTTTATCTTTTACATATACTCGTGGCTGACAATATTAAACTAACTAGGCAGGCGTTTGAACGCACCGGCCGTCATATCGTGCTGCTGTTGTCGGACGTACGTTATACACGCCTTGAATATCATTAAGATCATCCTTATTTATTGATGAAGACTATCCTTCAGTCTCTGGATACCCAACGGCACTGTGTACGGAAAAACTAAGTGTCCAATTTAATCCGGCTTTGTCGAGTGAGATTCGGATTCTCAACTTGGAATTCAAAATGTTTTACAACGAAAAATTCGGGAAATAAATCATAAAACATGCACAAGAAACACGAGGAAAGTTCTCAAATAAGCAAACGTCTCCAAGTGTCCTCAGCATTGTAGGAAAAATATCCAAAGGCTCATGCAAAGAACGTTAGCCAGTCTACGGATACGAAGCTGCAGAGACAGTGTCCGTATAATGTGGGCATTAATAAAAAAAATGGGATTCATTCTCTTATCCTTTTGGTCCATTTTAGTCATCAGTGGGGAGGGCAACCCACGATTCCGTAGACCTTTTGGAGGAGACAATCTGCACATTATGCAGTTCAATATAGTTTAAATATATTTATGGGTGATAGGAAACGCCTTTAAAGACCCTATTGACAAACGTGCATACAATATTCAACTCCGAATAGACATGTTACTACAAAGTTCCAAGTAAAACTTAAGAATTGCATAATCTCGCCTTTAAAAATGTGGCGTTGCAATCCGGGCACCCTTTGTCGTGGATGATAATGTCAAATACGAAATTGAAATAATCCACATTAGCAGTATGCGCATGCAAGGCGTTGGTGGTGTATAAGAGAGCTGTCTTGTCCAGTAAAATGTTATTTGCAACTAAATAAACATGTGGTTTTTCGTCAAATTTCTCAGTTGAGTCCGCCATAATCACTTCCTCGAGAAGTTCGCTCCAGGCGCCGAGAACTCGCTACGAACTCGAGCACCTACGAACATCCAGGTGGGGTCGGGCACCTGGAAGTTTGAAGGAGTTCCCAATAAGGTTTGTTGATTTGGCCAAAACGGAGTAATCATCCAAGTGCATGGCCCAGTCCTGTTTCCTCACAGCCGGCAGGTCTGTACGAGAACTCCTCAAGTATGTCTGTACTTAAAAGGAAATAGGTTAAGCTCGTCAACTCCGCGTCTGAAAGATAAACCCTTGAGACCTTTTGAAATTTTGGTTGCCCTCCCTCGAACCCCAGTCAGCAACTTAGAAGCAATGGCTTTGGTTAAACATCAACAGAAGAAAGCAAGAATAAGAGACGGGTTTTTTCCATGAGAGGTCACTTCGTTTGGTGGTCCAGGGGTCCCTGTGGTTACTGGCGACACCCCAAAGGGATGAGGCGAGCAGGACCTTCTGACGTTTCAACATTTACTAACTGACACCCAAGAATCCGGTGAGGCAGTTGAAATACAAAAGATGTTTTGTTGGGACCTGTAGTTATAGGTAGTACAGAGGAAATGCGGCAAAAACCCCTGTAGGTCGTCTTGGGAAGCAAGCAGCAGGCAGATCTAATCTTGAAGGAGACATGATCGCTGGGACATTCTGCCATGCTGAAAAGCTGCTCGTCTCGCCCAATCCGTGTTTACTCGGGGCTCGTATGAAGCGCATTTCGGCCACGTTTTACTGTTGAGACATCTATGAAGAAACAGGATCTGCGGATACGTACAGGCTTCTCAAAGGGTGAAGGTTTCCCATCGTCGCACCAATCGGAAAGAATCGCGCCCAAATACATTGTTCATACCTTGCCACTCCTTTTTCATGACTGCTTCCTGGAACTCGTGTCTTCGGTTCTGTTGGCAGGTCCAGTTTTGTCTCGAAAATCCAGATTACGGTAATAACAAGTGTGGAGTATTTTTTCAGCCATACTACTCTTTCATCAATCAAATGAAAAGGAGAATACGGATAACAGAGCAGGAAAGGCGTCAGAGCGAGGGAGAAATAAATCCGAAGACTGTAGACAACGAAGTCATAAAAACTGAACGCAAATCTCCATGGAATCATCCAGTGAAATTAACGGTTGCCACACCAGTCATAAGTTCCATTGAACAGTTGTAAATTTGAAGACGGGCAGTGAACTGGATATGTCGGGAAAATACTCAGCAACTCCTGTCAGACGCAACGACCAGCAAACAATTTGCAGAGACCGAGAGAACCAAAAAATATGATAATGATGCACAAAAATGTAAAGTCTCTTCAACAAAATGGATAAACTAAACGGACTGTAGCCCATTTGCAACCTGACTTCATAGGCTTAACTGAAACATGGTTGAATGAGCAGATAACTGATGCAGAAGTCATTCTGGAGGGATTTTAATTTATCCGCATGAATCGGAATGGAAGTATGGGGTAAGGGAATCGCGATGCTCATACGGGACGGCATTAGCTACGTCACGGATGGGACTTCATCAAAAAAAGACACTGGCTGCGAACTCCTTAGTTGGAAATTGAAAGAAACCAATTCAACCGGACTTCCATATTGTGCTGGTATACAGACCCTGAGGACAGCGGAAGAATAGGAACAATGCCCTCGTCAAAGGGTTAAGACAGACCAGCCGTAAAATACACGCAATAATGCTTGGAGATACAAGCGAAGATGCGAGTTCCAGGAACTAGTTGATCAGAAGAAGAAGCAATCGCTGGAACAATGGCTTTATTCGCCTGACGTTTCGGATTCTCTCTTGAATCCATCATCAGAGACAGTTGCAGAAAGTGGTGGCTCGTGTACAGGAAGTCGCAGTATTTATAGGATGCGGTCGCCATGCTACCGCATACCCACAGCAATTAACCGTGCTTCCCTTAATCAAGGATTGTTGCCCACTGGTGTGCTAATTGCTTGATGGCCGGCATGCAAGTTGTTCATTGCTGACATCTCATCACCCGTGTTGGATGCTGGCGTGATGATTGCTCGGCTATCTGGCTCACCGGCTTGCGCGCTCCTCGAGTGGTCAATTGCTTTGGCCAGTCTATGCCTCAGCACAGAATACGGAGTGGGGATGTCGTCGCACTTGTTGATAGACTGAGGTCCCGTGAACCATGACTCAAGCAACTCGCGGCTCACGCGATTATTCCCTCTCGCGAGAATTTCGGTCTCATCGAACTTGAATGTGTGGCCGGGTCCCGTCGAATGGGCCGCAACCTGAGAGTTGGCGTCATTTCTCCGTACAGCTGCCACGTGTTCGGCGATTCGCGTCCGGAGCAGTCTTCCAGTTTCTCCGACGTAGTTGCTTTGTCCGCAACTGCACCAGATCCGGTAAACGATTTCAGATGTTTCTTGCCGTGGCAGTGGGTCTTTTGGTCTCATCACTTGAGGCCTCATGGTGGCCTGCGGTCTGTGCGCAACTCCAACCCCAAGTGGTGCAAGAAGGCGACTAAAGGCCTCGGAGACGTTCTTGATGTACGGGATCGCTCGCCAGAATTTGGGGTCGGCGCGATTTTGTCGCTCGTCTCGGTTGCGCAGGCACCGGTTGACGAAGTTGCGCGGGTAACCATTTTCTCTGAAAACCCGTCGAAGATATTGGGATTCGGCAACCTTGTCTTCCGGTTCACTGCAGTGCGTCTCAACACGCCGAAATAGCGTTCTTACGCAACTGCGTTTGTGGCTGATTGGGTGGTTACTGTTGAAAATCAGAAGTAGCGTCGTGTTCGTTGCTTTTCTGAACACTTTGGTCTTTAGGCCACCACAATCTTTGTGACAGACGAGGACATCAAGGAATGCCAGCTGGTTATTTTCTTCCTCCTCCATCGTAAATTGTATGTCCGGGAAGACGCTGTTGAGACGTTCTTTGAACGTTAGCATCTGGTCCCGTTCGATGACGACGAAGGTATCGTCCGCATACCGAGCCCAGAATTTCGGTCTGTGGTGTTGGAAGACGAGCGATTCCAACCGCTGTAGGACCACCTCAGCGAATAGACATATAGAGGAGAATAGTTTGCTTGGTGCGCAACAACATGGATTTAGAGGTGGTTGATCCTGACTCACTAACCTGCTCACATCAATGGAAAGTAGACGGGGCTCTTAAAAATGGGTTAGTCAGCAAATGCGGTCCACATTGACTTCAGCAAGGCCTTTAACAGTGTGCCACACAAACGACTCATATCTAAACTATGCCAAATAGGAATGACTGGTAACCTACTCACATGGTTGGCCGGCTTCCTCACAGGCCGACGTCAGCGTGTGTGCATTGTTAACGTCGAATCGGAGTGGGAAATCGTTAACAGCGGGGTTCTGCAAAGGAGCGTCCTGGGTCCCATCCTGTTGTTGATATATGCGAACGGTTGTCAAGATTGCCTAGCCTTTGAGAAGGTAATGTTTGCTGATGATCTGCTGATGGAATCTGACTGTAGATAAGAGAATGCGCTTAACTTGTAAAACAATTTACATAGACTGCAACAGTGGTGGGATGAATGGCTCCTCAACCTCACTTTCATCAAATGCCAATTCATCTGACTAAGGTCTACTTACAGAAAGGATTTGAGATTTGCATTCAGAAAAGCTCTCACAAATTTTGGGTGCTGAAAACTCTGATCGACTGTACCGTAGCGATGGCGTTTGTGGTCTCTGAGTACTATGGCCGGTCTCACCAGCTGTTCCTCAACGCCTCTACTTTGGCTATTCCCAACTTCATGAAAGGAATTTGACGTCCGAACATCTCCGATACCGTGCAACCTCCCCCCTTCTTGACGGTCGATATTCTACCACCGCCGGCAGTTTTTTATCCTGAGCCCTCCAAACCATAAAAACCACCATCAACTATATTTTTATCCCTTTAGCTCAGGAGTTTTATTCACTGCCGGTCGGATTTATGTTTAAACGCTTCCCTTGACAATGCCTGTAAACTGGCAATAAATAAAAATTTATTTATTTATTTATTTATATTTATATATGGATATCTGCGTTTTCCGAAAGTCACGAAGTCGAGCTTGTAAATGAGGTGAGACACCCAAGTGTGTGTGGATAGCATCGACTCTCGAACCATTGTCTCCCACCTTAACTTTGACGAAAAGCTTTTCGGTCAACCGTTGGAACATTCATCGTGCCGGTTTTGGAACACGGCATACAGGCACGGCGCCCATGGATGTAGCAAGATTACACTATCCTGGAGAAGGTGTAACAAAGGACGACCAGACTTCTCGGTGGGCTGAAGAGCCTATCTTACGGTAAAAGGCTAAAAAGATTCAAATATTATCCCCTCTTATAAGAATGTACAGAGGGGACACGATCATGGTCTTCAAACTCGTCAGAAGAGTAGACTATAAACTTAAATTGGCCGGTTTTTTTAAACTAGAACAAACGATAACTCTCCGAGGTCCCAGAGGCAATTCCCCCGCTCTTTCCCCACTTCCAACACAGGGAGCCCTAAAGGTTCTTCCTTCCCTCCCCTGCCCCACAGCCTACCATATCTCGGTGCCCACCCCTCAAACGTTTGTCGCTGTCTGTTCTGTCGCGCCAGCCGACCTAGTCTGCCGATCTCACTTTCTGGTCCGTTTATTTCGTTTGACGACGGGTCGGTATCACTGACTTGAAAATTTACGAGTCCAACTCGATTTTGCGAAGAGCCTTCCGTTTCGTGTCCTCCGGATAGCCCGAATGGGACACATGAAAATCCGTCTACATCAGCTAGACCGATAACTTCTCCTCTTTAAATGGGTGCTGCAAGGTCTACAGTTAAGTCACCCGTGGCTTGGCGTAAGACTTCAAAACTAAATCAGACTCCGATATAAAAGAAAGGGAGTACAGTTCCATTTAGGGGTACGCCGCCGTCTCTTATATCTACCAAGTCTTTACAGCCCAGCAAGTCTACAAACCCCACAGCTCCAATAATATTCGCAAATAATTCTCTGTCCTGCGTACCAGTTACCTATCAAAGCCCTTCTATATATCCAGCAAATAATTCATACGTGAATTGCCCTAAGTCATTTATGACCCAACCTAGTTCAGGCTTCCTACCACTTAAGGCCAATTACTCTTAGGTTCGTCAACCTACCTTCGTTGATTTTCAACCTAGACCTGGTTTCCCGCCCTTTATTCTTATAGCTGGCAACCCTCACTCACCAGTGTCTACTTTCCTTCTAGGCTCCCTCCTCCTCCTCCTCCTCCTCCTCCTCCTCCTCCTCCTCCTTCTCCTCCACAATTTAACTATTAACAAGACTATCCCTGTTCTAACTCCACTAGCATTCCGATTCTCGAAAACTATATCCCCACATATTTTAGGTCTGATACTCAGCCTTCTCTTGTTGACCCCCCGTACGTCAATAACTCTAGACTAACTGGTACTTATTCTCCAAACATCATTAATTTAGAACTCACATATCCGCCCCCAATTTTTTCTAAATACCGTCGAAAATAACACTGCTATTCGAAACACATTAGATATTATATTATTGAATGCCAGGTCAGTTATAAACAAGATGGCCCAAATCAGAGCCATTGCTCTCGAAATGACGCCTGATATTATATGCGCAACAGAATCTTGGACCAATTCTCTAATTCCTGACTCTGTCCTACTCATCGATGACTTCGATTTTTACCGTCAAGACCGCACGACTAGGCGTGGGGACGGTTGTTATCTTTATCATAGATCCTACCTAAAGCACTCCCCCTATTACTAGGATCTTTCCTCATTCACGGGAAACTTCTGCTTCGCATCTGTTATTCTCTCGCCGCAAGGAAAGGCAATTATTGGCTGTATCTACAATCCCCCAAATTCTTTAGCCAGTGATGATTCACAACTCTGTAAAATCTTCAAATTAATTTCGGAAGCTGCTTTCGATGTTAAAATAATCACTGGGGATTTTAACCTTCAGGAAATGGACTGGGCTCCCAATAGCTGTCCACCTAGATTCCAGCCCTTTCAAGATATTGTCAATTTTTCTAAATGGTCCCAACTGGAGCGCTCTCCAACAATGGATAACCACATTTTAGATCTAATCTTTACTAATGACATTGCTCCTCATTTTGCTGCTTTAAAAAAGGACCTCTTTGACAGTGACCACGTATTAATTCATTGTTCATCCCCGCTTGCCTATTCAAAAAAGACAAGCGCCGTTCAGACTTACATGAACTACGACTGCGTAGATAACGACTTAATACGTAACCGTATTAGATCATTGGATTGGTGTGGCCTCCTCCTCTGAAGCGATGCAACCATTCTTCGTGACGTCATGTCCAATGTTTCCAAGGACATCCTAGAGTTTGTGCCGCGTACATATATCAGGCCTAATCCTTTATATTCCCTTGTCCCTCATTTTCTTCACAAGCGACTAAGGAAGTTGAGACGGCAGCTGCGCGACCCAGCCTTTAGTTCCATATCAGTTAATCTTAGAATCACACATATTTTTTTAAATGGCCTCAAGCATGCGCCAAACGCGCGAAAGGCAAAGAGAATCACTTGCACTCAGTGATTCGAACCCTGGCAAATCCGTCGCCAACATCTTCCGTCATCGGTCCTCCTCTAAGCGTGGTCACTAACTTCCGCCTCTGCTAAATGATAACAAAGTCTTCCTCATCGATCACACTGACAAGGCGGAGTTGTTTAGTTCTTTCTTTGCAAAATACTTTAATACTGAATCCAAACCGATCCCTTTCTTCAAGTGTGGATCTCGGTCCGATGGTAATAACCGCCGGGGCGTGCACAAAACACCGTTTCTAGCAAAGCTCCTTGAAAGGATAACTTTCAATGAAATTCTTGACTTCTGTCTAGCTAATCGGCTTCTGAGTTCTAGTCAGCATGGATTTTTACCTGAATGATCCTGCGACACTTGCCACTTGCCATTTCTTAATCTAATTACTTCTCCTTGTAATGAGTAGCAGTCAGTGGTAGTTATCTACTTTGATCTTAGCAAAGCCTTTGACAAGGTGCCCCATAGACTTCTTTTAGTAAAATTGGAAGCTCTCGGCATCCGGTCGCCTCTACTCGACTTCATCAGATCCTATCTGTGCAACCGATATCAGAAAGTCATGGTCAGTAATAGCTACTTGACAGCTCACTTCATCACGTGTGGCGTACTTCAAGTCACGGTTCTGGGTCCGCTACTCTTCCTTATCTACATCAATGATAGTTCGACTGAACTCGGAAATTCGCAAATTTTTATTTATGTCGATGAACTCGAGTGTGTTTACTCATATTCTACGGACATCGCACACGTTTGCGCCGAAAATGTAAATGCCAATTTACTACGCTTAAGCAGATGGAGTTCAACATGGCAGATGGAGTTTTCATCATCCAAGTGTATTTTCATGTCTTTTGGTCCTGCCAAACTTCCTGGTCCCATAATTTTTCAGAATAACCCACTCTCAGAATGCTTCACCATAAAAGACCTAGGTCTAAGTTATACAAATAAGC
Organism: Spirometra erinaceieuropaei; assembly: GCA_902702965.1. Lineage (NCBI taxonomy): Eukaryota > Metazoa > Platyhelminthes > Cestoda > Diphyllobothriidea > Diphyllobothriidae > Spirometra > Spirometra erinaceieuropaei. The sequence goes on from CACRXP010000015.1 coordinate 2,456,109, forward strand.
TTGCTTTATCACCTCATGCAGATTGAAGCTCTGTCAAAGTCGCGCAGATATGGGAATTCATATGGCATCATTTTTTCCTTCCGGAAATAAGACTATGACTTTATCAAATGTTTGTTCTTCCAGTCCTCAAATACTGCTGTCCTTTCTTTGGTTTAATAAACGCACGTGACCGTTATAAGATCGAAAATGTTCAGAGGGTTTTCACCCGGAAACTGTTCTCCCAAGTCGCATCCGGTACATCTTATACTCAGAGATGTCAGCTGGCGAACATTAAGTTTTCGTGGGTTAGAAGACTCGTAGCTGACCTTTGCTTCCTTTTTCGCATCAACTCTAGCTCCACTCTTCCGCTCATTGACACTCTCACTCCGAGAAATCGGTCTTATGCCACGCGCAACACTTCCATGGTGATTCCGCCGCCGCCTTTTGCACTACATCTAAGCGCTCCTTCTTCTTTGCTTCCAAATATGCCTTCCTTTGGAATAATCTTCCGCCAAAAATTAGGTCATCGCCTAAGTTACTGGTATTCCAGTCGAAATTACACAAAAATCTTACACCGGAAAGCATAAAGTCACTGTTAACGGTCTCATTCCCGAACACTCAGTTTCTTGACTCCGAGAAGGGTCCCCCTGGGATTTAGTGGTAGATCTTGTGGAAACCATCATTTATATCTTTAAAACCCCCTGTTTTGAGTTGGTTACTAAGTCCACTGCTATCACTCCTCCCCCATAGTGACGATTTTCGCAGTTCTTGATGTCATCTCCCGCACTTCGACCTCATGCGGTCTGTCGACGCTCACGGCGGTAACCTCCGTATTCGCTATCTACTAGTAGTTTGGTCGTACCTCTCTTCCCCACTCCTCGGCTGTGCTCGAAGCGTACTGTGGCCGATCGCATCTGGGTTCCTCTCGTCTGGCCTGTTTGACGCGAATAGTCTCATCCGGCGTATCAATCCTGCCCTGACGATTTCAGTTCTGAATCCTGTATACAATACCACATGCAGGCCTGTCCTGTCCTACCTGCATACGTACCCCTCAAGGCTGACATTTATTTCTGCCTTGACGATGTCCGATTATAATCTGATATATACCGACGCATGCAGGCCAGTCCTGCCGGCATTTTTCTGTTATTATTTTTTTAGCGAATGGTTTTTTTCTCCTGTAAAATTAAGCCAATCATTTTTAAATTTTTAAGAAGAGTTTTTTCACCCATCGTTAGTTATTTTTCCCACTGGACTACTATTTGAGAAACTATGGGTTGCATTTTGTGCAGATACTGCCTACCTCGTCTAAAATTATATGTAAATATATTTTTACTTTCTTTGATGGGACCGCGACGGGTTAGAGGCAGAAACCTTGTTGACCCTTTTCAGGTAAAATGATTCCGCAGATTCGCATCAAAAATAAAGTCGCAGATATCTACAATGTGATCGAATCAAAGTACAATCTTAAAGATAAGGGAGCTCATCTTTTCGCTGTAAGTCAGCACGGAAGGTTTAGGTATGACAAAGAGTTTTACAGAGCTGGCTGTAAGTAGTCATGTTGTAACAGCCGGTTTCTGTTTAAAATCTAGCAAGCAAGTTTTCTTTTAAACATACAAATTATGTCGATAATCACGATCTAAATTGGTAGCAAATGCTGTAATCCGATAACCCGCTGGCTGAATGAAAACTCCCTACGTTCTATCCGCGTGTGCTCACTTTTACCTTTGGAAAGGTAACCGCGTAATGCGTTTGTACGGGTAAACTCAAAAAGTTCTCTGGTCTTGGTGCGTAACCTTTGCCAGGGACCGGAATGCAATTTCTGGATTAGTGACCGTCATCAGCTGGTCAAACACAACTCCGTTGTGTGGTTTGCCTGGGACTCGATCCCGCGACCTGTTGGTTATAAGTCCGGCGTCCAAAACATCGGTCCAGGGGCTCATTTCCCCGCTAGTTTCAATCGATTATATGCAAGGGCAGTTGGACGCCCATAGATCCTGTTATGGAACTCATTTGTTCTGAGAGAGAGAGGACGGCTTTATTTTGAAAATAACTTTCAAAACTTTCAGCAAAAACGGTTTCTCCAGTACACAGTGATTACCATAGAGATTAACAGGTTTTTGGACAGACAGGTGGACATGATTATGTATGAATAAAAAAGGACTTTAAGGTGCAAGATCGAGTTTTAGTTTTTGTTTTTCAACATCTTTGCAGGTGAGATACCGGGCTAGAAATGGCAGTATGGAATTCCGATAGGCCGAAGTGCGGCAAGGGATGTGGCGGAAGCATCGACGCGTGAGGCGTAAGGATTTCGCAGCCATTAACTCATTATGAAGGGGATGGACGGTGTCATTCAGAATTCGGTCAGCGAATTGCTCCACCGAGTTGAAATGTCGCTGCACGATGATATCAACTAAAAGATGATAGGAAACACCAGCAGCAGAGGCGAGCATTCGAATGACACGTTAAAAAATAATTAGATCTTTTTTAAGTAAAGCTGGAAAAATAACTGGAGAACAATAAAGAATGAGTGGAAGAATACAGCCATCTATGAATCGCCAGATTAAGGACTGGGGTGTGTGATATGAACGTAGACGACGAATATAATAAACAAGTTTTTGAATTTTTGTTAAAAGGGTTTCCATATGAAGAGAGAAAGAGAGATTTGAGGATAAAGTAACACCTAGGTACCGGAAAGAAGATACCTCATTGGGAAGAATATCCAAAGGTTCAGGAATAGGAGAGGGTCGCAATCGAAACACACACTGTACTGATTTCTGATTGTTGAGTAGGAGTCCATTATTCGAAGACCATGCGGAGACGTGGTCTAAGCCATCCTTTAAAGACTGTAGGTGAGTCAGGTTTTTGAGTGGGTGGCCGACGACCATGTCATCGGCATACTTAACATACAGGCAGTCGTTTGGCGATCTCAAATCATCAGTATGTAGGGAGAAAAGATGAGGGGATAAGATAGAACCTTATAGAACTCCACAATTGTTTGGAAGAATAGAAGATTTTCTCCTTCCCGACTGGACAAACTGAGTGCGGGAGGAAAAATAATCTCTAAGCCAAGAGACAACCCAGCTTGGAGTGTCGCACGCAGCTGCTTTGGTCAGGAGGAGTTGGCGCGGGATAGTGTTGAAGGCGGATGAGTAGTCGAGAAAAGCACATGCATATGCACGGCATCCCTTGTCTAAGTCTCTCAAAGCTGAATGAACAACCAAAGCAACAGCATCCAAGGTGCTACGCTTTGCCTTGTATGCAAATTGTAGAGGATCAGAAAAATTGACAGAGGAGAACTTAAGGGAATCTAATGCAACTCGTTCAGTAAGTTTCAGGAGTGCAGAAGAGCAGGCAATAGGACGGAAAGATTTAGGAGCAAAAGTTAAAGATTTTTTAGGGATTGGAGTAATTCTTACTGTACGCCAGGCGTCAGGAATCTTGGACTCTATGAAGGATAGATTAATAAGGTGGGTCAAGACGGGAGCTATCTGCGAACAGCAAGACTTAAGGAGAAAAGGAGAGACACCGTCCGGCCCAGCCGCCGTTGACCCGCGAATCTTTTTGAGATGGTGTTCCACTGTTGTCACAGTCACAGGAGTGAAGTCACATGGTGGTAGGTAAATTTCGTTTGGGCGTGAAGTGGAGTCGTTAGAAGTACAGATAAAATTCCGATTTAAAGAGTTTAAATCTACGTCAATGGGTTCAAGTATATTACGTTGACCAGTGAGACGCTTGAGATTCCTCCACAGTTCAGCAGAACGAAAAGGAGAGGAGGGGGTGGATGAAGTAGAAAAAAGTTGACTAACGAATAAACCGTTAAGTCTGGCAATTTCGTTCTTTATTAAAACATTGATATCCTTCACCTTGTCACGCTGAACTAGTTTGTAAAAGGTTTCTTTGCGACGTCTCAAATGTTTGAGGTATGGTGAGGAGATTCTGTCAGGCCTGACCATAACAGTTTCACGGGGACACCACCACTCGAGCACCGCCAGTAGCCACATAATTCTTACCATTTCCAAAGAACCTGATGCGAGACTACTGGTGGGGCTCGAGAAAGAGAGTTGCAAGTTATTGTGCATTGAGTGAGTTTTATAGCGCGATCAGTGATCGCGAAACTGCCATTAAGTGTCCATAACTTAGAAGGCACTCACAGATCGCGCTACGGGACACACTCGTCTGATGTGCCTCGCAAATATTTTGACAATCCGTTTTTTGGTGCTTGCTCATTCAATTGCTGACATAATCTTTCCGCTTGTAACATACAAGGAGCTCAAATGTATGGGTATACATTTTCCTCAAATAAAGTGAACTACACTGAAGTAAAGACGTGTGAAAATCCAGAAGGTCTTGAACAATCAGTTAGCTGCCTTTCTTTATTTCTGTATCATCAAACTGTGCTTGTTGCACTTTTTCACGAGCGAATAACCCACAGTCCTCTAAATCCAAGGTGCCAGGCCCTTTGTTTTAAAGCTTCTTCGGATACATATTCAAATAACTCTTTCCTTTTCCGTGTCATAAAACGGAGGTAAAATGCCTAACGCAGACAAAAAAAGCTCTAACAATTTTTCAGTAAGTCACATGAACGTTTTAGATCTAAAGCAAACGTTTGGCTTTTAAAAAGTACATGTTTATTAATTTTCGAATCTCTATGGATGTGCATATATACACATAAGTATGTAGTTATAAATATATTTATAACTACCGACATAGGCAGCGTCTCCTTTTTCACATACAGCGACCACTATGTGCATGTCCGGACTTGCATACAAAAATTCCTCATTTAAGATGTGCAATTTCATGAATAAAAAGCATAGTACTAATGAAAAACAAACTAACCTGATGGCGGAATACATGTGTATTCTTAAAATGCATATTGAAAACCCAGAAACCTGAAAAGAAACCCGCATAAGTGCGAGTGTACTGGTTTGCGTCTTATTACTTTGTTACAAAAATCGAAGGTATATCAAAAATGGATGATGTTTGCATAAGCTAGTCAAGCCGACTCTACTCTTCTGTGCAATTACAAGATATATATCTCACATTCAGACATGTTTGAATGTGAATACAGTATATAAAGCACGAATCTACGAGTGTTGAAATGGCTCACTTGTTATTCATTTCCACAAATTCTGTTGTGTTGGATACAAAGAAGCACTTTCAAGAGCTCAGACAGGTAATTCTAGTGTAAATCAAGCCTTGCTTGCTTACCCATTGACATCAGACCATTTGAGTCGACGTAGCTGACCGTCAGGAGGTTTATCCATTGACAAGTCCGAAAAAGTAGAAAGTTCTGTCTAAGAAAGAAACAAATACAGTAAGCCTTAACGGAATTAATAGCAATTACCATCTTCTAAAGGGTAATTCTACAGTCTTTTACTGTAAAAACACTTATTCCATTCCTTTGGTGTTTGATTATGCATTTTTATGCCAAGATCACCGGTAAACATAATTGTTAGCGAAGCCACAGTTTCAAGTAGATAATAAAACAAATTTAAAGAATGATCCTCAGATCGCCGCCTTGGCAGGCATGAGTCCTTTAAAGCAAAGTCTCTGAACACATTTAACTGATCGTATAAATTGTGGCATTTCCGATGGAATAGTAGATCTGATTGCTGTTTGATTGCAAAGCAACCAAGTAGTCCCAGCGGCTGAATGAGCGCTGATCATATTTCCAGAGTTCACAGGGGTTGGACTAACAGATGCGTTTTATCAAGTTAGTAAAATTGGACACTACATATGAACGATGATGCGTATTTTCATGTTAAAAACGGTAAGTTTCAGTTGAAACAAACGTCAGTGACTCACCCTTACGGCTTAGTACCAGTTGATACTCGGCGCAAATCAAGCTGAAACGATCGGAGGCAAGTGTAGGTGCTCTGGCTAACAAGGCTAAAAACCCCATCTACGCATGTTTTTTTGACCCGATTCATAACTGTACACGTGTTTAGAATCGTTATAGCGGTTTTTAATCTCCTGCAATTGTAAGTACCATAGAGGACACACGAAGAATAAACCAACATAGCCCTGACACTTATTGCGCAGGAAAACTGAGTTGCCCAGTCAGTGCGCAGTCAACCAAGTTCTAAAGACTTCATGCTCGTTAGAGTTATAATAATCAGGTGTGCGATAAGTAATATTTTGAGGAAACCTCTGCTTGCATAACTGGCCCATTGGACTTTTTCGAGAGACAGTTAGTGAAGGAGCGGTGACTGGAGTAGCATAGGGCCTCTGCATATAGAATGCAGTGCATCTTCGTGGATATTACGCAATCCGACAAACAACGCAGTATGATTGTTGTAATTGATGGGCAGCCCTGACATGTGCAAATACGATTACAAAGCTTTTTACCCGAAAAATGATGCAGAGACTGGTCCTAATTTCTTGATACTCTTCATGCCGTCCATGAGCTGCAAAAGCCCGAGAAATGGTCCTGTAGTTTCTACTGAGTCCATATTGACTCTCAGTAGACGTCGTTGTAGACTCGGATGATTAAGTAAGACTTAGAAAAATAGGTTACTGACGGGATTGGGGGACAAGATTATTTGGAAGTTGTCGAATACTGATCGATCTGCTTTATGTTTGTATAAAAGAACAGTAGTTGCAGCCTTGGATATTTGTTAGGGGTCACTGTGTTTTATATTTCGACCGAAATTCAGCCCATGCCTTGAGATATTCTATTGGGCATCTGCTGTACCGTTTCAATTCTTTCCTGTAGAGAAATTTAGTGATCAGGGTCAGCTTAAGTCATAACATAAGAAAATATAGGGATGGCTTCCTCACAAATTTTAGAAGTCGCAGTTGAAGTCGCAGCATAATTGTTCGGTTCAACGTCTCAAAAAGTTGCGATTTCCCGTCAGTAGAGGTATTTCATCTGAACTGCGCAGCGAGGCGTTTTCGGTGTGTCTGGGTCGGAGGCTGCATTGCATAATGGTCTGTACATCCTTGAATTTAGTCCACCTCGGGAGCCCACCAATTGCCTCTTATTTTCAATAATCTCTGCTCCAGATTTGAAGAAGACACGATCGCCGGAACAAGAGCTTTATTAACCTGACGTTTCGGATTCCCGCTCGAATCCATCATCAGAGACAACGGCAGATAAGGGTGGTTCATGCATATGCGTCTGCAGTGTTTATAGGATGCAGTAGCCATGCTACCGCATACCTATGAATATTCACGGCTCCCCCCCTTCATCATGGATTGCTGCACGTGGCATGATGACCGACATTCGCGTCGTTAATTGCTGCACTTTCATCACGTGCGTTGGATGTTGTTGTGATGATTGCTCTACCATCTGACACGCTGACCTGGGTGTTGGGAAGAGTGTTCACCAATGCGCTCCCCGCGTGGCCAGTTACTCCGCCTAGACGAAGTCTCAGAACGGAGTATTGAATGGGAAGATCATTGCACTTGCTAATAGACTGGGGGCCAGTAAACCATGACTTAAGCAGCTCCCGGCTCACGCGGTTGTCACCTCTTGCGAGAATTTCCGCCTCGTGAAATTGCAGTCACATATGCATGAACCACCCTTATCAGCTTTTGTCTCTGATGATGGATTCCAGCAGGAATCCGAAACGTCAGGCTAATAAAGCTCTTGTCACGACGATCGTGTCTTCTTCCTCAAGACTGCTTCCTGGGACTCGTCTCCTCGCTTCTATTGGCAATCTCTGCTCCAGTCGATAACAGCCTTGCAGGCGAGACCTCTCTAATAGGAGGAATAGGACGAAGAAATGCGAGTTAGCTTGCCTTTGGCGTCCATAAGTGAGGGTTATCTTCTAAACGGCGTGATTATCAACACTTTTGGAAAGCTTTTTCCTGCTTCCCGGTATGCAGTGCCCTTCTGAATAGGTTTGTTAAACCATCCACTCTGAGTCACAAGAGTATTTGAGTGGTAAAAATATTCGCATTAGCATTGGCCACCGTCGAGTCAACATCAAACACTCTTCTCAAAACCCTTGGAGTTATGCATTGAGAAATGAAGTGAGGTTCGAGGGCTCATTGCGACTGGACTCAAGGTTCTTGTCTGCACGTGCACAAAATCTTTGGTTAATTTTTACCGACCGGATCACTTTGTTGTTTTGAGGAAGTATCGTCTTCTACGTCCACCTGCTTTAGTCCACAATTCGACTCGATTACCTGAGTGCGGGATTTGCACAGGATAGAGCTTCGTGAAGCCATAGATGAAGGGAGAGCGCCAGTTACGGACGGAATGGAGCAACCACCACGTTCACGCTTGGTCGTTGGTCAGTCGCACACATCTGGGATCATGCAGAGCCTTCGAAAAGACGGGGTAGAATGCTTAGTGACGGGAAGTTGTAAGGCTTGTTGAATTAACATCATTATCCACGTGATAAGTTATAAATCTGGTGCCGGTGGCGTTGTGTAAATAACATCTCGATGACACAGCACACTCCATTGGTTTTCTTCCAATTACTTTGCAGAGCGGAAAGCCAGCATATTAATATTTGTTGTGAGCGTCTGGCTAGTTGCGCGACCTCTCATCACTTTTCAGCAAACGCCGAAAACATCTCCACTGGTTTTAGATCACCTGCGTTCTCCTTCTTCGCATAGTGTGGGCCGAAGTCATGCAAAAGGCCAACGTTTCGACATCGAAACAAATCTTTATCAATGCGCCGTCGGCATAATGCCTGTTGGCATTAATAAAGAAGTCTGCGACTCTCGTCATCAGAGAAGAGTCTAGACCCTAAAACTACTGCTCTTTTCATCAAGCCCACACAGTGCTTAATACATTAGATTAAACAGTGAACCGGGGTTAGCATAGGCTGCACAACTTTATGCTGGAGAAATGAAAGTGTTGCCTAATTGGAAGTTGGTTATTAAGAAATCAGGGGTTGGATTTTTTGGATGGAAAGGCTTTTCACGCTCTGTAGATATCTGTGCATTCTTATAAATGCATATTAAATTTTCACAGAGGAAGAAATTTATGCGTTTGAACCCATCGCGGAAGTTAATCAGCTCGCAAGTCGACTATACAAAGTAGCAAAAATTAAGAATTCATCTTTGCAATAAGTGACGAGCTCGTACTTGGTGCTAACAAGCTGTATAGTCTTGAGAACACAACTTGTATGATAGCTACAATAAAAGTGAGATAATAGGGCTTTAATTTACAGCTTTTCGATGCTTGCAAGGGCATCGTTATAGGCACGTGGGATTGTTTTGCACAAAAATTGTAGCTAGTTCTGCTGTTTGGCAAATAAAATACAACAGATTTTCAATCCTCCTTCAGGAATGTTCGACGATTTTCTAAATTTGGCATCAGGGATGAAACGAGAACTAGACTAGTCTGTTAGACTGATGTGACTTTTTGAGCTTCGCTTAAATGCAATCACCAAACGATTTACCTCAACTCCTATGCACGGTTAGCAACTCTGTAATGGAACCACATTGTGTGTCACAAATGAGCCAAGTGGTATGATCTCTGCCCTCGCTGCTTTCTTGAGAGTCAAGGCGCGACAGAGCACGTCAGATGCAACTGCTACAGGCCATTAAATGCACACGAAGAGAACACCCGTGAATTGTGGGTTTGGCATTGATTTTTAGGTCCACTTACGCGAAGAAAACTTAAAATAGAAATTTTTGTTTGAGGGTGGGGAAAGAGCAGTTACTCATCATAAGCCTGACTTCGAGGACTTTCTGCAGTTACTTGCCGTCAGTAAGAAGTGGAGCAACAATATAGGGCAGTTTTGGTGAACAAATGGCGGTATTACTAGTCTACTCGTTAAAACGACGACGTTTTGTGGGTTTTAAAACGAGAGCACGTTTTTGTCCTATTCCATCAGTTATTCTGACTGAATTTGTTAATATGAAGCCGTCCGCTGGGTGAGTGAAATCATCCTAGCAAAATTGACTGTTTTTGTTAGTGTGGTTGGGTAGGGTTTTTTCATTCAGTTTCGGTGGGTTTTCAACTCTTCCAATCAACATGCCAAAAATGTTGTTTTGCACGCCTGAAGATTGAGATATTCAGAGGATGAGGAGCCATCTGTTCAGTAAGTTTGCCGTCTAATGTAGTCTTGACGAATGTTCTGGCCTCCGTGTTAGTGATAGAGACTTTAACGTTCTTGATGATGTTTTCCAGTTAAGTATTTGACACCTGATTAAATACAAACATGAGGGTTCCAGCGAGTATGAAGTTAAAAGATAAGGGCCTCTGTTGACAGGTATTTTCGCAAAATGAAAGTGGATGTTAGGTTTTAAAGTCATTTTCACGAGAGTAGCCTGTTACTGCTTAAAATTTATACTCATCGGTTGCACGTATGCCGTACTTAATTGGAAAGGAGCTAGCTAAAAGTCCAGGCAGGGCTTCATCGATACTATGCCGATGCATGACACAGCTGTGGGGTGTTTGGCCCATCAGTGTGTCTCCGAAGTTCCACTTTTAACCATAATAACCTACGGTTATGCGGGCAAGCTGCAAAGCTCAGACGCGTCTGGATTTAGAAATGAAAATGCGCAGGCATGTTCGAGTGGTTTTAAGGACTGTCACTTTATTAGAATACAGTTCGATCTGGGGATTGATTTAAGAGGGAGAGCTGGTAGTATTTCAGTCCAACTCAGGTTTTTTCATTGACCGTTGCGGTGGCGCTGGATGGCCGAGCACTACTATAGCGGAGGTCGGACTCGGATAAATTTATTGACAGGAATACTGGGAATAATGTTCCCAGATATATTAAAGGAAAAGTCATGTTTGCACTGAATGTTAGTTTTAATGTATAAAATTGCACTTTGTAGGAGGGTAATTCTGTGTGTGTGGGGGGATACAAATACCTGTAGCCGATCAAAGTGAATGAGCGCTGTTTTTGGTAATGTATACATTCTACCGATTTGACCGTTTGGTTACATAGGGATAGGATAATATTAAGTGACCATACAGCAAAAATCGGCATGGATTAGGTACATGCGCGGAGTAAGGAAAAGCTGTGTAGAGCCACCTACTATATTCTTCAGGGAAGGTGTTGCAGGGTTTTTGGACGGTCATCCGTCTGCAGGATGACATCCGCTGGCCTGTGCCTTCCAGACGACCCGGTACTGCTGAGGTTCCTACTCAATTTAGAAAGAACGTTCGGCACGGAGGACGCTCCAAAACCAACTTTGAGGAGAGAATAATTAATCTGCACCTACATGATATCTTTAGAACCCAGCTGCGAGTGACTGTAACGGAGCATTATGAGTTTAGAAGCCGCAATGGAAGCAGCCCCAAGTGCTGATGAAAAGTTGAGGCCACATATGCACTGTCTAATCAGCAACTTAATTAAAATATTTTGCCGGTTTTCCCACCATTTCTATTTATCGGCTCTCTTAGAAAAAGCCTGGAAGTTGATCCTCTTCCTGGACTGATATCCGATCCATGCGTGTAGCTTGATTACCTACGTGGTAGCACTTGCAAACGGATTCTTGTAAACTGAATGGAGGGATCATTATAAGCCTGCATTGCTGTAGATGTCTAAGATGCCAACCAAGGAGACCCTTTCAGATAACTATGAGGGCGCTCATGCACAGCGAGGAACCGTATTGTTTCGAGATACGCACAAACTGCTATCTTCATAAAAAGGCAGCTACTCTCCAGCCTACAGTATCACGTGCTCCAGCCGCGACTGTAATGCTGGCATTGAAGCCATTCTTACAGTGATTTGCAATATGCAGAAAGTTATCCATACCGCAGCGTTAGCGTTTTTACACTATTTTGGTCAGCAATCTCGCATGATGGGCTCAGAAACTCGAGTTAAAATAAAGCTCCCGCAGGCGTTGTGCGTAGGCAGGCCTAGGAGTGCAAGCGCTCGGTCCATTGTCTCTGTACAAGGCCTTCTTTGAACGCGCCAGTCCGTTGGCTTTTTAAAGTCCTAACGATTATTTTTTGCCATGTTAACTACTGGATTTGCCCTAAACCCATGTGTTAAGCCACCTATACATGTAAGGGGTCGTTTGCTTGTTTTTAGTGAGCCGCGTAACTGGCAGGTGACCTCAAGTACTGTGCGTACCAAATTTTTGGATAGTTGTGGTGTTTCTTGCGAACCAGGGGAGAAAAAACTTGCGTCAAAGCGCCAAGAAGACGGCCTTCGAAATCGATATAAATACGACCAATAGGCGAAGAGGAGATTTCAATTTTTCCCTCCTTGTCTCTTGGTGTAGATCCGCTTGCGCTCCTGTAATAATTGTCACTATTTGCATTTATTGATTCCTAAAACCTTCAGAGACGTCCGGATTCGTCCTAATTCGTCGTTGAAAACTCCGGGTGTCGGCAATGTATGTGGGAGCTGCTCTTGTCTTTCCAGCTTTAAAAGACAGACTGTTACCTTTATAGGCTTCCAGGTGTTCCCATGTCTGAAGCCCAGCTTGGTCCTTAACCGCGTCTCTTCGGTACGAAGGTTGCAATTGGCCCACCACTCTTATAAGTCTGCCAGCAGACCGGTCTGTAGGAATAAGTACTAACGTTTCTGGTTATTACACCCCAAACATCGTTTCGTTTTAGTTCAATAACTTCCTTGGTGAAGCGTCACATGCTGACAACAGCTGAAAATCACATTTGACTTTGTGGTTGAGGTCTATATCCACACAACTGACAGTATTTCATTTATATTGGGTTTCGTCAATCCTTGTCAACAGGCCGATTGAATGCAGTGTTCAAAATACTAATCAACATCGTCTCATTGTCAGAACTCAAAAAATGTACAAGGTTTTATTTCCAGTTGTCAAAACTCGTTACCTTCAATTGTAATGGAGTTCTAAATATGTTATCATCAAAATTTCAAGCGCAGCTAAGTGCTAAACTTCAGAAATTACCATTTAATTTCAAAGGCAAAACTTAGGAAGACACTCCGCATTCATCCTAAAGCCCAAAGACAGATTTCCGTCCAATGGACTTTCACCGAGCCAGCCACACCACCAGTACTCAACGGCTCGGACAGATGGGTTGTTGCTCTGAATGACAATTGGTCGGATCAACGCACTTTGGAGTTCAAGAAAGGCGACATCCTTCACCTACAGAAGCAATCTGGTGAACGCTGGTGGGAAGCCCTGAATTCAAGAACCAATAAGTGTGGCCTAGTTCTTGACAAGTGGTTCACTGATAGACCAGGCGAGTCAGTAGCCTTTGACGCATGGCAGAACATTGATCGAGAAGGGGCACGCAGACAGCTTCTCGTACCAGAACTTCAATCTGGAACCTTTATCCTGCGACCTGGCAAAGGTAAGTTTCATGTTCTCTCTCTTTCTCTCTCTCTCTACATGTCCGGCCAACGCAACGGTAGCCTGGAGGATTTAGCGAGGACGATAGGGAGTGCAGTTGCTATTTTGGCTAGTTTGCTCCGCCCAGTCATCCATGTCACATTCCTCTATCAACCAGTCAAGATGTTTTGATTAGCTCGGGGCCAACCGTGGGCATGCGTTCCTTGGAAGATATCACAATCCAACTTGTCCTGCTCGTAGATGTTCATGTGCAACCTGCATTTTCCCATAGGACCCCATAATAAAACCTAGGTAACCGGCTCGCATTGAGTCTTTTAATCCATATTTTGATCGTCCAGATATCGACAGCAAGGGATCCCACCTATTCGCTTTAAAAGAACCTTGATGTAAACGAGCTATTCAGGAAGCGCTGGGGGGGAGGGAGAGTAGTTACAAAATCCTCCCTAACACAGGCATACTAGTCAATAACGCCATTGGTTAAGTTGCGCCTGCGTAAGTATGTGCGGTGAACAGTTCTTAGACAACCCAGCAGGACTAAAACTCTGATGCCTGATGTGTGAATTATGATAAGATATAATGCAGCGTAGGAGCAGTAAAAGTTAAATTGAAGGAAATTAGAGCATAATAGTCAACCGTATCCTATCGGCATGCACTCCATTTGGCATTGGCGTTCTGTCACTGCATTCAGCAGAAGCCACCTTAGAGCCTCGAGTGCCAATTTTCTGAAGGCCTTTATTTCACACAGACAGTGCATTACATTAGAATGGTGCGATCTTTGCGATGGCAATCTTAATACCACAATCTGTCACATTGATCTCCTTATTTCGCACGGATGAAATTAAATAAGTTACGCACACGTTTCCTCCAAGCTGGAAGCCTAGGATTGGCCACTGCCTGCTAGACTCTAGCGAGTAGGAGACTGTCTCTAAAACATCACAGATTAAAGGCCTATATTTTGTTCCATATTCAGACAGGCGCTGTGACGAGTACTTTTAGAGAGCCATTTACCCTATCCCTCTCAGGTATCTCAAATGTCACAGATAATGCGAAGCACGCTTGCCAAGGTCTGTTTTGCTTAATGTGGTCATTAGAAGTGAAATAACAGGTTGACACTTATGACGACGTGAGCGAAACCAATGAAAACATCAGTACTTATAGTGAAGTTGGAACCTCAGCAGCACTTAATTCTGCCGGAAGAAGGGTTGACAAAGCCTATGGCGACTGGAATGGCCATTTATGGCTAATTGGTTGTCGTCAGACAGTCACATTCGACCCCAGGTATGCAGGTCCTGGCGTTCGAATCCGGATTCCTTAGTAACTTACCATTTTCAAGTCCAGTGCTCTGTTATTGAGCCACGGACCCGCTGTCCTTTCGGTTGCGATCGGGAATACTAACTGGAGTAAAAGTGCGTCCACCAACCGAGTTACACGACATGATCGCCGTGCTTCATTCTTCGACTATGGTCATCATTCCGGCCCTCGACCTGCAGGAAGGCAAGCCTGAGACTAAATGATTGATCATTGGACTTAACACTCGATGAGCAAAGATTTCGAATGCGAATTCCAGGCTGTCGAAACCTGGGACCCAGTACGGTTGGCCGGCGTGGGCTAAAAATGCGAAGTGGTCTTTCTAGTCTCTAGTGACTTTGGTGGCACTCCTACATGATTACCAGTCGCCGTCCGTCGGTTTGCAAGGGCCCTACATTGAGCCCAAAGCATAACGGATCGGTCACGTCCTACGACATGATTGATGAAGGGCTTCCCAGCACAATTAATTCTTCCTACTCCTCCTCTTAAATCTTGATCAGAATCCACACCTATAGGTGGCTGACATTGCTCATCTAATTTGCCAATCATCTTTCGTCTAAAAAAACTATTTTGAATGTTTTATCTGTTACTTGCGTCGGAGCGGCTCAGATCACCCACAGTCCTCTTTCAGATCTCAAATCCTATGTCCTTTGCGTCCTCTACGTCAGCCACGGGGATTATGATGTGAAGTTCTACCAGATCCAGAAAACTGAAGATGGAGAAAGATACTACATACGACCGGAACAAACGTTTTCCACTCTTGACGGGTTGTTGAAATTCTACAGCGGTAGGTTGTTTTTCTTATGCGCTCCAGCCAAATGTTGCTCTTATCCTACCATCGGGTTTTACTTGAAATTCAGTTTCTGTAAATGAAGAGTTAGCTGGGCCGCGCCAATAAAAGTAGAGAGTTTACTTTTTACCGTTCTTTGGTAAGGCCTAATTATGGGGGTTAAATGGACTCCATGGCTTTACATTGTCCACATTTTGCTCACGAAACCGGGTGAACAGATGCGACCTCCGAAATTCACCAAACGCAGTGATGCGGCCGTTCTATTCGAGCGTGCGAGATTAAAAACAAGCGTCCTACTTATATGGAATACTATGAAATCCAGAAGAGAAAGAAACAGCCAAAGTGAAGCTGCGAAAGGTTGCGGAGAATGAAGGATTTGAGCTGTTCTTCATTCATTGAATGAAAAATATAAACCTTTTATAAAATTATGCGGGAATATAATGGGGTTTGACTTTAGAGTCAGACTGTTAGATCCGGAAGAGCTAATCTGCAAAAGGATGCATACTCTATTCTACACACAACAACACGTGCGCACTTGCGGAAAAGGGTGGCAGGCTGTTTTTGTCGGCAGTAATGCCAGAAAATGGGTTGTGTCTATTTTACTCCGGCACAAAAACCTCTTTACGAAGGCGCAATTGAAGCCTAACTCTCTGTCCTGAGAAGAATGGTTTATCTCATCAGTCGTTAACCTTACAATTCACGAACCATGGTGCCTGCTGACAGATTAAAGCGCGTCCGGCATTTTTTGGCGAAGAATGTCCTGTTATACCTTGTGGATATATTCCTCAGTATCGGCCTCACTTTTTTTTCTCTCTGTACCTCGCCAACCGACTTTCTGAGCCTCTCAGCCAGCTGATGTTGGGATTGGACGCAGTGGCTGTCGCGGTCTGAAGGCCTTCTCTAAATGCATGCCATCACATTTGCGGACTCTGTACTGCCCGATGCACGTATGCTGACTGACCCCTCCCTCCATTTTGGTGCAGCGCGCACGCAAAGCAACCCCTTTTGTTGGTTATTTAACTACAAGGCATGCTCTTGATCATGTCCATTGTAGTCAGCCTCGGTGATGCAATGTATAGCGGTTGCCGATAGAAGCGAATAGGCGAGTTCCAGGGAGCAGGTCAGAAGAAGAAGATACGATCACTGGAATAATAAGTTTATTGGTCTAAAGTTTCGGGTTTTCACTCGAACCCATTATCAGAAACTATTGTAGATAAAGGTCTGCCTTAGTAATGTCTTGTATAACGGTTTTACACTCGCCATTAACAGCAGTAACGGAACTGGAGAGCTCGACGCACTTTCTTCGCCAACAACGAAGACTGAAGTTGTCTTACCTGCCTTCAGGTCTTGAATTTCAATGTCAAGCTAGGTCTGAGTCCGTGCTTCCTGTTGCCCCTAATCGGCCTGCAATGTCGGGGTTTGGTCAGCGGCGCTAACTATATGGATGGGACTCTATGGAACCTGCCAAAACCTCCTTTTTAATGTTTAGAGCGCTCTACTGACGTTGTTGCAGCAAGTATGGACTGTCTATATCGAGACGAAGTCGCCGTACTTCACTCCCGAGGCTCGAACCAGCTACTTGTCGGTTACAAGTCCAACGTTCCAACCACAGAGTCGTGAGCTCGATGTGCTGTCGGTTGCAATCAGGCAAGCACAATGGCAGAGGGGTGCTCACCGATCTCGTTAAGGGACACCCCAAACGGGGTTACAGGATGTGAGGACAGCTACTACAGGATTTTGAAATCGCTTACCTGAAACAGAAATGGTGTCCAACACTGTAATACCTAGGTTCTACATTTTATTTGCCACCAAATCCTTACTATCGTATACTCGAGACGCGGATTTCCGTTCTTTTTTCTGAACAAAAAAAATAATGCCGACAGAGAGCTGATCACAGGCAACGCTGTCTGGCGTTATATACCCGCAGATGCTCATCCCGTATAAAATGCATAAATCCCCCTGTACCGTCACAAAATACAGCGCCTTGGAAGGGCATGCTGTACCCAGCGAAAACACGTCAGTAAGAAAACGGAGGGTAGGACGGACAGGACCGAGGTGGTAGGTAGAAGGCATGCTTTGTTATCAAACAGTACGCAGTACTTTTTATTTTCAGCCTGCAGCAGTTAGCACCTAAACAGTATAACATGTAAACATCATTCACGCCTTTGTCACTACCTATCTCCTCTTTCACGAGAAGTTTGATGTGAAGATGCGGAGTAAACCTCGTCGATCCTTTGTCCGGCTTCGCCATATTGAGGCCAACATACTAATTTCGCCGGATTTTTATCACATGGGAACTTAGAGCGTGCATGCTCCTTGGCTCCTTGAGCTTACACCTCAAGTAGGGACTTCTTCTGGCGTATCAGTTTAGATCTCGTGAGTATTGAATTGGTGTTGGCATTATATCTGCCGTTCCCAAACTGTACGTAGATACGGATAAGCCTGTCCGGCACCTTCATTGTTCTTGTAAGGACCGTCGGCACTACAAACCAGGCCATCGGCTGAAGAAAATCTGACGAAAGGAGGATACTGAAAGAGGCTAAAGTCGGTCAATAGGGAAACTGACGACAGCATACTGATCTGCATTATCAGCCGAATAAGCTGGCACCATCGCAAATGATTTGAAACAGACTTGCGCATTTATCCTTAGCGACATATTTCTCCTCAATGCTGATGGACGGTAGCAGTGATGTGCTGCTGGACATGATGTCAGTAATATATAGGGTGGAAATCTCCTCAACTGCATGCATATTCATATTGCAGCTGCTGTGTTTCGCTGTTTGGATGCAAATATTTACATTTAAAAGCAGCTATATGTTGAATGCTTTGCTTATTTTATGAACATCATCGTTTGCAACTCCTTGCTTGCTCAGAAGCCAGTGGAAGGCGATCAAGTTATCTAGTAGTCTTGCGTTTTCAGCCCGTATTAAAAAATTTGCTGTTCGTATGTGTTTCCAAAGGTTCTGTGGCTTTTGAGCCTGCACGACGCGAAAGTTAGCTGTTCATAGCTGCACAGCCAAGTAGAACATTTGATAGTAAAAGTGAAGTAACAGGTCATAAATCCGTGATTTGCTCGCCTTATTGACCAATCTAACCGCATTAAAACTATGCAGTGACGATATAGGAACAGTCTAATGTTTGAAGAGCCCAGTCCTATAGGTAAAGGTTTGTGGATCGCAACTTCCCGCTATTTGTGTGACACTCTGATAATACTGCTATGCCGCATGCGTTAAGGTTACTTTGCTTAGACGAGCATACTCCAGTGGCCTTCTCCCGATTAGCAAGGAAGAGCTTGTACAGGATCACAATCACACATTCAGTGTTTTTTCCCGTCAGGAAATAAAAGATAAATTTGAGTTACACAGGATGTATAAGTAAGGGAAATAGAACTTTCCACGTGATTATAGCGAAAGCATACACACTTGTGCTTTTTACATAACACCCGACTGTTATCTTAGGCCTGTAGACCCACTTGGGAAAAGGTCTCATGCAGATTCCAAAGCCAGATTTGTAATGCTAATTAAATTTACTTGAAAAGATCTCAGCCTTAAACACTGATTAACTACTGCCACCCAGGATTTTGCAGAGGGCGCTGGGTATGTGAGACACGGCTGCATTAGAGTAAAACGGAAGAGGTCAAGTAAATCAACGATTATTTGA
This sequence comes from Spirometra erinaceieuropaei, assembly GCA_902702965.1. Taxonomy (NCBI): domain Eukaryota; kingdom Metazoa; phylum Platyhelminthes; class Cestoda; order Diphyllobothriidea; family Diphyllobothriidae; genus Spirometra; species Spirometra erinaceieuropaei. The sequence goes on from CACRXP010000015.1 coordinate 2,475,046, forward strand.
AGACGTCTTTTCATATGAAGGCTATGATCATATGTGAAGAAATATCAGACTTTCGGTGATAAGTCCAGTAAATATTTTAGGTTGGTCGCCTTACAGCAAGCCTTCATCATATGCTTTTCGAGCACTTTAACTAAGTTCAGGTAAGACGACAGAAAAGTAAAGACGTTAACGGAGGGTTCTGCCTCTCCCCCACTAAGTGAACACCTCAAAATTCTGCAAATTATTTCGGTTTCCCATGTGGTCACCCGAGTTGCCTTTGGGGTCACAACAGTCACTCCGGAAGCATTTTCCTGTGTCCACATCGATGAGGGCAACCAGACGTTTGGAGGCAAGCCGGGCTGTTTAGAAACATGTCCGGGGTCCTGCATGTGCCGTGATGGAAATCGAGTTCACCGTCATAAACAACGTGCTTTACGAAGCAGGACAATAAATTGGACAGCTCTGCTTCTTGTCGTACCATTCTACAAACCGGCTCCCTGAGAAACCCTCGCTCCGATTGACCCATACGTCTTCTAACCTACGATGGCCATCATTAACCTGAAATGTTGATTTGGATTTTACTTGCAGTGTTAAGTGGCCGACGTTGCAGTGTCTGCGGAAGTGTTCGGCAACATTTTGCATGACCTAACTGCGGGTTGGAAGTAGGGTAGTTTTGAGGGTTTTTGAGCACGCTACCTTTAGAGTTGTTAAAGGGGAAAACGATCATTGCAGACAATTAAGATTTGAATAGTCAAACCAATGCTACAGGCGGGGCAGTATGGTATATGGCTCTGTCTTCTGTCTTTAAGGCCAATTGTGTGTACTATGTGGGCGCAATTGAATAGTGGTGGAGCTATTTTTTGCCAGAGTCAGAAGCAATCAGTTGGAATGCCTACTCAATCGACTTGGCAAATATTTTTCATGATCAATACCTGATGTACTAATATCCTATTGTCATCGCGAAACTTCCCCAAAATCCCCACAACCATACTCAGCGCAAATGAAGGAAAGGAGTAACGATAGAAGTGAACATGAGATCCGGAAGACCCACTGTCATCATAGAAAACGTCTGGATTCGTTTATTGGATCTGGTGCAGTTGCAGACAGAGCAGCCGCGTTGGAGAAACTACGAGATTACTCGTGACCCCGATGGCCGAACACGCGACAGCGGTGCGGAGGAACGACGCAAGCCCTCAGGTGGCGGCCCACTCCACGGGACTGAGCAATACTTTCAAGTTTCAAGTTGCTGAAATCCTCGCAAGAGGTAAAAACCGCGCGAGCTGCTAACTGCTTAAGTCATGATCCTCAGACCCCGAATCCATCCCAAGCGCAATGACCTCCCGTTATCATAGTGGATGTTGAGACGTCCCCTGGGCAGAGGAGCAGTCAAGTGGACAGGGCACGGTCGAGCAACGGTCCTAGCGGCGAAGAGCCGAATGGCCCAGTACTCGTCAGGTCAAAATCCAACACGGATGATGAAATTGCGCAATCAACGACTTGGACGCGGACTGGCGTGCCATTATCACATTTATTACGACCCACAGCGGTGATCACGTACTATATTAATTATAGCGCGCATGTGGTCCCACGGCAGTTAAGTCCTTTAAATACCGCAGTCTTTGTGCTTTCAGTACCCTTATTTGCAACCGTCTCTGACGATAGCTTCGAGTAAGAATCTGAAACATCAGGCCAATCGATTCTTCTGTTCTAGTGATCGCCATTCTTCTTCCAAAATGCAAGGAGTACCGTTTCATACCTGCAAAAGTTCATTCTATGTCACGTTGACGGAACAGTCGGTGTGCGCAGCCAGTTTCTTATGATTGCGTGGTAGCGGGAGAAACTGCGTGACAGACAGAAAGGTCGAGTTCTGACAAGCTTAGGAAAAACCCTGTTATTTTATACGCATTTAGAGCTCGAAAGTGGGTAGAAAACCCAATTATCGGGCTACGTCTTCCAGAAATTGACTTGTTTCGTTAAAATAATGAGTTTTTTCCAGTGTTTTTCCTGACTTGCGAAGCTCATAATTATTAACTGATATGGTGCCTGAAGGAATAGATTTGAGTTTATGTTTTACGCTCGTTGATGCACCTCGACTGTGTTAAGTCTTCGATAGGAATGAGCCAAACGTCTGTTTCACGGTTATGGACTTTGGTAATATCTAAGGACTCTGACCTCATGTTGAAGATTGAAAAACCGCTTTTTAAGCCTATGCCTACGTGCTCGTCTGCGGAAGATCCAACCAAAACAGCGCCTAAGGTAGTTTATGTTGTGCATAAACCAAGGATTGTCCGAGGTGACCGACTGCATTGCTGCGGAACTAGGTGCTGGAATTGCACACCGGCCTAGAGCTACCATGCGCGGTAAAGTCATGAAAATCAAAAATTCATTAAATCATGATGAAGAGTCGGGTGTAGTGCTTAAACTGTCTTTGCAATTATACAGGTCAGACTGGACGCATGCACGCTGACTGCACGATTTGGTGGCGGATTATCACAAGTGGCTGCCCAAACCTTCGAAACGGGCTACGAGTTTAACTTTGCAGGCGCTAGGATAGTGCTGCAAGCCGAGAATTGATTCAGACCTGGGCTTTAGAAGAGAATTCAGTCAGTCTTTTTATCTATTTGGCGTCCGCATACAGAGCCCCGCACAGCCGCCTCCGGACATGAGTCACTAATATTGTATTCACTAATGCCCCCTATGACTGTTAGTGGTTTTGTTACCACTTTCATCACTGAAAATGGACTTCTGTACGAGTTCCCAATCCCAGAAGAATAAAGAAATGATTCCGGCGATCGAACAGTACTCTTTGCTAGACATAAATACACTTGAAATTCGCACATCTCCCCCCATCCACCTATTGACTCTTTGCCTAGTGAGAGCCTGAAAAGCATACATTTTCGGCCAATTTGGTTTTGCTCTCACAGCATAAATCCGACATCTTTTTCGTGTTTTAACAGACCCGAATCCCAACAATCCTTGGCAGTTGTGCTGCCCGCTAAAAGGACCTCGTCCGAAGCCAAGCACCCTCACAAGGGATTTTGAGTCCAAAATCATCAGTCGTCATTTGCTGGAGAGGAAGCGAGACCTGGGGCATGGCAACTACGGTCGGGTTTTTCTAGCTACCTACCGGAACACAGAGGTGGCAGTGAAGGAGGCATTGGGACCGCAGACCACAAAGGAGAGCATCGATGAAGCCAAACTGCTATCGAAATTGAGTCACCCGAGAATCATGTGTCTCCTGGGGATCTGTTGTGAACCCAACACTGAGCCCCTGCTGCTCATTACGGAGTTCATGCCCAAGGGTACCCTGCTGGACTTTTTTAAAACTGATGAGGGCAAAGCCTTCAGCGTTGACGATCTGATCAAGGTGATTTCACAGGCAAGTTCTTCAGTGTGGGACTTAAAGTGAATGGCTAAAAACTAACGGCTGCGGTTTCTCAAACGAAGGTTGGCTGCTTTAAGTTATTTATTGGCAAATGTTATCCATGGAAACTCGATGTATCGATGTGACTGATTGATTTCAGGGTTAGGTTCTGAAAATCGAGCTTTTCAAATCGGTTGTTACCGCGAAAACAAGATGTCTATTCGCCTGGCGTTTCGGATTCTCACTTGAACTCCTCATCAGAAACGATCGCAGATAAGGGTATTGAACGCACAGGGCTGTGGTATTTGTAGGATGCAATTGCCACGTGACCATATATTTACTACAAGTAGCAGCCCCCTCATTCACCGCTGTTGACCGTAATTGGTGCGATGATTGCCTCATCGTCCGCACCGCTGTTGGTTAGTAGCGTAATAATGTGCTGGCAATTTTGAATCGTTGAACCTGTCACTCGAAGCAGTATTCGCCCTTCCCTCTTTGCATTCCCAATTCCTCTGCCCTGGCAAATTTCCAGCACTGAATATGGAGAAGGTAGGTCGTTGCGGTTGCTAATTTACTGTCGGTATAGGAATCATGATTCGAGCTGTTTGAGGCTCACGCAGTTGGTACCTCTCACTGGAATCATGGTCTTGTCGAGCTTTTAGGTGCGAACTGCGGAATAGCGTCATCCCTCTTTTCTGCTGCTGCATTTTCGGCCATCCGTGCGCGGAGTAATTTCCCAGATTCTTTGACGTAGTTGCTTCGTTCGCAATTGCGTCAGCTCGAGTGAACGACTCCAGACGTTTCCTGTCGTGACATTGCGGCTTTCGGTCCCATAATCTGGTCCGTGATGGTTGTGCCCGGTCTGTGTACAAGTGCAACTCCGAGTGGTGTGGGAAGGCGGCCGAGGTCTTACGAGACGTTTTTACGTACGAAAGCATTCGGCCAAATTTGGGGTCGGTTGAATTTGGCTTTCGCCGCGTTTACGTGAGCGCAGACTGACTAAGCATCCGTCGAAGATGTTTCCTGTCGGGGCTTAGACCAACCCGACTGTAGTTGCGAGGACAGCCTAAGCAGTTGGACTCAGCGATGGGTTTCATATGTGCCGACCGTCAGCTTGGCATTGTTCCAGTCTTTGTAACCTTCGGCAAGGACCACTCATGAGTAGGATGCTTGGCATAGCAAAATGATGAACTTACATGAGATTGCTTTGCCAGCTGCCCAACTTTTCTGCCCTGCTTAGATGCTGCTGTTAGCTAGCTAGACTTTATTTCTCGGTAGCACTGTGTTACTTTAAATCAGCTTATTGTGTTTCCGCACTGAAGGTCTGTGAGGGCATGGCCTATCTGGAGACAAACAATGTTGTGCACAATGATCTTCGTGCTGCAAATGTTCTTGTCGATGCCAATAACAATGTTCGTGTGGCGGACTTTGGGCTCGCAAAAATACTGCGATTTGACGACCGCGACATAAATAGTAAGTAAACAGTTCCTCTTCTTCCAAACTTCCCCGGCTTCTGTGGCACGTTTTTCTGTCAACACTTCTATCGCATAATCATCCTCCTACACGACTTGTGTCTTGAGATCTGTCCCAAGCAAGACGAGTTCTGAAGCCTGGCGCATACATTTGATACGCTAATGAACAAATTCATATCAGTACTAGTGCACAAACTCACTGTGGTCTTGTTAGTGACCATTCCATGTACGACGATTTCAGGACGAGGAGACTGCTTTCTTTTCTAGCTTCAGTAATTTGAGTCAGTTCTCCAAAACCACTGCATAAACTGCAATCCCAGTCTGGGCGTAGAAGAGTAGCTGTGAGGGGTCAGTTTAAAGGTGTGAGAGACCAGGAGTGGCAGAAATGTATTGTAGCTTAATGCAAACCAGAACATAACACGTGGGCAGGACAAAGTTAACAGAACATAATTATAACAGTATTAATACAGATAAACTTAAGTGGCAAAGCTGGGAAAATCGACATAAGACTACTTGCGCTTAAATCTGAAATAGGATTATATTTGTCTCTTTTATATAAATAGGCCATTACGGACTTACACATAGATAAAAGACGAGAGGAGTTAGGGACCACACTCGTTTCGTAGGGCTCAATCTCAAGCCCCGTAGGCCACATCGACAGGACAACTAGCCCGTGGTTCAGTTTTTAGGGGTTTGGACATTCGACCAAGAGGTCGCGGGATCGATCCTGGGAGGTCGAGTAAGGCTGGCTGATAGAGGCTCCTAAGTCACTGATGGCTACTTAATCTCTCCTTTCTTCCTATGTCCGGTGTCCAGGGTGTGCATGGCCACTTGAGATAGATGGTCTCGCCTCTTCACTGCCAACTGGTGTTCGTGGATGCGTGTAGAGGCGCGTTTTCCAGTCGGAGAGTCGGAGAGAAAGGAGCCAGGTAGCCCAAATCAGACGGCCGAACCGAAAACTTGGCGAACATTTCCTTACATTAAAATTGTGTCCGAACTCGTTGAAAGACACTTAAGGAAGCACCAAATTCAGGTGGCGCACCGACCGACGACTACTCTGCGCACTCAGCTCGTGCACCCTTAAGATAAGGTTAACTATCTGGACAAAAAGAAGTCGTTTACAAGATCCCTTGTGAAGCGTGTGATGCCGTCTATTGTGGCCAGACTGGAAAACGCGCCTCTACACGCATCCACGAACACCAGTTGGCAGTGAAGAGGCGAGACCATCTATCTCAAGTGGCCATGCACACCCTGGACACCGGACACACTTTCGCTTGGGAAAAAACTCGCATTGTCGCTGTGTGCCCCTCAAAGAAAGGCCGAGAGTTCCTTGAGGCCATGCACTCAGACGATTCATGCATCAACAGGCACATCGAGTTGGATGCCGCGTACAGAAATCTCAAGGAGAGATGGAAGAGGCGGGGACCAATCAGAACGGACTGACAAACACGACGGCCGCTTACTGGCGTGAGCGTCAGGCGATTAGAGATTTTTTACGTGCACTTAAGATGTTAGCTGTGTTGGCGCATTTGCTTTCCGTCTGTGCCTGACGACGACTCGGGGAACCGGCGTCGAAAATTTGCACAATAAACTTCCTTTCCCAAAGCACACATTCGACTTCGACATATATATATATATGAACGATCGGTGAGCGCCCCCTAACATATATATATATATATAATGAAAGAGGGGCGCTCACCGATCGTTCTTACGAAGCTCACTCGTCTCGTCGTGCCTTATGGGCAGCGCATGATATAGGCAGCCAGTTTAACCCAACCCCGAGGTGGGAAACACCTGGGGGTCGAACTCGCGACAAATTAGTTAGAAGACCAACGCCTCTAATTACTGAGCCACGGGCTACTGCCTATATCATGCGCCACTGTGCGGCTGCTGGCTGGGTTCGAGAGAGAGCCCGTGAGGCACAACGGAACAAGTATGTTCCGTTAGAACGGTCGACGAGCGCCCCTCTACCATCGCATATTCCCGAACAAAACCAACGGAACAAGGAGCCCGTGACTCAGTGGTTAGAGGTTAGTAAGAGTCTTCTAACTAATAGGTCACGTGTTCGAGCCCCAGGTGTTCCACACCTCGGGATTGGGTATGACTGGCTGACAACGGCTAATAAGCCAGAAATGGTCATTCCAATCTCCCTTGTCTTTATCGGTAATAACATTTTGCCGTTATATATATATCGACCGAATAATTTTGGAAATTGTTCACTGTAGGACGTGGAGTTAAGTCACCGGGACCTGAGTTTTAGGGTCAGACCCGAAATTTCAATGAACGTTCGAGTCGAAGACAGTCACCTATTGTGGAGCAACCACATAATGCCCATTCTGCAAACGAGTAGTACTATACATATGTATATATTTAAATCGAATACGTCGTTTGGGAAAGGACAGTTTACTGTGTGACTTTTCGACGCCGGTCCCTCAGGACGTCGGCAGACGCAGACGAGGAGCAAATGTGCCAACACGGTTGACATCTTACGTACACTTAAAAAATCGATAATCTCTTCGCGTTCGTGCCTGTAAACGGCAGTGATGTGTGTCAATCCGGTTTGGACGGAGTGCTGCCAACAGTCTACACGTCTGACCTTTCGACTTCAATCATAGTTTTTACGCTTTCATCATCTGCTGCATAAACATATTGTCATTCAGGAAATTTGCAAAAGTCATTAACAAACATTTCCAAGCATATCTTATCCCTTTCTTCCTGGACGTGACTGTGAAGAGTTTACTCGTGCATTTGAGCATAGGAATAGAAAAATGTAGAAGGTACGCGATAACTGCGCTCCTACACAGGTTAAATGGATTTTCAGGAGCACTCTTTAGAGACTGAAACCAAAGTCTTACCCATTTATATAGTTGGTTAAGTGAAAGTGAAATGCGGAAAAATTATTCCTCCAAGCCTACTTTATTATTTATGCGTAGGGCATATTTGTTTTGACGATCAATTTTGGAAGAATCCTTTGGTAGTCCCGACATTTTCATGTTCCCCAAAAACGTGTAATCTTGTTTAATTGGGGGACGCCACACCGGGCCAAAGAAAAGTCTCAAAACATTCGAATGAAAACTTTTTAATCTAAGTTGAGGAATGATCCTCAGACCGATATTAGGACTGCCCTGGCCTTCTATATCCTGACGCAGTGGCGGCTATCCACGCAGTGGAGTTTCTTAGCTCGTTAGTTGATTACTGGTATTCGCATCTAATCGATCATCTATCGCTGGCCTGTAATAGCATAACTTGACGCATTTTAGAGTTGCGAAAATTCCCATGGCAGTATTCAGAAGATTAGCTGGAGAGCATACGTTCGCTTATAATAAATTCTCGCCAGGCCAGTAAGGGGTAAAAGCGAAAACATGTCATTGATAAGAAAAATCGATTAAAGTTCGTCTTAAAACACAGGCGGAGTGTGGGAATTTGAAGGGGAGGGGGGAGAGAAGAGTGGGGTGTAACAGCAGTCAATGCGAGGGACGGGGTGAGAGCGGAAGGGCGCGGAGAGTTGCAGTATTAGTCGGCCTTCGACCACGGTAGTTGCGGAGTCTGAATGCGGTTCTTCTACGCGCACAAGATTGGTTTTCGTAACCTGCTGGCGGCCGCTTCTGCTGTTGCTAACAGGCGCTGGCCCAGTAGCTTAGGATACCTAGATGGGACCTAATAAATCAAACGAAAAGCTTCGTTGGGGTCCACACGATATCCGGAATCAACAATATGCGCGAGAATGACACTTTTTATGCTCCTAGTTCGACCTTTTCCTAGCTATGCCGGGAGATGTTCTCATATTCTTTTGGATTGGCGCCGACCCGTGCGACCAATATGACCTGCTCTACTAAAGAAAGCAAAGAAATAGATGCACATTGATGTGGTCTGCGTTGACAATTTATCCTTACCTTCGCCGCGTAAAAAAGGGGTTAGCAGAGAATACTATTCGAACCTTTGCTGTTGGAAAGATTCGTGAGACAGTTGGATTAAGGTGTCGTCTTGGAAGTTCAATCGCAGCGTCCGCTTGAAAAGGGACTTCCGGGAATGACATTTTCCTCACGAGAGTCGATGTAGTGGGTTTTACCGGTCGTTTAGCAATGTTTTTGCAATAAACCTGTCAGGGTAGCCGTTTTTACGGAACAAGTCTCGGATTTTTCTAAGCTCTGTCTCAATGCTATCTGTTGGACAAATTTTTCTAGCTATTTGTGCCGAACACCGGGCTAAATTTCGTTTTTTGTGGAGAGATTCGAAACAGCCGAAATTCATGTGTTGCCCAGACCAGGTTTTCTTCCGATTGACGTTCCTTTGGACGCTTTTGTCAGGTCTCTTGCTTAAAAGGGACATCTAGGAAATGGAAAAAACCAGCCGCTCTCATCTCAAACGTAAATCGGATTGAGAGATGTGCCTGATTTACCGCGTTTAAGAGGGCAACTACGTCGGTTTCTAGGGTGGCGATTTCAAAGACGTCATCGACATAGCGACCGCAATGTTTAAGCTCATTGATCTGATCGCTTGCTTAAAATTTCTCTAGTTTGGTCATAAAGGCGTCGGCTAAGAGACGTCCAAGAAGCGAGCCCATAGCAACGCCGTCAGCTTAGTAATAAGTTTTCGAGTGTGTTCGTCGGAATTCCTAGTGCCCACGGATTGGTTAAGAGGGATTCGCAGGTGTAATCAACCGCCTCGGTAACTGGAACGTTTGTAAAAGGTGAAAAGTCGTCTAGCGAAAAGGGCACCATGTCGTTAAGGTTGATATCTTTGTCGTCAATGAATTCGAAGGGATCTTGATAGTTACATGGTGATAGTTAATATTGTATGCGCTTGAATTTCTCTGCTAATCACTCCGCTATCGCAAGATACGGAGAGTTCCGCATGTCTAAAATGGGATGTACTTGCAGGCCGTCATTATAGATCTTAGGTAAGCCATACAGTCGAAGGATATGTGTGCCGACTGGTCGGAAGTGTTCGAGGTCAAGGCCGCTTATGAAACACTCTGCGTGGAGCCTTCTTAGACAGTCGACCAGTTTTGATTCTACTTCATTCGTGAAATCTTTGTCTTTGTCTACCATTCTGAATTTTCTTCTGATATGGCAATATGGATTGTTCATGTTTTGGCAGATTTTGAATAATTAATATAGACCCATCTGTAAAAACTCGGCGCCACGGTGGGATTCGAACCCACGCAGTAAGTGGAAGACTTTAGTACAGCCAGCGCTCTAACCACTTGAGCTACAAGACCCCGCCGGACGACGCGAGTTTAATCACATTTGGATCAAGTTACCCGCCCAACTTACTGCAACGTCCGGAATCCACCAAATCTGATACAGTAAGTTGACTGTTCAAGCAGGATTTCCTATGTAATTCACCTAGAATCCACCAGATGACTACCATGCTCACGTAATTCATAGATTTTTTGGCAGATGCTTTGACCCAAATGTTATTAACCTCGCGTCGTCCGGCGGGGCCTCGTGGCTCAGGTGGTTAGAGCGTTGGCTGCACTAAAGCCTTCCCCTTACTGCGTGGATTCTAATCCCACCGAGACACCTAGTTTTTCACAATTGAGTCAATATGAATATGGATTGTATCTTTGTTATATAGTCCGACCTATTCATTATAACGATGCCTGTTCCCTTATTCCGCATATTAAACAATATATCTCTGTTCGCTTGAAGTTCTTTCAAATTCTTTACAGGTGCTTTTTTCAGCAATCTCCCGCTTTTTAGCCCCTTGTTTAGGTACCGATAATTGCAATTCACCAGTGTCGATTTAAAGTGTTGGATACTGTCTGCGGAAACGGGCACTATATTGTAGGTCTGGTTCCAGAGGTTCTCGAATTGAGTTTCTAATTTTAAGTGATTGATTTTTCTACTAGACATGCAAAACTTGGGATCAAATGATAATGCTTCAAGTGATGTTTTATCAAGTGTCATATTAGAGTGATTGTGTGCGTATCGACTTGGATCTTTTTGAAGCCGTAATTTTGGTTTCATTTCATGCACACTTTTAAGACGTTTTGCTTCTCCGCGGTTTCTTTCTATGGACTGTATATAGCTGCCAAATTCTTGTCTTTCATCTTCCATTAGGGTGTCAGGGACGGCTGCCCCCTGACACACCTGACGCGTTGAAGCGTAGGCACCCATGGAGTCTTCTTAACACCGCGTGAGCTTTAGACTGCTTTACAGTTGCGAAAATTCCCATGGCGGTATCCAGAAGACCAGCTGGAAAGCATACGTCTGGCCTGACGAGAATCTATCGAAAGCAGACGTATACTCGTTAACTGGTCTTCTGAACCTGACAACTGTTAAAATTTAGGCTGAGCATTTAGCGATCAGACTATTGTCGCAAACTAACCAATGCATTTTGTAATTGTTGCACATCCGTCGACCTTTTATTGGTTTTCACAATATCAGATTACCTTACACCTCAAGCAATCCAGACAGCCTGTACACTAGAAATAGAATGGGACCAGAATACTCCTTTAAGGACCGTCCCCGTGAATGTTTGTGCACTCCGATTAGGTGGTACCAGCAGAAGCACGCAGAGATCTGCCTGTGATAAATTCGGCCTACCACTTGTATAGATTCCCATTCACGCCCATTTACCGAAATCGAAATATCTCCCACAGTCTCTTACTAGAATTGCCGGGATTGTCGAAATAAGACTTGATTTCTACACAGGTTTCTGCTAGTTGCACATGTGGTTATCATCGTAAGATGAATTTTAACGTGACAAGGTACGCCGTGCAATTTCAAAGGTTGCATTAATGGTTTTCTTAAGATTGTATTTAGTTGTAGGTGCCTGTCATGTTAACCATTAGAACCAGGATTGTTTATAAGATCTAACCTTCTGCAGAAATTTGGACGAAATCATACTCGAGACTATTACATTTTCCATTACAATTTCTGAAGGCACAACAACACTTTAACGTCGTGCTGAGAAACTGAAATACTTACTTGGTTACTGGAAAAAGTGAAGATTTTAACCACAGACTACTTTGTGTTTTCCTGTGTTATAAACGGCATATCGATAGTACTCTTTGAATACTGCAGCGAACATTTAGATGAGGCATCCGACCACGGGATCATCAACGTCTTGTGCTGGTTGGAGCAATAAATGTATGTTCTTTGGACAACAGGTCTAGCTTTAACTGATTCAGCTCCTAGGAGAAGATCTATCTTATCTGACGAATATACGTCAGAAATTGTTGATTTACTGCATTCTGTTTGGTTGTATAATGAACCGTAATGAATTCATTTGTTATGAATTGTCCGAAACACAAACGAGAGAGTTTGTGTTAACAGTAGTGGAAGGTTGTGAATGCTGACTGCACTGCTGCTCTTTGCTGTGTCAGAGCCTCATGCAAACCTTGGCAATATAACCTTGTTAATTGTTATATGCAGCCGGTCAGTTCCCCATTCGTTGGACAGCTCCTGAGGCAACCGCATCAAATTACAGCGCCGTCTCCTCAGCAGACGTCTGGTCTTTCGGCGTTCTCATGTACGAAGTTCTCAGCTATGGCAGCCTGCCCTATACCGGTAAGCGCAATTCCAGTTTCTCTGGCTGTGTTTTTCTTGTCGACCTTGTTTGACGCATGGGTAACAATCGGGAGAGGGCACCCAAATATCCGTTACCTAGGAATAATACCTACTATGTCTATTTTAGTAGGTTATAGTCCTACATATTTGTTGTTTCATCCGACCTCAGTATTCTTCTCGTCCTCATCACAGATTTATCTGACGATGAAGTACTAGGCTACGTGGAGAGCGGTGGGCGACTGGAGAACCCCTGTAAACCAGAGTGGCTCCTGCGAACGGATCTGTACAACGTGATGACGCGTTGCTGGAACACCGAACCGAAGAGTCGACCCACTTTTCAGGCGCTTCAACAGGAGTTAGTTTTTACTACCTGATAGGGGATATTGCATGAACCCCCTTATAATCACTTTCTTTGTAACAGTGGGACAGAATAACAGTGACATCCGTGATGGCTGTTCGTTCTCTACGCTGATTTCCCTGTATTTTCACTAATTATTTTGTACTTCTGGACTATATTTCAGTGTCTATTTTGATCACACTAGTCGGTATTTTTTGCTAAATCCTTTCTCACTAAAATATTTAAAACTGACTTGAGCATGTCATTTTATCGATGGTTGTATCCGCAGCTGGCAATACTGCACTAACACGCATAATATCTGTCATAAATTTTCAATTGGTCCGTGACAGCATTTCAAAGCAAAAACACCGAACTCCTAGAAAAGTCCAGCAAACTAGCATAAGAACTAACGAATTTGAAGTGTAGTGATGTGCTGTAAATAGGGGAAGGGAGACAATAATGCAAGAGGAAGAAGAAGATGCAATCGCAGTAACGAGGAGTTTTGGAATCTCACTCGAACCCATCATCAAATACGGTTGGAGATTATGTAAGAACCAGATTATTAGGGTTTGGTAGTTTAGGCCAGAAGACCGGCATTGTCTCCAGTTTTATCAGGCAGGTTGGACGATTCAACTGTTCCCGCTGGTCATTACCCATTCTCCGAATTCAGTTTGGTTCCAACTAAAGGAGACGGTCGATTCCAACCCTGCCTGCAAAGCCGGAAGTAAGCATTCCGAAGTTCCCCGTCGTTATTCGGAGCCACTGTTAGAGGTCTGGTTCAGCAGTGGGTCCGTCTACGTTGATAGCCTTTTGAGCTGATTTTTCGCTGAAACCAGATTTAACTCCCACAGAGGAAACCGACTATGCACCTGTTGTAGGTCTCATGAGGTGCATGGGGAGAAAATGCAACAATCATTCCATCAAACGTTAACTTTCCCGGAAGATGTCGAAGGTTTTAGATCTGAACACCTTGCCGTTACTAAGGAAGTTCGGTCTTTTTGCCGACGATTTCCACTGTGGGCTCCACATCAAGGTGGAAACAGGAACGGTGACTTGTGCGTGAGTCAGTTTATGGTGGCAGGAGACTTGCGCAGCACCAACCGCACTCTCTCTTCCCCACTCCCCACCTGGACTCGATGAAATGGCAGAATAAGGAAGATCGAAGTTGGGAGAAGGTTGCAGGTGGATGGCACGGTCGAGCCTGCAGCTTGGCATTCAACCCCACAGCCCCTGGACCACACAGCAAGTGACCAGGTTTTTGACCAACAATAGCAGCAAAAAAGATGGAAACGGCCCAAAACTATGCGATTATTCATCATACCGGCAGCGTAGGAACTAGTTAGGAGCCCCTATACGCGTGTTTCGCAATCTTGTCCCTCTGCCTGACGCAACTGCAAAGCGTTCGGCTCATCAGCGGGCCTCCCCAGCCCTCACCGTGTTTTTTTTCTGCCATATAAACTGCAGTTTTATCCTACCTTGTTCGATTTCCGAGGAAATTTAAGCGCATACTTGGAGCAAACCTTGTCAGGCTGGGCTGTTGACTAGTACCGGCGATTTCAGTGTGGTAAATGATCACACAGATTTATACTACTGAATAAATGTTGACCGGCTCTAAGTACTACGCGACTATTCGCCAATAACTGATGAATGTCAGCTCAACTATTTATGTCGGCTTTCGGACCGAGTCTGTAATCACCCTGTTTGAAGAATTTACTCCAAGGTCACGCATGAATTTCCCTGGAAATTAAACAAAACTAAGTCGTAGTCCGTCTAAAAAATCTGAAACAATGCCTGTCAGTTAATAAACAGATGATCGGGTGCGGTTTTTAGTTGACGCGAAAGTTTGGGTACCTATTGACAACTGGCAGGTGAAGACATACCTGAATAGAACGAATTGCACTGAACATCTGTCGCGGAAATGCTGACTGTCTTAAACTGCAATCGACAGGAGTGGACTCTGCGCCGTTGACTTGGTTGTACTTAGTGAGACTAATTTGCACTCCAGTGCTAAAGAGCCGAATGTATTTAAAATGTTCCTACAAGTACGGGACAAAAACTGCTGGGCAGCCACTAACTTCGAATGAATTTATTTTTGTGATATAAAAAACGCTAACTTAAGCCTATTCTGTTAGTATACTCACTCACCTTTGAGAACATAAGGCTGATTTCTTAATATTCTGGAACTATTTCCTATCCGACGGTTTCATTTTATGAAAGCAAATGCAACTGGCCTTGTCGATTTACACGTAACTCGAAGCAAAATTAGAAGAAAACGATCATTTTAATTATGAAAAAATGCAACAAGTCAAAGATTTACTCAAGTGAAATGTCCAACAAAAAAATCTGTTCTGACCACTCCGAAATAAAGTGCTTGTCCTCTACGACCGCATTGTAGGACGTCAAGAACGAAACGGCTCTCTTTTCAGTGCTAACTGTTATTTTTGTGTGCAAAATGTGTTTACCCTACCAAAAGACCACGCCTACAATTCTGACGCATGTACATATAAAAGTAGTGTACGAAAAGCATTGTAAGATACAGAGTCGTTTAAAGTATATAAACGGAATTAATAAGGTCTAACTGGCCTCGTTCTCCGTCGCTTCTAAAAGCTTGCTGTCACTCGAAATGCCTAAATGAAAAAAACAGTGTTCTAACCAATCCCATCTAAGGTTGATTTTAAATCACACAAAATATTTGTCGGCAGAAGTATTTCCGTTTACCACTTACCCATTAGCAGAAAACAGATCAATAGTCTTCGCTCTTTGCATCTTATTTGTTTAAGTCTGCAAGTACCATAGCGCGTCGTTTATTTGTGACCAGGTTGTTCAAACTGGCAGGCAAATTGCAGTCTATTTTGATTTTGAGTTTGCGTATGGCTCGGTCGGATGAACGAAAATTTAACATTCTTAATATTTTATATGTACCAAAAGCCACGCATCAATGATACACGGTTCTGACGCAACCATAACGAACCTCGCAAGATAGAGCCGCAAGGGTAAAGTTTGTGGCCTGATTACTTAATCGGGGGAGCATTTGTGTTGGGCAAAGTGGCTGAACATCTAAGAACTGTGTAATATCATGAATACTGATCTCTATACTCCCACTAATTAAAAGGAGACACTACTTTAACCATGTAGGGATAATAGTAAATGGATTTAATGCTCCTTTGCAGGCATTGTCGAAAAGGTATCGTATGGTCGTATTTCCACTCCGATGACTAACTTAAGGCATCTTGACCCCCCCCCTCCCAACAGCCACCGCGATATCATTTTAGTTCTTTCTCTCTGGTCCATACATATGAATATTGTCAGTTATTTGCCGTCAGCACAATTGCTCCCCTGGGCTCCGATATACGTCCACGTCCCCTTAACCTTTCTTCGACTTTCCTGGTTCAGGTGACAGTAAGAAATAGTTTGTTTCATGCTCTGTATTCAACTCCCTACAGCTATTCACCTTGATATTATAAGAATGAACCGAGCTTTGGCTTACGTTCCTTAGGCCAAGTATTGGTTCACACGATTCAACAGTCAAAAGGTCATCAAATTACTTTCGTGATTTGTAAGACGGCCACATACGTCGCTTTAAGCTCTCGGTCTTGTTGCGCTCTGTCCATCTACTAGCTTGTGTAATAAAAATGGTCTAATGGTTTTCCGCTTTTGAATTTCATCAGAACTTATCTACGAAGTTAGAGTAGATCAGTTTATTCAAGGTCTGTAGGCTCAGACCGAAAATTTTATACATGAATCTTTGAGCCAAATTCCATCAACCATAGCGGGTAAACGCGTCATATTCATTATCTGCTGACAGGCAGCTAGTAGTATACTCTAGGGTAAGGTGATACCATACTAACAGCACAGGTACTAGCTAAAAGCCCCCTACACGCGTGTTTCGCTCCTCCACGCTTCCTAAAAACCAGTGCGATCCGATGACAACACCGCACCAAGAAGGCTGCAAATGAAGGTTCGGGGATAAAGCTGCCGTCTATACGTGTGATGAGGCTAGTTCCTGTCTCATAACCGAGCCTCACTAGGTTTTGTCTGTGAGCAGGAGCGGGTATCCGCTGTCGACGATGATGATGATGGTGGTGGTGGTGGATGGGAGAGGAGGAGGAGGAGTTATGCGTTGTCGCTTTTTAGTTTCCTGAGAAATAATCTACGAAATTCGAGTAGTTCAATTTCTTCAAGGTCTATAGGCTCAGACCGAGAATTTTATGCATTAATATTTGGGCCAAAGTCCATCAGCCACAGCGGGTAACCACGTAAAATTCATTAACTGCCAACAGGCAGCTAGTAGTATACTTGAGGGTAAGGTGATACCATACTAACAGCACAGGTACTAGCCAAAAGCCCATACACGCGTGTTTCGTCGATATTCTGCCGCTGCATGGCGCAGCTGCCAGGGATTCGGCTCGTCGGTGGGTCCCCCAGCATTTCCCGTGTGTTTTCTAGTAGATACTCCAATTTATAAATTGTCGCTTTTAAATTTCCTCAGAAATTATCTCCGAAGACCGAGAATTATCGCCCTGAGCCTATAGACCTTGAACAAACTGATATACTCTAACTTCGGAGATAATTTCTGAGGAAATTAAAAAGCGACAATTTCTAAATTGGAGTGTCTACCAGAAAACACACGGGGAATGCTGGGGGACCCACTGACTGGCCGAACCTCCCCCCGTCTGCGCCATACAGCGACAGAAAATCGGCGAAACACGCGTGTATGAGCTTTTGGCTAGTACCTGTGCTGCGGCTTTACAGCACAATGGTCGTAACAGTCAAACTTAAGGGACTTCAAAAGGCAATTTGGCGAGCACACGTCTGCTTTTGACAAATTCTCTTCAGGTCTGTACATTTATATGGCTATTGAAGTAATGAATTAAATGATACGGGCAAGTAGATAATTAAGCTATAGCTCGGGCTTAAGGAGAGGAGGGGAAGGGTATAGGGAAACACCACAATTCCAGTCAGCGCCAGGGTGAAGGTGGGTCCCGGCGAAGGTAATTACATGCGGGTGGCTGGCTTGGTGGCTTTGAGCGATGGCAACTGTGGGACCTGTAAGAAGTTCTTCTGCGCGCATAGGACCGGTTCGCGTAGCCTGATTGCAGCCGCCTCTGCCGAAACCAACTAGCGCTGCCCAAGTATTTTCTGATAACTTGATAACGCTTTGTAAATCACTCTGAAGACTCTCTGGCGTCTACACGGCGGTCTCTGTCTACCATGTGCGCAAGGATCGATCTGTTTATGTTCTTTATTTGACCCTTTTTTAATCATACCGGAAGATGTTCTTTTATTTTTTGGATAAACACCGGCTCTTGCGACCAGTATAATAATAATTTTTATAAAAGACCCGTCGGGGTTCCTTTAAAACAAGTAAAAATAATTTTACATAGAATTTTAAACGAGGTAGTCTGAATGTGTACAAAATGCAATTCATAGTTTCTGAATTTGTGGTCTGTTAAGAAAAATGATCAGCGAGCGGTGAAAAAACCATACATACAAATTAAAAAATGACTGGATTAATTTTGCTGGGGAAAAACCCTGGCTAATAATAATATTAACAGAAATGCGGGCAGGACTGCCCTGCATGTAGCGGTATATTGTGTCCCACAGGTGCAGGTGAAGGAGTAAATAAACCTAGAGATGGTTTGAGCTGGTAGTTTGACTTTGGCCTCTCCGTACAGGATGGGACTGAAGGAGAACAGTACACGGGTGTCGGCCGCCGGAAAGGTCTGTGATACAGCTTGATTTAGGCGTCTTCTTAAAAGTTCCCTTGGTGTATCCCCTTGAAATGGGATCCTGATTAAGAGCCTTTTCTTTCCTACCGTCGGTATCTGGGGCTTTTGCGGTTTTTCGGTCAAGTTCTTAGCAATGAATCGATCAGAATACACGTTCTGGCGAAAAAGGCTTTCGAGGATTTTAAGCACTTTTTCAACGTTTGCAGCTGAGCAGATTCTTGTTACTCTTTCTGTCAAACAGCGGACTAAATTACTTTTAATTTTTAGCGGTATGAAACTCCCAAAATGGGCGTATTGTCTGGACTACGTTTTCTTACGATAGACGCTACGTCGAATGCGCCCGTCAGGCCTTCTACTCAGAAGGGAAAGTGAACCGGACCGTTCTTCTTCTAGAGTGAATTTTGTTCATGAATGTGCCTGATTTATCTCATCCAGTAGAATTGAGATGTCACTTTGTTTCGGTGCAATTGCGAATATTTCATCCCTGTACCGCCCATGGTATCTAAAATCATTGATCTGGTGACGTACCTGGAAATCTTTTAGCTTCCTCATGAATATATTCGCCAAAAAAGGGCCAAGGAGCGAGCCCATAGCTACGTCGTCCATCTGCCTATATAGATTGTTGTCAAATAGGAACTGCACATTCAAGGTGCATCTTAATAACAATTCATTGAGGGCATTCACTGGCATTCCTATATCCTTTTGATTGTCGGCAAAGAAATCACAAAGGCAGTTGGCCGTTTCCGTTACCGGTACTTTCGTTAAAAGGGATGAGACATCTAACAAAAACATAACCATTTCGTTCAGATCGAGGTCTCTCACGCCGTTAATGCATTCAAAGGTATCTCGATAGCTATGCGGCGCTAATTGATAATGAAGAGGCTTAAGTTTCTCCGCCAGCCATTTCGATATTGCATGGTACAGCGAGTTCCACATGTTGAGGATTGGACGAACCGGTGCGACATCTTTGTGGATATTCGGCAAACCATTTAACCGACGTATATACGTACCGACGGGTCGGAGGCGCTCTACGTCGTGTGTGCATATGCATCTATCCGCTTGAAGTCTTTTTAAGCAGTCAGTCAGTTGTGCTTTAATCCCATCTGTACGGTCCTTCTCCTTCTCTTGTTCAGAAAGACACCAAAGAAGCCACCCGCATGTAAGTACTTTCGCCGGGACCCACCTTCTCCCTGGCGCAGACTGGAATTTTGGTGTTTCACTTCGTCACTCCCCTCTCCCCCAGACCCGAGCTACAGCTTAATTATCTACGTGCCCGTGTCATTTAAGTAATTACCTCAATAGCCATATAAATGTACCGGCCTAAAGAGAATTTATCGAAAGCAGACTCATGCTGTCCAAATTGCCTTTTGAATTTTATAATGAGAATTTTGGCAACTTTAGGGGATTTGTTAAAGGCGAAAAACAGTTGGAAGGTCAATCAGCTTCCACAAATTAATACCAGTTTGAAGAAGTTGACCTCTATGACTACCTCACAGGTAAAAGAAATTAACGCGTGGGTCGGGCTTAATAGGTTTATTCTGTTACTATTTTCTCATGCGTTTATTTGATCCTAATAATTTTGCACGTAAGGAAAAAGTTTGCTGGTAATTAACGCGCAAGCCCACACGAAGTGAGTACGTTTTGCAGAAAAGGCATACTGCAAGGTTTCATCCACCCACTTTCACCAATCGCGTTAGGTATCTGTATCCGGAAGCGAAGTCTGATTTTCATTTTTTCAACATCTGGTGGGATTTTCGTCAGCTTGCAATAAATGAGATGATTGCATCAGCTGTCACGGGAACTAAAGGTTTCAACAAAAAGGGGTGCAGTCCTGAGTCAGTTCTCTTTCTAAATTGCTGAATGGCAGCTTTAACAGCTCTCTTGTAGTGACTTGTTTTTTGGGTTTCCCCGTTCTGTATTTGTGCAAGAACGTCTAGAAGCTGAAGGCTACCATGCATCTTCTTTTTCAGAGTATATTACAAAGTGGGAAAAAACGTTCCCTTGGTTTTAGCGGACTTTTCCAACATCTTGGAGTAACAACGTCTCTGCCAGTACGAAAACAAATGAGTGCATTGTTGTTTCCCTTGGCTGTCAAATCAGCACTAGTAATCAAGAGGTAGAACATTTTAGGAATATATTCCATTAAAAGGTGGATGACATCGCTCCGTGGACGCCCAGTGATACCCTTCACAGTCCAAGAATTTGGCATTGGGGAAGAGTGGATACGAACACCTAGAGAGTAATGTGACCATTAGAATTGATAGCGTTTTCTTGCTTTCTTTTTGGAACGTTTGTTATTATTTTTTAATGCTGTGCTAAGGCCATCAGTCAAGTACAGAGACACCAGTGTAACCGTTTCAAGCTATCGGATGCCATTGGTCCTCAGCTGACCATCTGTGTCTAGGCCCCTTGGGAAGCGATATGCGCGCGGAAATCGAGGCTAATCAAGGGTCGCAAACTTTCGTTCATTATCGATTAATCAGTTTCAGCTGTGCGAGCTCATTCACGTTTGCCCTAGCAACTGCATTCTAGTTTTCATAATGCCGGCGGCAGCGGAGTAACCCTTTTCACGTCAACTCCATTCTCCAGAAAATAAACAACGGATTAAATCATAGCAGAAACTTTAGAGGGAGCTATCTCAGTGGATATGAAAACCAAAACTGTAAGAAAACTATAAGCTGCGTGAAAAGGGATTGTCCTGAAGTTTACTTTGCATAGGATATTCAGAAAGAGTGAGATACAACACCAGACTGAACATAACTCAAACTTGCTGGCGAAAAAATTACACATCTTCATACTTGTACAACCAACAACACAGAGCGCATTTTAACTGTTGTTTCACGAGTTTCCACGCCCCTAAGCTTCAGTAACATTCCTGTCCTTCTATTGATATCTGCCTCAAAAATCTGCCTATCATATTGGTTGTGAGACCCCCCTGCTTATTTTGAGCGCAATGGTATTAATGGAGCCGATAAGTGACATATGGTAGTCTTGGTTAATGTTTAGGGCATGGTTCTGAATTTCTCATTATTTATTTCTAATTGAAGACTTGAGTTTTTTGGAGACCGAAAGTGAACTTCCACGGCACGGAAAATCTCACCAAACGTGACGAAGAGAGACAGTTCTAAATTGCGAACATGCCTTTATCTGGAACTACGTCGCAAACAGTATGCCTGTAACCAAGGTGAAAGCACAGTTTTGCGCTGGATGGCGTCTCCACACAGTAAAATTCGTCGGAACGATATATAAAGGCATTTCACCCCAATTTTTTGAGAAACACATAGGACGTAGGTGAAACAAGGTTGGCTATTTGGAAAGACGTACAAGTGAGGAATTTATTTAACCAAGGAATGTGTCCTTTTAGGTGTCTAAATATCATGAAATTTCAAACGTCAGTGGCTAATTTTCTGAATCCGACAAATCTAGGCAAAAGATTCCTCTGCATCCTGGGTATGATTTTATAATCAGTATATAATTTTTAAATCTACGATTTGCTGAACATATCGTACGCAACCATTATTGTCAAAGGATGAAATTTTGTTGACTGCACAAAAATGGATTTGACAGTTGCATCGTCTTAGGCACATTGCATAAATACCTTTAATAAGAGAACCTAACAAAGTTTATCATTAAATTAATGTAGTTTTGTACTGAACCTCACATGATATTGTTATAGCAATTTTATTTCCCTCAGCACAGTCACCACAATAACAACCCTTAGTTAATTTCACTGTTACTCCTAAATTCGGCTTTCTGTGACAAATTAGCCTATAATGCAGGAGCTTTTCGTGTCAGGGGCGCCATGTTAGGGCATAGAGAGGCTGATGATTGTAATACTAGCCGAACCATCTAAAAAGTCAATTACAGAATCTCTTAATCCTTACGTTAGTGATGATCTCGTTGAGAAATGGAAAGTTAGTTTTTGTAACTTGCCATCTTTGAAGCCTGGTTGATCCTAACCATGTTGAAAGTTAAAATTAAAAACGAGTCTAACCAATCAGTTGTAAGATCTTAGAAGTGTTCCTAGTTCGGGTTAAATACCTCAGAGTCTGTATTATTTTAGATAGGCAGAACTCCTATTTAATCACAAAAGTCCGTGAAAAAATTGTTTTTTAAATAAAACGCTTTATGTCTGCTACCGAGAAATGATAGGTTTTTTAACTTTTGAGTAACAGGCAATTGGACTGTGTCTTTTTGCTTTGGGTTAATAAATAAACCCAAGCAGAGTTATATTTAAGACTTTCATCCGATCATAAACTGCCTACAAAGGAAACTTTTTATACAGAGGCTTCAATACGCATTCTACGGCAAGACACATATTCATCAAGTTCGAGTTTTTCAAATTCAACCTAAAGACTTTCGGCTAGTCATAATGTCATCTGACAGATATCATCTTAGCAATTCGTTCGAACAGTTAATTTATGTTGTTATATTACTGCCTGTATTTCAGCAACGCTTGTTTTTTATTGTTGGCCCAAGTCCGTTGAATGTGAGTGTTGGCATTCATTTCGTCTCCCTCAGAAACTGAGATTGCACCATTTATCACTAGGCCGACTACTGTACAGCACATTTAGTAACGTTGATGTTTTTAATCTTTGGAAAAATTCGTTTGTCTGTCTCATCTCGAAAACTTTTCCAATCTGAAAAAAAAACTTCTGCAGCTGTTTGATTTTTCCATTTTCAATTTTTTGATAAAATTCACATCTTTATAACAAATAGGGAGTTCAAAGGTTCAACACCTATATTTCCCTCAAATAAACTGAAACTGAAATACAACGTTTGCGTACTACTGATTGCCCGTTGGCAGTTTTTGAATGGTACAGGGTTGTTCCTCTGAAGCTGATAGATTTTGGTTCAGACATTCAGAGTAATTCATTGATTTGCACTTGAAACCATTATTCTCTATGTTTTGCTGCTGGTTAGAACACTAATCTATAAGGTGATAAAGGAAAATGAGATTTCCAGACTGGTGTTTCTGTGTAAATGAAAAAACAGGATTGTCGAGCCATGTAACAGTTTGTTTATTTTTCTGGGCTATCGTATTCGTACAGGGGTCTATCTTAAGGGCTAATGGTAGCAACAGAACAAGGAAAGGTTAAAGGGTGTGTAAACCAATCATCGACGGACGGTGCAAGACTGCAGGTGACTGCGCAGGGCTCCGTACACCGGCGCCAGATCGATAAGTCTATTGACTGAGTTCTTATCCGAAGCCCAGGCGTCAGTTGATTCTCGACTTGTTTAGTTGCTGCCGCTATCTCTGACGATGGACTCCGGCACGAGTTTGGAAGATTTGAGCAATAAACAAAAAGTTCTGGTACTCGATCATCCGCCTTCTTTACTTGTACATACACCTGGAACTCGAACTTTTGCCTTCAGTCGTGTATCTACCAGAAAGCACACGACAAACGCTGGCAGACCCACTGAGGAGCCGAACCCATCGGATGTGTGTTATATAGGGCAGAATAGCAATGAAATACGTGTCTGGGTGTTCTGATAGTATCTGTGCAGCCCTTATAATTAAATTCTGCATTACCTGTATAACAGTGATTGACACGCAATACTGAAATAATGTTACAGCAAAAAACTTGGGATTTTCTGACGAGCGGGTAGTTCTAAACAGGTAAGGATCTGTATGCAAGTAGTCTACAAGCATGTTTTGATGGTTGGCTGTTTCCCTTTGGTATTGACGACACGTAGTCTCTCTTGAATGAACCCCTTCCCTACTTACCTGTCAATCATCCAAACACCCTGATTGAGCATCAGTTTCAGTTTCCTCGCTTCTTCCACTTAACGGTGCAAGCCACTATCTTAAGAGACGCATTGCTGTGAATATCGTGGCGGCTATTGGACCGAATTCCGAAGTCATCCGTTTTGTCCAAATGTGGATATTTGTTATGACTTTGAAAGTCCTTATACACAAGCAAGTCTTTTCAACGTACCTTTTCATGTCCCTTATTAGAGGCTATGGGTGCCTACAGCCATCTGCAACAAAAACGATGATTTCCACTTGAAATGTACATGTACATATTTACACATATGCATATTTTTATGGCATACGTACTGTGCGAAAGGCATCTGCATTTGCACGTGGTTAACGCAAGCTGACATTCTCCCAAGTGTATGACATGGATGGACGTTTTCACGGCTAAATGCACTTTAAAAAGAACCATACATATATTAAAAACGACGGTAGACAAGTTTTTGAGGCAGCTATTGGCTGAAGAAAGTGCAAAAGATATGTTTATCAATAAAGGCAAAGGCAGTTTAATGTCTGTTTTGAAATTAAGCTCGTCCAATACATGTCGAAACATTATTTGAGCCAATATCTTATATACATCCCATTGAGCTTTTACATGGTTCAACCGCAAACCAAATGAGATTTTATTCTAAACATTGTAAAATCCTACATGCCCTTTTCTTGTCTACGCTCAACTGAGATTTTTGATTTACTACATTGCCACTTACAGATTTTTTTGGCAGGTCATGATGTAATTAAATGTTATTCCTTATATTAGCAATTTCAGGCCTTATTCTTCTGCCTTCTTCCTGCAACGCCATTAATGAGTGAGTGAACTCTTGTTGAGCCTAGTACTCTATTTGACTTGAGGATTTACACTTTTTTAAATTCATTCAGTTTATCATAGAAATTAGATAGATAGATGGATAATTTTTTATTAAAGACCCGTCGGGGTCCCATCAAAGCAAGTTAAAATAAATTTACATGCGAGTTTTAGACAAGGTAGGCCGAATCTTTACAAAATGCAATTCATAGTTTCTGAATTAGTAGTCCATTGAGAAACATGATGATTGAGTGGTAAAAAACTCCTTACAAAAAGTTAAAAATGTTTGGATTAATTTTACAGGAGAAAAAAAACCCTCAATAAAAATAATGACGGAAAAAAGCGAGCAGTACAAGATCATACTATACTTTCCCTCCTCCTTAAGTTAATTTGCATTTTTAAAGGGTTGAGATTACCAAACGCCCATCAGATGATTTGGCGCAATAGGTTATTCAAAGTAAAACCGCATAAAAACTATCTGTGCAGCCACACCAACCAAAGATGCGTGGCACTTGCTGTGAGGCAGCCGCTACTACTTGCATTTTTTAAGTAATACGAATCAGCGGCCTAAACACTAAGTCACAATTTGCAAAAGGTCAGGTCTTGAGGGTTGGCTTCTGCTTGACTAAAATGAGAGATTTATTATGAAAAAGGACATTTGCACTACGGCCAGTCCTTGATTGACATATTTTTCCTCATTGTTGTGCAATTTCAGACTAACGAATTAGCTCAGGTGCCTTTACACACGCGACCTGTACGCTTTTCCCTGAGCTGTGCGGTTTACTTGTAATATGATGGTATAATTTTGTCTCTAAATAAACCAAGGCTGACTGATTGTAGTATAGTATTTTGCATAAGCTTGATGGAAATGAATACTATTTTGTTACAATCGACAGGCTGGAATTGTGGTGCTCTGACTCAGTGTGCATTCAATCCCTCCCAAGGAATGAGGAAGTTCTTGTAAAACTCAGACTCCCATTCGAAGTAACGGTATGTCCACGATCTGTGGGACATTATGGGTTTTATGAATTTCTAGCAGACTTGAAAGTATCTGTTGACTTGTGCTCGGTTGTTATTTTTCCAAATTTTTCACTCATCTTAATGGGATTTGTTACAAACGAAGAAACCTACTGTCTTGTTTAATTCCAGGTAAAATCGATGCCCTGCCTTTAAGGCCCGGTGCAAATGACTTATAAATATATATTCCAGCTGAAATCTGTCAGCCACCATGGAATAACGGTGTTATTTTTACAGGCTATCGAAAGGCAGTTAGTAGCATAGAAATACAAAGTGAATTTCATACTGCAGTGTGCCTGTGCTCTCAGAATGGTAAACTGCACTGGTAAAATATTTGAAATTTGAAGACTCCGCCCATACAGTCCATTGTACCATACTTCCCGTAAGGCAGGCTCTAATAGGTTATTTATTGCTGACCTCTGCTACACGCCATATCCTCGCCTTTTCTAAAATTAAATCGCTAACTCTGCAGAGTAGGAGGAGAAGATGGGTTCCAGTAGAGGAAGAAATGCATTCTGCACAGAATGCGCGGAGAGTAATTTGTCGCGACAGGTTGGCGGTCGGCAACGCGGCCCGCATCCGAGTGCTTTGGCTGCAAAGATGTCAACGTCATTTACCGATTGGCCAAAATTATTTTAGATTTCATTGGATTCTCTCCATTTTAGGCCATTCTACCGCAGCCAGCCTTCGAATGTGAACCACGGAACTCATTATGCCTTTACTGCATAAGTAAGAACTATTCTAATTAAGCTTACCTGTTGTATACTGCACAACCCTCGAAATTGTCCTGTGTAAACATCGGAATGCTTAAAGTTTTTACCTAATAGAAAAAACTACGAGAAACTCTACCTTGAGGATATCCAAAACCTTTATATGATAGGCATTTCCAAGTATTTTGACAATACTACTGAACTTCTAGAAGACGCAAATACTTTAAATGACCACACGAACTGTTAGGGACTGATGGCTATCGTTTGGCCATATTAATCAGTCTCTCGCAAACAATCACTTTTTGTCGGCAGCCACATTTGCAGTCTTGTTAGCTAAATTGAATTTCTCATTTATAAAGATCATGATGCGTCGTTTCTTATTTTCAGATAATCAGACCGTAAAAATCTGGGGAAAATTTGCATCAGAACAGTCCACAAGGATACAGTTTTCGGACGGAACCAATAAAACGGCAAACCTTTATGTCATTCCAGAAGGTCAACCAGGTACATCTGTCCCAGCATGGTGAAAATCTAATCTTTTGGTTGGGCCCGTTTTGGTTTTTTTAAGTCTGGCTGCGCAAATGGGCAAATTTGTTTGCATGCGAAGAGTTTCTATCAAAAGTAGTCATAACTGGAAAACCTTCCATGTATAGTTTCATTAGTAAGTCTTTTAAATAACTTTTGATGCATTTTGCAGTCAAATTTATGGTAAAAAAATAAACCTTAACATATGGAAAAAAGATGAACTTCGGTTTTTCGCAATGTCCCTCTCACCTTTACTAGATTCTGATTAAACTACTTAATTCACTTTGAACAAACTGTGAAAAAATCGGTGCCTTGATGGGATTCGAGCCCACGAGAGCAAGAGAAGGCTTTAGTACAGCAAACGTACTAGCCATCTGAGCTACGAGACCCCGCCGGACGACCCGAGTTTAATCACATTTGGGTCAAGTTACCCGCCCAACCTACTGCAACGTCCGGAATCCCCCAAATCTGATACAGTAAGCTGACTGTCCAAGCAGGATTTCCTAAGTAATTCACCTAGAATCCACCAGATGACTACCAGGCTCGCCAAATTCAGAGGTGTTTCGCCAAAGTACCTCTGAATTTTTTAAATTGTTTTAACCATAGAAGAAAACATGATACACAGTCTTTCGAACTGGTCGGTTTATAGTTATTTGCGAGTTGAAGAGCACCTCCTATTTGTTGTTTGAAGACTGTGCTATTTCCTAAGAATGTATGGAAACGCTGACACTAAAGATGAGAGAATCGCTCTGTAAGTTGTTTTGAAGTATCAATTTTGACATAGTAATTATTATTTTGGCATGAAATATCCGTATGAAAACTGGCAACTATGTGACGCATAGGAACATTCTCAAGACTGTAGCATTGTACAACATATTCTACTACGACGCTACCTGCCCACTTCGTAAATGGTTGATGAAGTACAACAGCACAAAAGAAGTATATAAACTGTTGAGATAAGTAGTCGTGAGCATGTTTTACAGTTTAAAATGTGAAGTCTTACAGTTTTCAACTAAGAGACGTGGATGAATAGAGTCAGAATCATTCTTAGCTCCATTTTCGCAAGTAGAAAACTAATAGCGACAGGTGTTCAAGATCTGCTCTCATGAACCAAGCGAGTAAATCACAGCGGCAATGTTAACCTAAAAAACTATGACAAGATTTAAATACGCAATTATACAAAAGTATAAAAATGGACTAGCATAAAGTTTGCAAACAGGTCCCCAGATAACGACTGTTGTCTGTTCTTCAACTTTAGCACACAAAGTATCGGCAGACCGTGATAAGGAAGCCATATGTCATGCACTCCTTCCTTTACACCTTTAGAGCCAAAAATTGGCGAGAATGAGGAAGGCACTTTGCCCTGGAAAATTAATATTCCAGCAACAGGAATACTTTCATCCCCGGTTGTGTCATACGTTCCCTTTGTGGTCTCGGTGAGTTCATGACACAGGTTTAACCAGTTGGGTCATATCATGTGAAATGCCCCTCGTATTTACAAACAAACATGTGTGTCCGTTGAATGTTGTTTATCGTCGATTCAAAGTCTCATATAATGTGCACTTTTGTAGTTTCCTATGGATCTCTGTAGGAAATAATGAGTCAGGCGGCAGCTGGATCGAACTGGGAAAGTTAAAATTTCATTTTGAAAGATAAGAATTTGTACATCGCAGAAAACATCGAAAGACTGGTTACTTGTAAATTCGCTGTTGTCGCCCGCAGGTGGTATTATGATCCCGATGCGTTTATATTGACCAACTGGATGTTTCGGATTCAGTGCACCGGAGGAATTCAAAAATTAATTATGTTTCCTCGGTGTTGGTTATATATCAGATGCTCGTTTTGCGCGATCAAGGGACGCTCATGGGACGGCTTGCATAAGCGAGTAAGAGCAGCGATGAATGGGTTGACCATTTTGCTCTGCCTGGCATGACATGAGTGATATTCTAAAGTAAAGTGTTCACGCCCGGATCAGCCCTGATCGACGAAAATTAGCGATTAAAACTGACACATCTGTCTTGCATGATCAGATATATGTTAATTTGAAAATCCAAAATTTCAATCTGATTGAAGGAAGCTAGAAAAGGCTAATGTATTGAATTATTCATTTCGGCTGTATAGAGTAAGTTGTAACGAAGGCAAGAGATACAAGGATTCAAGCAAGTAACACCTTCAACTCGAGAATAAAGCAAATATGGTTATACCACAGGCCAAAAACGTCTATCATTAGATTTCAACTGGGTTTACGAGTTTTGATTCCCCTGTTCATACATTAGACCTTTTTAATGCTGTAATTATGTACCAGGCAGAAATGAGTGCAAACAAGCCAATTTTAAATATTCATTTAGAGCTTGTTTCCAGCCGATTACCACTTAAAACAACACAAATTCTCCCCGAACTAGAACGAAATAGAGGTGTGTCGGAAGATTCTCGAAGCTGCTGGAATTTGCAGTCAGTGCGCTTCCGCAGTCCGATCTGCCTGCATCCCATCACAGCACAACGTACCTAAATCAATAGAAAATTTATTTTTAAGCAAAGTTTTATTGGGGTTAATCCTAAAAGTTGAGCAGACGTTCACCGAGAGAGGTTTAATTGCGTTCTGAAGTTTTACGTAGTATTCCCGTCTACTTATTGCTAAGGTTGTGGAGTTCTGTGCCCATAGTTTAATCGGTTGCCTGCGCAATTTGCCTGGTCTGTGGGCCGAAAATGCCGGTTTTTTTATTGCGCATCGGACTTCCGTTTCGTCATGAAAGATGCTCTCCATATCCTCGTCAGTCATAAATTTAGTTGGCGATCATGATGCGCTAAGACTCCGACTGCATATATTAAGGTAAGTGGGCAAAGTTAGCGGGATTCAAAAAGGATTTATGTAGCAGTAGGCATACAGAAGCATCCTTAAGCTGCCTAGATGTTGGACCTTCACTTCTTCTCAATAACTTGACGTCGTCAGACTTGACGATATGTTTGGCTGCGCGGTATAGTCTGTCAAATCCGACTTCATGTTTAACCCCAGAATGGCCAACTGATTTTCGAGCATCAGCGTTGTTGGCTTTCTGCTTGTTCCCCTTACGCAGATTTGCTGAAGTAGGTTTAGAGTTGCCGAATATTACAAGTTAGGCATGGAGTCTTCCGCTCGGCGTTTCGGGCCAGGCTTCTGGGCGAGTCTCATCCCGGGTGACGCCAGGGATATAGCCCCAGTCTCGAATACGTCTTTCAGATGAGCTATGATATGTTATACACCACACTCGCATCTCGTCTCTCTTCAAAAAAAGGAGACAGTCAAAACTGTCGTATGAAACGTCTGAATGGAAATACTTTGCATCCCGTTATTGCCTCTCTGCCTTTTCAAAATTCTACGTGGAAACCGCGTATTCCCTGGTTTTGGTATGCAATAACTCAATTTCGACTTATTCTTGTAGTTTAATTGATTTGATTGCATTTTCCCGTTCTCTTATTTCAAATTCAAATACATTTCGTGAATTTATCTGCTAAAGCGTATCCGTTTAAAACCATTTTTTACCTATACACTATCAATATACACTTTTGTACCTGGGAGTTACCGACTGGCAGAAATGCTTAAAATCGATTTTTTTCTGCCGGCAAAAGCTAATTGTGCTAGCGCAGGGCCCGTATTTTAAGGAATAACCCGAGTAAGAGCGTACAGGGATTTGAGTTTGAAGGCAACTCAGTAGAGCTGCATGGTTAGGCAGTAGGTCTGACTACTTGGACTTAGACCGGCTAGAAGCCTTTCCTCTAACATTTTCTTCTTCGAACGGACGTAGGGCGTTTACAATTTATTTTTCTTCGGTAGAAGTAAAACCACCTGATTTACCTGACTTATCTTTGAAAAGAATGGCTTAACTGGCAGAAAAAGTCAGTCGTGGTCACATAAATCAAACGCGCAGTTTTTGGGTAAGGATAGGTGTATTTGTATTAGGAAACCCTGTTTAGTTTATCGACTCATAGTTACAGGAAGTCGCGCGTTGAGTTTTGCCTGACAAAGGGATATATCCACGTGAACCGAGTCGTTCCAGT
Organism: Spirometra erinaceieuropaei; assembly: GCA_902702965.1. Taxonomy (NCBI): domain Eukaryota; kingdom Metazoa; phylum Platyhelminthes; class Cestoda; order Diphyllobothriidea; family Diphyllobothriidae; genus Spirometra; species Spirometra erinaceieuropaei. The sequence goes on from CACRXP010000015.1 coordinate 2,506,291, forward strand.
AGGATGATTTCAAATGAGACAGCCTTCGGCTTCCAGTCTCCTCTCTCCGTAGTCCACTTCTTTCCAAAGGATGGCAATGCATTCTGGTGTCAAGTAGGTACTCACCATACAACGGCTACTGTAAGAGTCGTTGACTGTGTTTTGGCATACTTTGGATCGGTTAGGACACAAACACTAAACTTCTATGATATCTCTAAACGGTTTCTGTTGTCAAACGCGTACTCCATGGCTTAGTTACTTCGTCAAGTATACTTGTGCGCGATCCCTATCATAACCTGTAATAAGGCGACTAAACTCCGTTGAGTTGACGTTCAAAAATGCACTTGCAAATGGTCGTCAAATTTATTTCAAGGAGCAATTCAGGTTCTCTATTCGGAAAGCTGTTGTATCGAATATGCTTCGGCAATATACTGCGGAAAAATTTCTCACGCTTGCTTCAGGCCTACGCTGTCTTGGCCAAGCCACAGACGATATTGAATTCCATCTACGCGGGCCCATATTATTTGACGCGACACCGATGCCTTTGGAACTTCCCTCTTTCGAAATTACATTTTGCTACGCTAGATGTCAGTGCCCTTATCTGACAGCATTTTACTAAATTCTCCGAGTTTATAGCTTCGGTTATCCCCTCCACTTTAACTAGAAAACCAAGCTCTGATTGTCCGACTTTTCCGCGACCTGCAGCTGATGTTCCCTATTTTAGAAGGAAATAACCATTATTACCCATTCTGTTCATAAATGCATTTCATTATTGGGCTAGATCGCAGTTGGTAATCAGGAATTGGAAAGCGGACGACGACCTTAACCCTTATCCAACCAACTAGTGTACAGAACCTTTGCACATAAATATTTTTTTTCCTAAAATTTTTATTTTACAGCAGTCAGTTAACTTGTTATGAAGATACAAGTAGGCATGAATACCTATGTTATTTGTTTTTTTCTTTGTTGATTACGGTTTATTTTCATGGCTTCTCTAATATTCATATGCATCACGGCATTTTGCAGCAAATTAACACAGTTAGTATGTTTGGCACCCACTGTTCTTTTCTGTTATTGGTTGTTCGTTTCGTTGGTCCCTGGGCTGTCGTATATTTTCAGGCGGCGGGTTATCCCGCTACCTTGATATTCATTGTGGCTTGCTTTTTGTTTCTTTCCGACTAACGCTCGTTTCTGTTGTTATATACAGGCGTAGAAGAGGAAGTTCAACAAAAATATATCTGCCTTCTTAGCGTTTATGATCGCATCTCGCTCGCCCAAGGCGGTGATGCTGCATCCGTTAAGCCCTTGTTACCACCATTCGCGTATTAAATGAGCCCGTGGTTACTGGCTGCGAAGTGAGGTTACGCAACCTACCCTTGCTGTTTTTAGTGCGTACGTGCAACGGCAAACTTGCTGTCATGGCAGAAAACTATAAAATAAATGCGAACAAATTTGTTTTCTAGAAAGCTGAGGTTCAGGATCTAGATGGAGTTCGGAGATTCGCTGCTAAGAACGAAGGACAAGCTGGGAGCTCCTGCGAAAATGTGTGTTATCACTCGGAAAAAGGTACATACGAATGCTTACTTCCACGGTTTTTTGCTGTATTCTGTTGTTCACGTTAGCAATGCTTGTTCCGATTTATGCAAAAATATAATTATACACCAAGAAGGAGTTCCATCTCCCAACCACTAAGCGCCCGACCGACACTTTCTGTTGACGTCACGTTTAGGCAGAGTATACCTACCGACAAAGACAAGAGAGACTGGAATGGCCAATGCCGGGTCATTAGTCGTCATCAGCCAGTCATATTCAACCCCGAGGGGTGGAGCACCTGGGGCTCGATCCCACGATCCGTTGGTTAGACGTCCAACGCTCCTAACTACTGAGCCACAGACTCGTTGTCTTGGCGATTTTGGTCGGGACTATACTATGGTGAAGCGGCGCTCACCGATCGTGTTACAAAACTCACTCGCCTCCCCTCACTTTAACGGTAATGCCTTATTACGCGCCGCCGTGTGGCTGTTAGTTGAGCTCAAGAGCGTGCCCCAAGACAGAACGGAACGAGTGAGTTCCGTAACATAATCGATGAGCGTCATTCTACCACTGATGTTACGTTTGTTCAAAATGTGTAATAACTATACATGGCATTAGCGTGCAGTTCGGTTGTTGAACATTTTACCACACTAGCGGATCGGGTGCCGATTTTTTGTTTCTACTGGGCGCGCTAGGGTGGTGTCTGACCCACCAGTGTATTGACTAGCGTTCCTTACGTGCTTTCTCATATGCACTTTTTAATCTCTTCAAAGCATTTTTGTGATCTTGGAGTAAACGCGACCTGAAGAAGACTATTTCAACTTTGTACGAATGATAATACTAGTAGTTAAGCTAATATCCACCAAGTTCAAAGAAATGCCTGCGTCATATTTACGAGCTGAGCACAGGCGATCAGTAGTATGTGAATGCTCAGTTACTAACCATACTGACAACACGCGTCTGCGTTTTAATGATATCTGTACATAAGCGAAGCCAAGTGAGTAGAGCTTGATCAGTTATTTATGAGTATTTTCGTTTCAAAAAATATACTTCAAGATCTTTCTAGTTTTCTGATAATAAAGTATGAACCCTGTAAAAATATTTTAATAAACAAAAGGAAAGCGGAAAAGGACTTCTAAAATATACTTTCAAGTATCGCACGTATTCATATCGGTCTAGCTGTTTTCTGATGTGCAAGCATTGTCTGCTTTCCCGGATTTTAGTGGAGCACTGTTGTGAGCGAACAAGCGAGGCACAGCAATCCGACTTCAAATTAGATAAGTTTAACAGCTGGGGCTCCATAACTGCTATTCATATTTGCTTTGGCTGCTCTTCAAAGCCACTTGCGTCGAACAAAACATAAGTAGCAAATGCGCTATCTCACAAAGCGTTAACCGGAATTCTGAAATGCATTTTCCCTTCAAAGAGATTACTTAAGTAGAGCCGTAATAAAAGTTATGGTGTGACATTCTACTACCATATTTCCGTCACTCCAGGATGCATGCTTTCGAATGAGCCCCTCACCGACCTCCTGAGTTAACTACATTCCGCAAAAATGACTTCTAAAGCTGTACAATTTTTTCCATTGATTTTCGACGCCTTTGTATATACGAATATAATTTTTAAAAAACATTCAAAAGAGTATTCAGCGAGGCTTGGGTTTGCAACCCCACCTAAGTGACGCCATATGGTTGGCTTTCCAAAACATTTAGTTGATGCGAATACGCTGACCGTACAAATATTCCGTATTTGCAGCTCCCCTAAAATTTTAATCCAGCGAGTGACTTTTTCACGGGGGGTTAAGCGTTTATACGCCGGCCTTGGTAACCTCAGGCATCAGTTCACACGCGCTTTCCTGCGCGTGATTCGAGCCCTGCTTTCGCCCTCTTTACTATCCTAATCCAGCGAGTGACCAGATAGACTTGCTAATGGAATTGTTCGGACGGTGTGGAACTCCGTCGGTTCCACTACAGTGGCCATGAACTGCAAATTACCACGCAAATCCCCGTGGACTTCCAGTTGCGATTGCGCCTTCCTTTTCTTCTCAGTTGGGGAGTGAGTGTGTACACGCAACCTTCACGCGCTTCCCTGCGCGTGCTTCGAGCTCTGCTTGCGTTCTCCTACTCTTTCTAATCCAGTGGGTGAATAATTTAGGTATGTCAACTAACATGTTCGGTCGGATGTAGTTAGGTAGCCGCACCTGACGTAAACAAACCCCAGCCACCTGTAATACAGAATCGGTTGTAATAGGAGTTTTTACAAATGGGGCCGAGGAATGCACAGGCGACGAGGTCAAGTAGTTTTATGCAACAAGAAAGGCTTTTGGGAATACGCAGCTGCACTTCGAATGGTTGAGAAATAGTTGCGCTAACCCTTGACCCTAACCCCGTACTATAACCCTTAATCCTAAACCCCAATTTCTAACCCTGACCTTTAGCCCTAACCCATAACCCTAACCCTTAACCATAACCCCAAGCCTTTAACCATACCCTCTAACCATAACCCGTAACCCTAACCCTTAACCCCAACCCCAACAGTATTGTGTCCATCAGGTGAGGCTACCGAACCAGAGCTTACCAAATTGTCTTAGGGAGCTAATCGTTTGGCATCACTCAAGTGAACCTGCAGACCCTAACCTCGCCGAATATTCTTTATTTTACCTAATTGGTAGCAAATTACGTCTCCGTCAGATATTACGCTCAAATAAAGAGTACCTTTCGGTTTTTAAAAGTAATTTCCTAGTTTTCGAAGACCATGAAATGTCCAGTCGTACTGCACTGCATCAGCACATTTATTAACGCTGCTTATAAAGCGGACAACTTGGCCCATATGCATTACAAAACTTTGTGAGTCCTATATGTCCTCTTCATAACAGCATAAAGGGGTGTATGATTTTCCTTGCACGAAAAGTAAACAATTTTTAACTCGGAAACCCGAAATGCAAGTTTAACGGCAGGTTACGTTCACGACTATCCGGGAATTGGGTAGTTTTCTTTGTAAGCGAAAGATGTTCTTTCTTCAAGTACAAACGTTCGAGAAAACGTAATCTGCTACCGACTAAGTAAGTAAAGGAAAAATTTTGTACATGTTTTGCATAAAATATACTTGAACTTATAAGGGCATCGAAAATCAATGAGAAAAATTCATAGTACACTGGTGGTCATTTTTTGCGAAATATACTCCACGCGAACGGTCAATAAGAAGCTTATTCAAGAGCTGGTATCCGGAGGTGATTAAAATATCTTATCTGAGGAGAATGAATTGCTCACCGGATCGGGGGACTTTTCTAACTGACGTTTCGAAGAGCTGGGGCTGCTCTCCATTGTCAAAGCGTCAAGAGAGCAGCCCCAGCTCTTCGAAACGTCAGTTAGAAAAGTCCCCCGATCCGGTGAGCAATTCATTCTCCTCAGATTACCGACCCGAATCTCTTACTTTTGCTAACCTAAAATATCTTAACATTAAGCGACAGGATAATTAATATTACAACTCTACTAAAGTAATCTAAATTGAAACATTTCAGAATGTCCGTCATGAGATCGCACGTGTACTGTAAAGTGAACAGCAGACCAGAACGTAGACTTTTGAGAACCACAAACTTTCTTTTTGCTTTTACAAATGCTGAATATTCTCTTCAGTTGCAGCTGATGTCACCTTCTTTGGAAAAGTGGATTTCGTCGGACAACGACAGATCTTGTTTGTTGCCAAAAATGCCTCACGGTTTGTGCTCGTAAAATTGAGTTCAACTGCGAACAAAATGTTCCCTGGCAACTGCATCGGTATCGCCAGCGCCCTTTTCCTGGTAACATTTCTCGTCTAATCAAAAGACGAAGTATGGATTTTTAACTGGTGTTTGAGCTTTTCTTGCATCTTGGACAGATTTCACTCTCGGAGTTCGGAGACCTGTCGTTAAACCGGGTTATCCCAACGCGTGCGGCCCGGATGCTTTCAACAGCTTCCATATTAAAACTGAGTACTCATTATGTCTAAGTGTACCCATTTTCCTACTCTTTAAATCAATCAAAGCGAAGTGATTTCTTTTAAAAGCACGCAAATTGAACTGCCATCGTTTCGGCTTGAACGGCGTGTTCAATGCCTTACATGAGGATGTATATTGGTACTGCATAAATAAATGGACGTTACGCAGGTTCCTCAACTTCTGATAATCTATTTGCTTGCAAAATCGTGGATGTTAAAATGCTATAAGACAGTTTGGAGTCGGGGAGAAGGAGAAACGATCGCTGGAACAAGTGCATCATTAGCCTGACGTTGTGGATTCTCACTGGCATTCATCATCAGAGGCGGGGGCAAATAAGGGTAGTGGATCGCCCACGCATTGCAATGTTTATAGGATGTCGTTGCTAAGCTGCTACATGCCTATCACAGTTGTTAGCTTCCGAGTGCATCACAGCTCGACTGGTTAGGTGTTAAAGTATGCCGTTGCTATGCGCCTGAGTGCCGGTCAAGATTGTCGGCTCCCGCGCTCATCGCACGCTCATCAAATCCCTAACGTCATGGAAAGTTACAGAGGAACGCATGGCTGCCGAACCATTTCCAAAAATCATTTTAGATATTTTTACTAAGTTCCTACGTTAACGATCGGCATACAATGTCTACTGGATCGCAATCACCTGAGCTACAGTAGCCCATGCCTACCACAAAATAGAAACAGTTTTCTGATATGCCAGATTAAAGTATATCACGTAGCACGTGATGTGGCTGCTGTTTGATATTCATCCTCGAAGTTATGCAAAATGTATGCCTTTAATTATTGTGGTCGAGAATAATAAGGTTGACATAGGAAGTACAAAATCCGGGCTCAGAATGGATGTGAGTGAAGACAGTTATGAAAGTGGTCCACAAAATCTTCCCGCAGAGAAAATGAACAGGTAAGTCAACAGAGGCAGAATACAGTGGCCGAGACATAATCATGACTGCCTAGCTCTCTAGCCTCCATCAAATTATTAGTTTTTGCCTGGGCGACGATCCATTATACGCATATATATGGCCACTAACTAAAATACCAGACACATGCTTATCTGATGTTTCTCCTGCTGCATGATACAGTCCCGTGGGATTCTGTTTCCTAGCGGATCCACCGTGTTTTCTATACAATTTCTGGCCTATGGGCCCCAGAGAAAAATCCGCCTACTCAACTCAGAAACTACAAAGCGAAATACGTGATTTTTATTCTCCAGGATATGCATTTATGGGGTCAGGTCCAAAAAATTTCAATGAACTTCAGGGTCGAAGATAATCAGCTACGTGGTTATTCCAATGATCTTGTAGTAAAATGACCTCAGGAACCATTATTTTATTGGCCTGACGTTTCCAAAACAGATGAGATTTCATCGTCGAAGGTACGTTGCATGCGGAACTTCACAGTAGTAAGGGGTTTTGTTAGTGCCGGTATCCCACTGATTGTCGAGCCATCTATCCATACTGTTCTTCCTCACTCCTAAGCTCAGTGAGGGGCGGCGTCGGGGTGACCAAGGCCATTGCTCTTGTTCGCATTGTCCGTGCTTGGTGTCCGCCCTCCGAGTATCTTGTCCTCATGACCCCGCTTACACCTGCTTGCAAACGTGGGAATGGTGGTTGTCACACCGACGTTGGTAACCCTCGTCACCGGCGTTCGTTTCCGCCGCGTACTCCCGTCCACCTGCATTCAGACTCTGTAAGCGGTCTCGTGGGTTTGCGTTTGCCATCGGTTATTCCCCGTTTTTTATTTGTTTCCGGCACCAATCAACTCTCATCCGTGTTCCCGCTCGGTCTGGGTTCGAATACTGCCAAGCCTATCCTGGTAATCTGGTCGCAGTCCAATTTTGGTGGCCTGCACCCGTGAAGCTTTATATACTGCCGGCAGAGATGCACGACCGTTGATGGAGGTAGTTGGGGTATATCAGGTCTCAACCTAACCGTTTGGTCGCTCTCTTGGACCAGGACTTCGACGTCTTGGAAAGCGAAGGCATGGACAAAAGCTGTGCAGTGTTCCGCCACCATTAAGAGCTGAACCATTCTATTCACCGCCCTCCCATGCTCGCTCATTCGGGTCTGAAATCTCTTTGCGGTCTTTTCAATGTAGTAAGCTTCACTGGAACTTCAGTCGATCCGGTACACAACATTTACCGCTTCGCCTAGTGGTCTCATGGCCAGACATGTATTTGTTGCCTTGGGTTTGCAGGCGATGCTTATACCCAATGGTTGCAAGGGACATGCAATGATTTGGGTAGCCTTTGCAATATGTGGTAGTGCTCGCTAGACCTTCGGTTGATTTACGGTTGAATGTACACTTGAGCTGGACAGTCTGGCGTGTTGTATAAAGCTTCAAGGGTAGCCGTTGAAAGTGAACATCCGTCCAACATATTTGAGTTCGGTTATTTTGTCGGCGGTTTTGCTGCAATGAGTGCCAGCTCTCTTGTAGACAATTCCCACACAGATGCTTTTCTGACACAACGTGTGGTTACCGTGGCAGGACAGTACCTGTCGATTGTTGACAGCTACCTTGTTGACCGTCATCTCCAGGGTTCTGTTGACCAGAAAGTTTTTCATGACGCCTGGGAACACGACCTGGTTATTGTTCTTTGTCTTCATGGTGAACTGAGTGTCAGAAAATTCAGAGTCTGGTAACAGGTGGAATTTTAAGACCATGTCCTATTTGAGAATGAAAAAAGTGTTGCCTAAATATCACGGCTGCAGACACCAGCGCCTCTAACCGTTGGAAAATCACCTCAGCAATGAAATCGGGTAGCAGTGAGTTTATCGGTGCACCTTTGATTTGCCCGTACATAGTGCATTCTAGACGGAGAAACTTCGTGCAGTTGCTTAAATACTGCCGCAAAAACTACTTCTCCTTTGAAAGGTTGGGTCACATTTCGAACTATCCCTATAACTGTGATGCCAAAATTGTTGTGCCACATATACATCTTATCTAGTTAGGCGGTTTAAATTCTTAATCAAGAATTACGTGGACAAAAAGTGCCATAGCGACAACACTGAATAAGAATGAGTCATTGTTTTCTCAATGCAGTTTTGCTGCGCAGAGGCCGACGACGTCAAAGATGGGAACAGAATATTAACTGTGGTTTATTCTGGGCCTCCTCGTAGACACTGCCGGCTTGAGGTGAACACGGGAATTGTTTAGCTCCCTGAATATTTGAAAATACCGTATTAGCACACAACCCCGTCCTGTCTGCGGTGACAAATGATGGTGCAAAGGAGCCATGACCTAGCCCTGTATGTCGTTGGTCCTTTATTTACAGCACACTTGATGAGCTGTTCTGAAATTTTTGTTAGTACATTAAGCATGAGTACGTTCTTCGTGTAAGATCACTTTTGAGAGCCCACTCGTAATCCTATCATTTGATCCCATCCATCACCGTCAAAATTGTAGGGTTGGCGCCTGGAATTTCAACCGTTGGCCCAGTCGAACTGCTCTCCGGAAAAAATTACGGGAGTATTTTGTTTGCACAATTATTACTACAGGGTAATGTATGTGAAGAAATTATGCTGACTATCCGTACCACAGAAACATGCAATATTGTTAACGGGCTGCGCAAAAGTCGAAGTTGAACGACCTTTTGGGATGGGATGTGGCTGGAACCATGTGCTAAGGGAACATTTACTGCAAGTTGTATGCTATACGTATCAGTGGGTTGTAGGCCAATCGCATAAGGGAATGCCTTTGTTCATGACAGGTGGTTTTCATATTTGAGAGAGACGAGAGGGGATAATGGGGTACCCGAATGTACTACGCTGTATTTCGGGAGAGGTGTGGAGCGGACTTTCGAAGCGGTACCACCCGGCGTCAGTTTCGTGTTAGGATTTTAAATGATTAAAACACGGGCTCATTCTCATGGTCTCCTATCTTTATAACTTATGCTTAACGGCGAACTTTATTAAGTCGGTCCTTGGCTCTGAACGCAAAGGTATTCCTCTACATTCAATCTCGCAAAATTGGCAGACGTCTGTAAACCCGTATTGCTTAGGCCAAACTGAGATCTTGTGTGCTAATGCACAAAGTTCCGTTTCGAAAATCGACAAAATCAAAATGCTAGTATCAGGACTAAACAATCATGTCGATGCCATAACAACAAAGTGACTCGAAGCCGAAATCGCGATCGGAGATTTCGACACATGCATATTTGCTCTTTCTCAGAGACTGTCGAAATAGACAGATGGTGTTGTGGTAGTCATATAGGACAGGAATTTCGGCAATTGAACAGGCGCACACCCTCCCGCTTGGATAGGAATCTGAAGAGTAATAGACAAAATCTAGAATTCTTCACGGTTTATAGACCATTTAACCTTCTGTGTGCGGCTGACAAATCGTTCCTCGATTTCACCAAGGAAACATCCGGCCGCCAAGAGATTCCTATTGCTGTAGATTACAACGCACCCGCAAAAGACTACGAAGATGTGACAGTTGAGGGAACGCCAACCTTGAAAGCGACTGGACGCCATGCAGGGCTTACCTCTGGCATAGCATGTAAAGACACCAAGAAGATTACGAGTGAGCCAGAAAACTAATAGTTTGAGAAAAGTTTTTATGAAAGTCATTTTTAATATTGACGAAGCGTATTCTAGTGTACCTCTCAGCAAGAGTGACCATGTAATGCTGCTGTGAAAGTCCTTGCTCTATTCTCAAAATCCACAAGTATAGGCCCGTTAGTCTGACCGTATATAAGTTGTCAATGGGGTTACTGAGGGAAGACCACTTACTTTCAGGGCTCCAGCACGGCAACGAACACACTTTCTTGTCTTTCCAATGTATTGCTCGCGAGCGAGCAGTGAACGCGTCGCCGGATGAGGATGGTAGGGACGACGAGAGCGTCCCATACAAACGTCTAACCCGCAAACTAACGGGAATCCAAATACGCTGAAATGAACCACAGATTTCCTTAAAGGGAGATGCAGACCGTGTTTGTTGATATCTGGATGTCAACCCCTACTCCCATATTAAATGGTATCCCTTATACCTTGGTCTTACGCACGTTGCTTTTTCTAATTTATATGAACGGCCCTGTGGAATTATTAGGTTGCAGAGCCACCATGTTCGGTGACGATGGTAGACTGTGGAGAACCGTAAGATCTTATGCGGACAGGTACACATTTTAGGAGGATCTCAATCGATCCAGCAGACATTCTGCTAGTTGGCTCTTAAATTTTAACGTTGATAAGTGTTTGGTCCTATGATTTTGTAGCAGAAGTACCAACTAGAAGGATGATTCCTTTCGTCACCACTTTCATGGACAACAACTTTCGACTGTTGAGAAACAGAAGGACTCTGATGTTTTAATCATCTCCTCACATTTAATCCATCTGAAGGCAGCTAAGCGCACAACGCAGTTTTTATTTACGATTAGACGAGGATTAGTGCAAATTTAAAAGGGACTGTCCGCAAAACCCTGCGGGATATTCGTTCGGCCTCATTTACAAACTGAGGTCCACGCCAAGTGTCCATGGTTTAAGAAGGGTTGTCAAGATGTAAACTGACTGTAGTCAAGGGTTAAGAAGATAGTAACCAATCCTAGCTTATACGTTGTCGTCAACTAACCATACCCAACGCCGAGGAGTACATCACCGGGGCTCGTTCCCGCGACCTCTTTGTTAGACATCCAACGTCCCTAACCCTCCACCGGTCTTCATCAGTCGATGCATGTCAAAAATCATTTTTGGAGTCCGCGTGTTTTCAGAATATCTAATGGCATGTGAAGATTCAATTCGGTTTTCTACTAAGTAACTAATGAACTTTCAAGCTTTTTCGTTGAATAGAATAATATGAAACTATAGGTGTTATCTAGGTGTTAGTTTCCGCACTACCACATGCCACAGGCTCGTTATTTTCAGAGATCATTGAGTTGTGCTTGCGAAGTATCAAGTTTATGGCACCAAACATTTATCAGACTAAATAAACAGAGGAGAAAGCCAATTCGGCAGACTAGACCGGTTAACGAGAAAGGACAGACAACAATGGACAAACCGCTGGTGGGTGAAAGGAGTGAGCACTGATTCACGGTAAGCTTTGGGGCGGGTAGCAGGGAAGGGCGCACTGCTATGGCTCTAAGTGTTTTAAGGGAAGAAACGGGACGACGAATAATTAAGAATACAACCGGCTGAACTAGTGGGGCTAGGTGTAAAATGGGACTATTGGTCTGTGCGCCGTGGTCGAAGGTGTTAGGGGTCCCGATTGCGGTTTGACGTGTCTGAGAAAGAGGGTTGCAAGATAGTGAGCTCTTCCATGTGTGAGGAGGATTAGTTGCCTACGTATTCGTCAGCGATGTTTCGAAAATATGAATCGGCGTTGTAATTATTTTTGTGGAAATTTATTGTCTAGGAAGGAAATGGGTATCGTCAAATAGTGGTTGTTCTGAGGGAGGATATCGTGCACCATATGTTAATGAAACATATCTTGAAAAGGCTTAACTTTCTGTAGATCTTTCGGTCCTTTGTGTTTAATTCTCACAAACGTGCATTGTGGATTAAATAGGAACCCTTTTTTAAGAGAAAAGTATATTTTCTCCCACTTTTCTAGAAAAAAATTTATAACCTGCATACTTTTGTGGAAATATAATAGTTCCGTATTGTTAATGCTTAAACAGGGTAAAGAAGGGAGGAAGGCAATTAATACACGTTAGTGAGGCATGACTGAGGTTTAATAACGCACGAATCTCGGTGAAATTATTCGTTGACTACGTCCATACTCAACCGCAAATATGTAACTAGTATCTGTCATGTATACTTCCGCCTCGTTTATTTTGTACTTGTGTAGATAGAACCTAAGGTGCTGAAAATCTTGAAAAGCAATTAGCATCGACTCTGTGGCACGCATTGTATTATATTATACAAACCGTACTCGGATTATACTAAGGGACGAATTTGCTAAAATTGGATACATCTGACTATCGGTCTCGATTCAACCAACAAATTCAGGCAATGCATATTGCTAGTTTGGATTTCTAAATGTTCATTGTGATTGGCGACAGGGTTTGAATGAATAAAAAACACCCCGTAAACTGTAAGGAGGTTTTTATTGATGGGCTAAGCAATTGGACTAAGGGAAGGTTGTCGACACATAAACGGTAGGCAAACTCTTCGAGAATATGCTGTATCTTATTTTTCACTCTGGTTGGATAGCCATCATGTGCCTGAATACCGCAGTGCCGTAACAATTGTCCATGTGAGCCAAAACATTGTAACGTTCGTTTTTGTCAATCAGTTCTTCTAACCACTATGGCCGGTCTCACCAGGGACAATTTCTTTGGCCAACAGCGACAGCTGTTCTTCGGCGCTTCTGTTTGGTCTAGCCCAAATTCATGAAAGAAAATAGCGACTGATAATATCCGATACCGAGCAACCCCTCCCTTCTGACGGTCGGCAGTTAGCCGTCAGCAGTTTTTATTCTCCTGAATCCTCCAAACCATAAAGACCACCAGCAAATTTATTTTTATTCCTTATCGACAGGTTTTTTTTACTGCAGGCAGGATTTGGGTTTAAAGCTTCCCTAACAATGCCTGCAAACTGGCATTAAATAAAAGTCTAATTATAATAATTATTATTAACGCAAAGAGTACACTTGGTTATTTATTTTATACGTCAAGAGTTCTTCAAGGTGTCACTTATATTCTAAATTTTTAGACTTAGCTATACTTAATTTAATCTTACTTGCCGCATAGGGTTTCGCGTTTCCTACAACGGTTTGTCCGTTGCAGTACACGGCCACATCCTTTGTACTGCCTTCTGTTAGCACATTGTGGAATGGGTGCCTGCCGTGCGTATAAACGATAAAGTTAGGCCGCCGGCGTTCGAAATGATGATACTTATTTCAATTCACTGCATACGCAATAAAAAGGTATCAGGCTGAGAAAAATTTTAGATTATGAAAAACTACTTCTGTCAAAATAAATGAAACGGTAATAGGAAAAGTGTTTCCTGTATCTTTCGAGTCAAATTATTCCTGAGTACGCGGCAGACGCTCAGGAGTTGCCTCATACCCATCACGTTTTTTGCGCCTATATGCCTTTCGGTAACATCATAAATGCTTAACTCAAATCCTGCCTTACAGTATGCATGCTGTTAGACAATTAGGTACGATAACCTGTAAACATAATACAAGGGAATTGGCATTAGGAGGGATATTATAGATAGTAATTCTAAAAAAGGCAATACAATAGAGTTGCCATTCAAGCCAGGACCTTCAGTAATGACTTCAGGGGTGGTAGATTAGTAATGGATTTGACAAATTTATTTGACAGAATATTGAAGATTGCAAACGGCGATTCAATATTTGCTATGATATTTATTTAAATCGATCAGCCATCGATAAATCTGACGTCACGTTAGTGCGAATCAAGTTTCGGAGAAAAATTGCTGATAAATTCATCGCTTTAGACGTCGTGATACCAGAGAAACAGTCATTGAAACGCATAGGGATGAATAATTAATCGGGCAGTCAGTCCATTTAATTATGCTTTGCTTGACGGAGATAGAGTAGAACTACTAACTTTGAAATTCCACTCAAATCTTTATTTAACACAGTGGCAGGGGTGCACAGATAGCCATACGGTACTCACACATCTCGTTGTCTTTAGGCACTCTCTATCGAGCCCCTGTAACAGCCGCATAGTGCCTTATTAGAGCTAGTTCGCGATTTTCACCGCTTTTGATTTCATTTCCTTTATATAACCGATAGGGTGATATAAATTTATTGTGAGAGAAAACTTGCGCGGGAATTGATCATCAGTCGGCGAACATATCGGACTTCGAGTAGTAGCAAATAATACTTAAAATAAAACAATGAAAATGGTAGCTGCCAATGGAATTTTTGTGCAAGAAGCAGATTTACTAATTAAATTTTATGTCAGAGGTGGGCAGCCGATAATGGGTACATGAGTAGAATGCTGAAAGTAGGAACTGCCAGATATAAAGTAACCAATGACAACAAAGGACCAAAAGTGGAAAAATTGGTCCGCTTTGTGAAAAGTCGAAAAAGCACCTGAAGGTTGAAAAGATGCTGGCTAAATTTGTTCATCGAGAAAAAAATACCAATAGGCAGTTCAAACTAGTTTATTCAAAATATCTAATGATAATTAACGAAAAAATTTACCTACTAGTAGAGGCTTTGCTGTGTGTATGTAATGATGACGTATAACTTCGAAAGGTTCCAAATGTTCCAAACGTGTTTACTAAAGACATTACCATACATTGTGTTTAAACAGTTAAGGTCAGTTTTGTTTACATCCCGCTTCATATAAAATAATGACATCACGGCGCACAAAAGTGTGTTCGCCCAATCGCGTCTTGGCAATGCTGATCCAATCACTCTTAATGCAAAGAACATCATATGACACAGTTTAGTTGGTTACCTCGCTTTTTGCTGTGGTATAATGCTCAAATGTTTTTGTTACATTTCTAAAGTCAACCGTGTCTGCAGTCACTGAGATTTTGGATTTCTAAGTAGCAAGTCAGCAGTCTTGACCGCAATTGTTGTTTAGTTATGTGACATAAGACATAACTTGATGTAAGTCAACAAGCACGGTTAATGCGAAACTTCCATCGAAAATGGTTGTGGTTTTCGTCCAGATTGAGATAGGTTAAAGCGAGGTAACAAAAAGCGCGAACTGTGCATTAGGATCGAGCAGTATTTCGGCTGAGTGAACGGATGTATATAACTCTTAAAAAATTAAAAATTCATTTCCCTTATATCCTCTATAGCCTATTAAATGTCATTCTGATATTTGGCGTGGAAATCCTAAATCAAAATGAAAAAATCAGCACATTTCTTCTTGTGATGTTTACTGAATCCTGAGCAATTGGTTAATGAATAGCGGAATTAGATATTCTTGGGACCCGGAATATTCAGACGAGGTTCTAGATATTTAACCACTAAGACATTTTCTTTCCTGGATACTGCTTGCTGTTGCGCATTCTGCATATTTAAGTAAGTATGGAAAATATAAATAGCTCCATTCCATTCGATTACTTAGGCGTCGGGACAGGAGCCTTTCATTTGCCCAGCACTGTTCCTCATTTGTAAATGAATGGGAAGCAAGTTAATGGAGTCCGGGGAAAATTGCTCAATAAAGGTCCGAGCTCTCAGTCTAGTACTAAGAGGAAACAGAAGAAAGAACTGGCCAAATGTTGAAAGAAAGCAAAACGAATGAAACCACTAGTGCCCAGGCGTTGAGCATACCGACAAACAAGGTGACATGGAAACAAGCAGATGATATTCAAAGCAAATAAATATTAGGCCGGTAAATTTGTTGTAAAATGGCGAGATAAATACCTCTAAGCCTGTATTCTCTAGGTTTCTCCAAGTGCCCAGTAATTAATAACTACAAGTAGGAAAATTCTGCTAAATGCCGCCAATACATGATAAACTTTGCCTTCCTGTGCTCTAAATAGGTGATGACTTCATTGAAGAGAGCAAAATTATGTGAACTTTGACCTGATGTTCGTAGTATAAACGTTAATTAAAACTACAAAGAAAAGTAGATACAGGAAAAACTTAACACTAGGTAGGGTATGCTTCATATCTAAGGGGAAAAATAAGGACCGTAAAAAGGAGTATAGAAAACAGGGCAAAAGGGTAACAATTGTACTCACAAAAGACGAAACCCGCTTCACGATTAGATGACGCAACGGGAATGTTCTGGGTAAAGTTTAGACGGTTCGGAGCTGAAATCCGTTCCTAGGACAGTTGCACAGGATGAATTTGTTCCCTGTTAGATTTGAACCAAAAAATATGAATGTTTCACGGCAAATGATTAAAAGGGATTGAAGAACATTGGCGCAATCAGCGAAGAAACGACACCAAGCAGTAGTCGGACACAAAAGCCACGCGTTGGTAAATTTGAGCGGCAGTGCAAAAAGTTCAGATGCGCAAGAAAGTTTAAAATGAATAATCGAAGATGCATAGAAACTTACATCTTTCATCGATCTTTGTCTTGAATTGGCATAGCCATACCAGTGGTTACTACGACGTAGACCAGAGGTAATATAAAGTTGCAGCTCATCATAATAAACTGAATTATTTTAAGATCCGACTTTTAAAATATTCACAGTGACCTCCTAAGACATTTTGGGGAGCCCGAATATTCATTGCGAGGTTAACGGAATGACGATAACTTGTTCACCCACTGACACCCAATCACTGCTTGGACAGTTTTATTGTCGCAACTGATGCACTGCTTTTCAGATCACGTTTATCTGGCGTAGGAGTTGGACCCGCTGGGGTGTGTCATCGTTTTAAAAATTACTACAAAAACCTAACTTTGAAAATATAACAACTATTGCGGACAAAATACATGAACATAGCTTATTTTTCGTGCTTTTTGTGAGGATATGCCGTTATTTTACAAACTTTTCTTCGCCACCGTTTAATCCCATAGTTTTGCACGGTTTTTGGAAGGATTTGAATTAAGTCTACTGAAAATTGTGAATCTGGTGAGGCGCCGCTTGTGATTTTTTCTTTCTTTTAAATCGTTTGTTTCCTCGGTCTGTTGTTCTGTGTAAACCAATTCACACACTTCCAATAATTATAATTTATGTCTCAGTCTAGATTTAGGACTTTAGTCAACAGTGCTGCTGTTGACGGTTATTTTGAACCGAACTAGTTTATTTGGTTTTGGGGAAATTTCTTCCAACAAAGTTAACTCTGTTCTGTTGGAGATCATTAACGACAGTCTTTTTCTTCCGTACCCTCTATCACGTTGGGATCACTGAGATCCTATATTAACGTCCACTCACGTGTTTTTTTAAATCTGTCCATAAGATATCATCGGTCCTTCAGAAAATCTCATGAAGTCAATTTCCTTCGGTCTCAGTTTTTATATATAAAAACAATAATCTGTTTCATCTATTCTATTTCCGAATTATTTTTGCACATTTTGCGAATATGTACACGAGTGCATAGCTAAAAACATTCGAGAATCTGGATTGAAGTGGGAAAATGTTTTACGTTAATGCAGTCACGCGTAAATTCGGTGAATGAGAACTGTGTTGTGACAAATGTTACTTATATCTCCAAAGGACATATTCATGATCTGTAATGAGACCTCTTGGCTCTGTACATTTGCACATGCGTATGACATCCGGCATCGCGCTGTGGCAGATGTCAATGAGTTTGACAAAACCTTGACGACTCCAAATTGTATTTTAAATGATTTTAAATTCCTTGTTGATTTATATTTAAACTCCTTCGCTTTTGAAATTGTCTTTTCCTCTAGGTGAGTGTGAACTGGCGGACTACGCTAAGTCTTGTCAGACATTAGTAAAATTCCTTTTGATTTTTCTGTTAGTCTCAACTTAGCTAATCAGATACATTATTTATGAAGAACGGCAAGGTAATTTTTGTCTAATATCAGGAAAAGCGCGCACTTTTCCACATCAATTTAGCGCTTTTAATAGTATCAAAGGGCATTAAATATCCCCGCAGATAATGATTTTCTGCTCTGTGGACGTGGCGACCACGTCGAGCCACTAACCACGTGAACACTTAAGGAACCGATCTGTTTGTATGATTTTACCAACAGCAACGTAAAAAAGTTATTTGCGTTATTATTAATATTGGTGCTGTCTGGACGAACTACCCTACACCTTGCACAGTCGACTGATTTTTCCAAAAAATAACAGGTGTGCTGTGTTTCGCGTGCTCGGTCGTTACAGTATACATAGGCAACCTAACGAAAAACGGCATTACGCATTACAAATATTTGCTTATTATCGGAAGTTTGCCGATAGTTTATACGCGTATAAATGTGCGGTGTATGAACAGTAATTGGAATGCTTGAGAATATGAAGTCCTCTTCTGTGTCAACTAATTGTCACTTATTGTATGACCACGAGTGTCATTTCTATGCGCGCAAAAGTTTAGTTGTCTGCAATAAATTCCAAGTTACGGTGTCCATTTTCGTTGAAGGCTTATTAGATTTTTCCAAATTCAGGGCCTCGAAGTTGCTATGTTAATAGCGTGAATGATATAAACACATGTTAACCTACATTGGTGGCAGCCTAGCGCCATCTTGAGGGACCGTTACTTCTGTCGCAACCACCATGAAAGTACTCGATCACAGTTTGACAGACGTCGTCAATGGATAAAATAAGGAAGTGCTCGTTGGATTAAATAGCGGCTGTGGAAATTTTTTGTACAAAAAACGACTTGACATGAAAAATTTAGGACAGCAGACAACACATTACATACGCATTTTGTGGAGATTGTGCCCTTACAGGCGAATTTCCCACAGTGGGTCCACTAACGTACATACTAAATTTTAAATAAATTACTATACTGGGACCGTCTACTAGAAACAGGTTGATTGTGTGTAGAGGAGTAGTCAGTTGCGTGAGATTAAACTCCCTTTCGCTTCGGCTTCGTCTTTAAACTGCATTCTGGTCAGTGTGTTTTTGTAAGCGGTGGCAGTGCTAGGGCTCAAGTGCTTAAGGGCATGGATTAATGGAAATGTAACTGAACAAGGTCTGGGAATTGACAAAACACAGAACACTTCTTAAAATTTCAGTGCATGGTTTTGGGACTCGAAACAAAGACGACAAATATACCTTTATGATGTTGCAGTAGTGAACGCATGTAAATCGCGGCGCCTGATTTTCTTTCGACCGCCATTAGTCATCGGCATCCTTAGTTTGCAAATTGTGTCGCACAAAAGTTGATATTTAGATGTCAAAAGAACTATGAAGCCTACCGGATATAAATATCTGTTCACGATGCCTAAACACCTTCTTTTCTTCATTAAAAACGTATAAAATACAAAGTTCCTGGCCCATTGTATCATACTAAGTAAGGCTATTTTGAGCTGAGCTTGAAACAGCCATTCCGGCTTCACCGTGCCCGATATGCCTGATGCAATTTTACGCTGCTGCACTCCTCGCGCATCGAATTCTGATGCTTGGTTTTTTACATATAGTATGCAAAAGACCAGGATTTTTAATTTGTCAAGAGCTAGTCATAGGAACGTCACGTGTAGCTCACAGTTTCCGTTGCATAACAGTTGATTTTCATGTGGCTTTTTCTTGATGTACTTATTGGATTCGGGCGAAAAAGACGAAAGTCGTTCGCCATTAAACGCTTTGATGCTTTACAGAATAAATTACTGAAGAGGAAAAGAACTCATCTGAGCTCACTTTTGCAGAAGACCTTCGATTCTGACACATAAATTAAGTAGGTACCACCAGCTGAAAATGTCGGATTTTGTTTTATCCGACTTGGAGATGTCACTGGGTTATAGGGCGGCATCGCGACGATAAAACTCATTTTCTGCGACGGGAGTACGTATTGTGATTTGCGTGGTCGGCACGGATTCGCAGAGATGTCTTAAGTGTCAGGATGGGTCAACAATTGCTTTTGTATTTTCTGCGCTCGCTTTATTTTTAATTGGCAACAGTTTATAGTGCTAAAAATGTTGAACTATGTTCTTAGTCCGATCACAGTTAGCTATTCTAGACAACAACGGGCCAAAACCACGAGTTACTGACCGTTTATTTTGGTTTGCCAGGTCAACGGTCTACAGGATGTGCTTTTTAAAAACAAAATTAGCTAATAGTCAGGTGGCAAGTTGCAGAAGTTCGCGGCGTGCCGTTTTGGCTGAGGTTCATATGCAACCTGTCAAAAAATCACGCTGCCTTTCTCCGCAAGCGCCACGTGCTTTCACGTTTGTTTTCCTTCTACATTTTTTCCCACCTACATCCGGCTTTAAAAAGGGACGATCTCTGGGAAGGTTAACATCTACACCCTTTGTGTTTTATTGGTCTGCCTACAGCGCCCATCAGCTTTAGTGTAACCTCTTGGTAGACCTTTTGATACTCAAGTTAGATCATGTCTATCGGCTAAGCCTACCCTAAATGTTTCGAGTATATACCTGAAGTACCTGCCCTTGTAGCATTCAGAAATACGCACGACTATTCAAGGCTTTCGTAATGAGTGTCCATGTTGACTACCGCTGTCCACTTTTTGCCGGCTACGGCCAAATACACACTTTCTCGCCAGTCCGTTGCCATTTTGAGAAGTGCAAGTTTAGGCTTAGTCTAATGGCATTATGACGCAAAAGTTATGAGCATGTCGTATACATTTCCTTCACGCACCGTTAAGTGCAAGTTTTCAGTTCCGATACCGAGCCGCTCATACAAGTATAACTCGTGATGAATTTTATTTTAATTGCACCCCCTTTTATTGAGTTTGCGCGTTTTGTGGAAGAATACTTCCTTTACTGGGAAGGCGTTAGGTTGATATGAATCACCTCCCCCCCGGCATGAATGGTTTTGAATATTCCTGTCTTTTATAAACGGCTTAGCATATGTGCTCTCTGTCAACATTTCCATAGCTACCTCTGTGCATATATGATAATGCTCTTAGGACTTCGAGACTTCACAACTGCGGGTAGTGCCCTAACCATATTTGTTCTGCCAATTTATTTTGAAATGTTTGGCGAAATTGCAGGAATTTCGGCTCAATAGTGGGTACCATAGAAATACTCCATGCACTCAGGGAATATTAGGAGTCCACTGATTAGGTGGATCTTTGTTCATTTCCCTCACGAACTGCGAAACCTCGACGAAACCTGTTTTGGCCTCCAGATAGTGTTCCCACTGATGGTATAATCGAACAAGCTTGCAAATGAGTGACCCACCCACCGAGTTTGTGGGTAGTCAGCAGGTCTGATCTCGGGAACCTAAATCTCATTAAAGTGAAATATTTAAATTGAACGAACGTTTGCGCTTTTACGTCAAAGCCCCATGCGCCCCAGTTGGCATAATTTTGAATCGCCATGTTTTCGACGAACGTCTATCTAGGCTGTTCGTTGCGTCTAAATACGACCTAGCTGTTCTGTGTTGATATCAACTTAAAGCATGCCTGTGTTTGGAGGTTTAAAGCCTAGGAAGCAAAAAAGTGGATAGAATCCCACGGCAGTATACAGTCCCAGGAAGTTTACGTATCCAAACGCGCACTAAAAACAATTCGCTGCCGGCTTATAGCATAATTTTGGATGACGGGCAGGTAATTGGATAATTCATTCGGCAGAAGTAACACCAACATCACTTATGTGTGTCCAGCTTTTATGGGTCACTAGGCTAACGGAGTTCTGTGCATTTTCGATAAATTTAAGTTGTGGTCCAGCTCCTTGTGAATGTGTGAATATTTCGATTATTTTAAACTTTTTAGTAAGTTGTAAATTTATTAACGGCGCAGTGGAAGAAGGACGATAAAAAGTGAAAATTTTGTTGGCTTGCTTTTAGTTTTATGCTTCGGAAGGCCCGAGAAAATTTTGATGCGGAATTCCTACACACATTATCCGCAATAGACGGATGAACACCTCTACCGATTCCCTTGCTGCATTTACTTCCATTTGAATATGTTTCACGGGAAAGCGTTAGCTGTTTAGCTTAGGCGGAAAGTGCCCGTGCATCTAAAATCCCTCTGCTGGCGAAATATGAGACCTCGAATTGTCGTCTCAGATAGTCGAAATGGTTTTTTATTCTGACGCTTTGGTGACAACTAATGTGTTTGAAGGTAAATTTTCAAGGCTTGCACAACCAGAAGGCTGAGGCCGTTATCCGTCGTTTGATTTTGAATAGTAGGCACTACATATAGGTGCATTTATTGAGACATATAAGCGCGCCAATCCCGGTAAGTCGCCCAGCATGTTAAAGCCATACTACAGGCTTTAATAAACTGTTTTATATTAATATTTAGATAGCGGAGAGATAATTATTAACGACATTAATCTGAAAGTACCTCCCTTGTCACAAAGCAGTGATGCTTCGGTGGTCCGGTCACAGGATGGGACATGCGCTTTCCATTTGCCGGGGAATTCTTGCCTTGAATCATCACAGGTCGATGGCGACAATCAAATGACATATTATTGTTACAGTCGTCCTTTGTCTGTGCTCTCTTCAAGCTATCATTAAAATGTGAAAATAGCACTCACTAACTCGTTTAATTAACTGGACTCGATGTCGTCAGAGGCTGCATTCTCCTTCCTGATAGTCGTTCTTGTCAAAATATTTTTTTTTCAGTAAGCAAGAATAACGCGGATTGACTTTATGAATGATGCTGCATTTTTTCCGTGAACATCACCAAATGTACATTCTAGAATGATGCGCTGCTGATTACAACGATTAGCATTTTAGTCGGCTGAAAAATGTTCGCCAAGCCTTTTGGTCTTTCCTTACTCAGTTCTGGGATATCTGTGTCCTTTTGCCACATCCCCTGAAATTTCCACGCATTCACGGCTCTTTGCAACTGACCTACCAGCTGGTACTACGGACAGTAGCCGAGGAATCGCGTTCCAGCATCCGCTATCGCAAGCATCACCCCTACTCTATCGGAATACCCCTGGGAACCTACAGCAGACATTTGTTCACACTCAAGCTAATTGTTAAATAATCGCGTATGCTGAGTAAGCAATTACTTTCTCACGCATCTTACAGGTAAGTAGAGGTTTTCGGGCGCCTTTATCGTCAAAAACGGTGCGAGAAAGTTGACTTTCTTCTTCTTCCGACCGGTCATTCTTGAACGTTGTCTTCTTGGTATTCGCGGAGCTCACCTCGATGACTGCCATATTCTCACGGTGAAGTGCTCTTGACTGCCACGCTGTGACGCCTCTTCATGAGCGGATGCATGCCGCTGAATGTTGCACTCGTCTCATGCTTCTCACGCTCCTGTGAATTTTCGCCAAAGTGCGATCACAGTTCCGGGCAAGAACTTGGCAGACGACCTACACATTGCGAGTGCAGGTAGCGTACTCCAAATGCCACCTTCTGCGACACATGAACTCTGTCTCGAAGGCCGGCTACGGGTGTTTTTTTGTCTCTCACTTTGAGTCATTCTTTTTTAGCTCTCGAGACGAGCGATATCTTGCATCGAGAATGCCTTTGATGCGAGTAACTCGTCTCGGTTTTCGTGCCTTCATACTGCTTCCAACTGGGTTGGGTTAGTATCCGGTACATAAACGATTGTGAAACTGCTTGCAGTGGGCTTTTTCGGTTAGTTACCGCTTGAACTTCGACAGTTGTTCTTTGTTGCCCGAACTGTTATTTACGAAATTCTTGAGGAGGTGTGGCAACAACGGGTGGGAGGGAGTCACTGCTTGCCTATTAGCTGTCATTAACCGACCTTACCCAACCCCTAAGTCTGATAATCTGGGAGACAAAAATAGAACTCATTTGTTATTTAGCCGCTTCATCGCCTTTCTTAATATCTCTGCCCGCAACTGAGGGGCCAAAGTGCTTGTTACTCAATGCTACCGTGTTGGACTACTTAACGTCCAATGACCAGGCCGCTTTTATTTTAATCCCAAATTATTCAAAGCTGGGATTGAGTTTGGCTGACTGGCGACGGTCGATAAACCTGAAATGGCCATCCCAGTTTCTCATGGCTCCGCCAACATGGCATCTGTGCTTAGAACACAGATATTGAATATAAAGTCAACAGATTCATACCTGGAGACTTGAACTCTTTGTTACAGGACTTTTTGTTGCTAATTGAGTAAGCTAGCGGTTGGGCTCTGCGGGCCACTCTGCTTATTTACACTTTTTTCACTTCAAAATCAGGATTAAAATATTGTTAAGTATACCGCTATGAAGAGTTATTGTCTGATGTATGAGAAAACAACGTACGGTATTACAAGCATGCTCAAAACCCAATAAGTAGTGGTTTCAACAGAGGTTCGTTGTTGAATTGTGTGGAAAACACCGGGGTTATTTTCATTTTGTACTTTATTTATTTGCCAACTCGATGACCAGTGTAAACTGTTCGGATTACCAGTTTCAAAGATTAGCTTCTTATTGTTTCGAGCCACTAAAGGGTGAATTAAGCGTTAGAGGTTGAAGTATGTCACTTGGCATGGAAGTGACGCCTCACCTGGCTGACTGCACGGTGTAAGAAGCTCTTCCCGAAGCGTGTTCTGACATGCATCGAAATCGGTGGGACATCGCCTCGGTATAAATTATTATTTCACACAGCAGCTCGCATAGCGCTTGACTTGATGCCCACCGACCAAACAGTGCAGGCCTTGTTAAGGCATTTTCGAGACCTGAAACTGGAGTATGCCTGACTGGTGCCTGCTAAGAGGTCCGAAATAGCATTCTGAAGTATGCTCGTGGTGGGTAAAGTGACGTAAGTCTACCCCCAGGATTCCAGAGTTGCTCGATGTTTGGAAAATTTACGCACGAGGCTCTTTTTAGGAGTCATCAATCTCGTTTTTGTTGTCCCTTGATACACCATCAGAAGGGGCTCCGCTTTTTGGAATATAAATCCAACCAAAACCCGAGGAGCTCATCCACTAAGTCATTTGACTTTTTTTCTAATTCTTCTGAAAGCATTGCCATCCCTTGGCTGTGGGTTCTTAAGAGCTCATTTGGAAGAGCTGGGATGTTTGGTTGCTCATTGTATATTTCTGCCCAGTCTTCCGCATTGGAACCGGACTCGAAAAAGGCCGTTGATAATACTTTTTGCCTTCTAGTGCGTCTTACGCTGGTGCAATCATAATGCGACCATTTTTATGATAAATTGGCAAACGTCTGGGAGCAGTTTTCCAGACAGTTGATGTGGTCAGTGATGTACGCTGAACGCTGTGGGCTATTATGACTCACGTGCAATGTTAGAAGTCCACAGTCGGTTTTCATAAGGTAGCCTAACTGTGCCACATTTACTAATCATATGTCCCGATTTTCGTGCAATTGTCTGTGCACTTGGGTACTGGACTGCTACATCTACTCCACCTAATTCCTCTTATTTACAGTAGCTTTAGTTAATTAAATATCCCTGCGCTGTCACGTCCTTCAACAAGAGTAACATTTAGGTAAATGCTTGTGACAGCTGTTGGCCCCTACCCTCCAGCAGGGTTCCCTTTCGTTGATGCTCAACGGTAGATCATTCATTTCCGGAATGCTTTCCGCAGTTTCTGAGCTTCAGAGAATTGACCCTTGATGCTTATTGATGCTACGGCTATTTGTTTTACTCTCTTAAGTTAACTGAGTGCTGAGAAATGGTAAGGATGATAGGACTGACACCCACGCAAATCGTTTTGAGCGCAGCTTCTTATTCCCCTTTATTTAAAAGAGCGCCTTTTGAGGTAGCAGCTTTAAAGTTAGTACTGTTAGAGCAACTTCTCGAAATGGTTGTTGAGATGCCCGTTTGTGCGTGATCTTGTTTGGAATTACCACGCTGATCACAGCGCCTGCCTTTTCTACATTGTGGCCTAACTTAGGTCCGTTAGCCTAATTAGCGAATATCATAAGATCTTCTTGGGTTGTCAAGGTAACGCTGCTTGCCTTCTCCATGCATCTTAAATTCCCAGTTGTCCTCTCTCAGTAAGCGACACACCTGTTAAAATACCTGACATGACTTGTTTTGTATGGCAAAGTAAAAAAACCTAAAACACCTTTTTGGCTCTCATTTACTGTCCTCACTTCAAATCTGTTAGGGCTAGGCTTGGCAGTTATTCCTGCAGTGTTTTTTTCGAATTTAATTAACTAGTACCAATTCTAGTCCTGGTATTGACACCTGCCCTGTCAGTGAAGGTAATTTACAC
The DNA here is from genome assembly GCA_902702965.1 of Spirometra erinaceieuropaei. Taxonomy (NCBI): domain Eukaryota; kingdom Metazoa; phylum Platyhelminthes; class Cestoda; order Diphyllobothriidea; family Diphyllobothriidae; genus Spirometra; species Spirometra erinaceieuropaei. The sequence goes on from CACRXP010000015.1 coordinate 2,532,342, forward strand.
GTTTCGAAGCTAGCTTGTGTGCGAGATTCGTCATGACTGCTCCGACACTTTGCGCCGCAGAGTGCATACCTCCTGGGGTAAACAGCAGACAAAGCATTTAAAAGAGCAATGAAGGCACGCAGGAAGAACAGGACAAGAATATTGATAGTTGGTATCAAAGGGTGACAGATTTTAATTCAAGTACGTAATCGTATACGCCATTCGAGAGTATATTCGGCAATCATATCCAACCATCGGAGGATTTATATGCTGGAAGTCGTTGTCAACAATACTTCTAAAGGTTCTGGAAACTTCTTGTTCAATAGTGCGCACAGTAGTTTCCCTTGGATTGCTTCCTGCAAACGCGGATCAAAATCCAATATCGATTTATCCGAGCAGTCATATGCAAGTTCTCAAAAGACGTGAGAACCAATCAAAGATATGAACGGGGGGGATAAATAAGTGGTTAAATGAATAGAGACGATCCGCATTCCTCGATCGAGAATACCTGCTTTCCTAGGTAGGAACAGGGAGGAGGAAGGTTTGCCGCTGTTAGGAGATGCAACCTTACAACTCGTTAATCCCAGGCTACTTATACAGTAGGTGGGCTAATTCATGAAATGTCAACCGAAATTCCGAAATGCGTTTCCGTTTCGAAAAGATGGATTAAGTAGGGTTGTAAAACTAATCATCGTGCAGCCTAATTCTATAATAATTTAGTTATCACAGGATGTCGGTTTTCGGACGAACGTTTTTTCGGCGCATGCAAAAACCCCACTATGTAAAAAATGACTACTTAATTAGCATGCAGTTTCTCATTGATTTTTGATGCCCTTAAAAATTCAATTATATTTCATGGAAAACATGCATAAAAATATTTATTCTTTTTGCACATTCAGTGGAGAATTGCGTTTCCTTCAAATTTTATACACAAAGGAAAGGTATAATTCAGTTTCAAAAAGTTTCTAATTGCGAGATTTTTTAATACCGTGAAATGACCGTCCATAAAACGTCATGTCTCTGCATTTAACCAATGTGGCCTTGTAAAGTTAACAATATGGCTCAAATCTACCGCTAACTTTTATGACTCCATATGGTCTCCCCTTAATACCATAGAGAAGTGTATGGTTTTTCGTACGCGGAAAATGCACAGCTTGCAGTTTGGAAACCATGCATGAAAGTGTAACCGCAGGTCGGGGTTCAAAATTATTCGGGAATCGGAAAAGTTCTTAAAAACCGAACTATACCCTTCCTTCGACTATACATTTGAAAGATGTAATCTTCTCATGAGCAAAGGAATGAACATTTTTATGTACGTTTTCCATGAAATATAATTGAATTTTTAAGAACATCGAAAATCAATGAGAAAAATGCATGCCAACTAAGTAGTCATTTTTGCAGAGTATAGCATTTGTATGCAGCCGGAAATAAGTTCGTTCGAAAGCCGGCATCTCGAAGTAACTGAATTGTTATAGAATATTTCTGAACAATAGTTTGTTTTACAACCCTGCTTAAGTAACCTTTTCGAAACGAAAACGCATTGCGGAATTTCAGCTGACATTTCATGAGTTAGCCCACCTACTGTATGATAATGTCAACGAGGACGGTTGTAAGTACTGCCACCGCCACTGCTGTTGCGCCTGAAGCGCAGATGGGTCAATTTTCTTCCTTACGAAGCCGAGAGATTGCATGGAGTTTCAGGGGCCCAGTCAAGCACCAGGGCTCGTCAATCCACCTGAGTGAGAACGGCCCATTTACCCTTCAATGATGTCACCCAGTCTAACTTACCAATTTTCCGACAAATCTGTCGTTCAAATTCCTCATTTTTTGGCCGACCGCAGGGTTTAAGCTCTTCGCTCGGAGCTGTAAAAACTCCGTCCCCCAGTCACTGAAGACGCATTCTTCTTGTCTTGTTTAAACTCCGTGCCTGAAGAGGTCCGTTTCGAAAGATTTGCTCCAAGTTCGCGCATTAATTTCCTCGAAAATTAAACAAGGCAATTTGAAACTGGAGTTCGTATACCAGAAAACACACGGGGATAGCTGGGGGACCCACTGACGAGCCGAACCCCTCGCAGCTGCGTCAGGCAGCGGCACAAGATCGGCGAATCCCGCGTGTCTGGGCTTTTAGCTAATACCTGTGTGGTTAGTACGGTAAATCATTGCATAACGCATTCCTCTGTTAAACACGTGACAGCTCGCCGATTCCACCACACGGAAACAGTTGTGCTTGCTAAGAAAATTCGGCCATGAGCTGTGCCATCTGAAAACAGTGATTTTAAGTTGCAGATTTGGTCCTCTACGATTCCGTTTTTGACTTCGACCGGTAAATATCACCTTGCTCCTATAACTGCTTAAAATAGGCAAAATACTAAACCTTGCACGTGATCCCGTGGAGTCATTGTCGCTGTAAGTGGGTTTACTTTCCGTCTGTTTCCTTCCTTAATTCGGCTGCCATTTTAACACAGCTCATATGATTAGCCAGCGAGTAGCTTCTGAAGAGTTCAGCAGAGGGAAAGAGGCTCTAATGCCGGTTTTATGCAATAATTTTGCATGTTAAATTTCCCAAGGATAAAGCCCATTCGGTCAGAAATTTCATGAAAGTGCAATAAAATATTTTAACTCGGAGGATATAGTGGTATATATTGTCTTCATGATATTGAGGGCATAAGAAGTAATTCGCCCAATTTAGAAAGCAGAATAATTTTATAGTTTGCTTCATCGCAATACTTAAATTCTCATTTGCAGTTTGGGTTTTATTCTGTAAACGCACATTCCAAAGGGGGGCGGCGCATAGTCAGATAAGGAACTATCACGTCGGTCGGTATCCAACCTGTGGAATCGCCAAACATTCGTTTTGGAATTTTCTGAATAACGCGCGTGTGCACTTCCTCCAAGTGATCCAATCAGCACAAAAAAATATGTTCATGACCCCAAAATCTCGCTACCGTGGGCCATCTGAACTTTCCCACTTCAGTAATAGCGTTACTGACCACTTTCTGTCAAGCCAGACTCGGTTTTATTGCCGACCGACAGTCCGCTGTGGGTGCATAAGGTGAAATCTGGTCATTTAGGGTGGCACCGCCCGCCAGTCCTCAACCGAGCGCGTCAACAACTGTTGCTTGAATGCAGCCTGGAGGGTGTAAACCTGCAGATAAATGACCTTGGCAGAATTTGAACTACTTATGCTCTTCAGGTGGACAACCGTTTCATATAATGAACTAGCGAATGCACCGTCCATTTGACCAATTTTTGTATGTCGTGCCGTAAAAGAAGAAAAGGTTGGAGTTTACATTTTACGAGACTTTTGTCTCCGAGGGAAACTTTCACATGTGGAATTGTGTTTCCTTAATATGGGACCCAAGTTTGCCTGGAGGTAGACTTTAATGGACATCCTTTTCAGTCCTCTTAATGTTCTTAATGTCTCAACGACGTTTAAAACGTGAACGATGATCATATTTTAGATTCTTCAGAAGTACTGGGCCCTTAAGTATTAGGAGGTAGATTGTGCAGGAATTATGAACAGGGTAAACACACTCCAAGTGGCGGAGACACCTTTCTGGCGACGAATGTACTCCAAAACCTTTGTTCTTATTATCAAAGCGAGCACTTAAGCAAAAATTTCATTAATCAGTCCACAGCAGTACACTTTTTTAATTTTTTCACCTACTTAATCATGCTGATTACCCGTTGAACAAAAGTGCTTACGGAGCCAGACAACAGTCAAAAAACGCTCTGCTCCACATCGTATCGCTACATTCGACTTTCCAAAATCATGACATTAAAGTCACAGACCAGCAGTGCTCATATTCATTTTTTCTCGGCGGTCTTCTTCCCCGTCGGTTAGAGCATCATAAATGACGATAGTCACCGTGACCTCCACAGCATGTTAGGCGCAGGGGCTGTGACCTGCGCGCGGATTGGTTAACACTGACTTACGCAGCGTCTGCCGTACTCTCTCCTCCCCCACCCACTTGCATCTGCTGTCAAGACAAAGTCTACAAGACCGGTGGTGGACTCGAGCACAGGGGCTGAGAAAACTGAACAGTCCGTCTACGCGTACCAAACACGACCTGGTCCCCACGAAATGAACCATGTTTTCAAAAAGCGGCCGGTGGTTCGGATCCCCTCAGGTTGGGAGCCCTATAGAGGCAATATTAAGAGGGAACCGTTACAGTCTAACCCTCCGCCCTGAGGGGACTGCACTATCCCATTAGTTGTCAGCCTTCCAATACAGGAATCTTAGCTGGTCGTGATAGCTTTGGGCTCGTCAGGCCACTTATAGTGATTAATGCGCTGAGTTGGTGTGAGAATGGAGTCCCCAAAGTCGACCTCCCTCTCCCCTCCTCCATGTACAGGTCTACCGTCTGAGCCGGTCAAGGGGCCGGCGCGATGTGAGTCTGAGCCTAGACGTGTCACCATACCCTCCCTTGACTTGGTCAAAACTGCGTCAATGGACACAGGGCGATACCTGTGTGACCAACTCGCCAAACTGGCTGCTCTATCTTAAGGAGGGCAGGCGGTAACGATGAGCAGGAAGAGCCGCGCGTCCTGCTTAGTCTAAAACGGATTTGCTGGAGACAACTGGGCCATCCACAGCACCGCAGGCCACGGTACACAGTATTGTCGTACATACCGGGATTCTTTCAATTCCTTGCAACTTCCATGCTCAAAAGGGATGCTTGACTGCGTGAGCACTCCAAGGTATGCTGAAAATGACATTTAGCGCGGCATTTTCCAGCAGTAAAACAAGGCGCCTCAGTTGTCTCTCGCGCACAAACCTGTTCAAGTAGACGCGGGATGCATGCCACCACCACCACCACCACCACCACCACCACCACCACCACCACCACCACCACCACCACCACCACCACCACCACCACCACAAGGGAATTCGAAATGTGCCCGACCCCTCCTCCCTTGATTAGCATCCGACCTTATCATTAATCACTATGTGACTGCCCACAAATGTTCTACATTGAGCCAAAGGCGCAAACGGGACAAGCATTGTGCCGCAATATGACCGGTGAACTACTTCAACGATAATTGGTATTTCCGACAACAGTCAATAGAATGAAGGGCGTGTGACTCAGTGGGTTTGAATTCCCTGTTGCCCAGATCTGGGATTAGGTGTGACTGACTGGCGACGGTCTACAAGTCACCATAGTCTCCCTTGTCTTTGTTGGCACCCCAGGCTGCACAGGTTCAACTCGTTGCTTTGCAAATACCCGGAGGACTCTTCTTTCGGCCTCAAAAGTGCAATGGGAACAGCACGTTCCACAAACTGACAGGTGAACGTACTCTCACAGCCCCCAGAATGCTATCGAATATGTCATCCTGTGTGTTGATTCGCAAATGTACAATCATAAATGTCTGATTTAAAATGCACGTCAGGACTGTTTGCTGTTGATTGAGCACTTGTCAACAGAGTTCCAACTGCACACTTGGCATACTGCAGATTAGTTAATAGGCTGAGATTCGAAGTACTGCTCCAGATTAACTGAGGTGGAGACATGACCCTCCCAACTTACACTTTATGCCATGAAGTTCCAGTGCGATACTGTGGCTTTTGGTATTTATCCCACCAGTCCGTTGTCCGATATGTTAGCCGCATCTGAGTTATTTACCATCTTTCCTGCAATGCACGACGTCGTTGTGAGCAGTATGTAAGTTGGTTGACTTAGACGGACAAAGAGAATATGTCATAGGACGGAAATAGGCGGATTCGTTTAAGCTGTTTGTTTAGGCTTGCCTAACCGTCCATATGTGGACAACTAACCTGACCTGCGTAGGGTACTTTTGCCATTATTTTGTTCACAGTCTGGACTGTTTAGAGGTGTTACAAGCGGAATCAGTTTCGCTTATTTTACTAAGTACTTCCTAGCTCTCCTAAGAGTTCACATGTGTGCATATTTTCACAAAAGACACTCCGCGCGCGCAGATTTTATGAGGCGGCGTCTATCACTTCTACTTCTGCGATCTTAATTTCACCAGTCCCACTTTCAACCCAGCACCTGCGGGTTTTATTTGGTCCTTTAATGACTTCCCCCTCTTCTCCTTCTCCTGCATATCGGAAGGACAATTGAACCTGTGGGATGTTTATGTGGATTGTACTTACGAGCGTTGTTGATCGTTGTGAGCGTGGGTATCTCGTCAAATTCTGGGAATTTCTTTCATGTTGCCTGACATTTGCTTAAGAAAGCAAATTCCTCTAGAAGGCAGTGCAACCTCTTGGTGTGATAATTAGTCCTTCTAAGCGTAGCAATTTATTTCGGGTTTTCAGTGCTTTTGAGTACATTTGGTGCCTATTTATCCACTTTTTTCGCTGTTTATCCTTGAAGCACAGTATTCTCGCAATGTTGTTTTTCAAGAAAACCTCACCCCTGTGATTTGACCCGATAATTGAAGTTTCTTGAACCGTCACTGTCGTACACGCAAACCTCGGAGGCTCCATCAAGAAGTTTTTGATCCCAAACAGCTGGTACCGTCTCCTTTTTTCTCATCTGTTCTCGTCACGAAGACTTTGTGGGTCAAATCTGAAAGCTCAGCCCTTTGCCTTGCAGTCTTTTGTCGTTCTTGCGTGGAACTGATATTTTTATTGTCTGATTATGACTGGAAAAATCAAGGAAATGGTACCAGCTGTTTGGAATCGAAACGGGTCTTGATAGAGTCGTTGCGGTTAACGTGTACGACATGGATAGTTTAAAAAACCTCAATTATCGGGTCATATCACGGGCATGCGGTGTTTTCGAAACAGAGCAGTCGATATTTATAGGTTATCTCTAGATATTTACTTTCCGTTTCACGAACGGCCACGGATGAGACAAGCCGGAATTAGTTATCCTCGTCTTATTTTTCGGAAGACCGACCTAGATAAGCCGAAAGGTTGTACCACTCCATGAGAAGGAGAGAGAGTGACAAACACCTTTATTTTGAAATGTTTGTAACTTTTGTTTAAGAAATCGTAAATCGCTATTGGTCGTGGCAAGCGAGATATGCGAATTGTAGTACTGTTGAATTCAACGTTTAACACGAGAACTTAGCGTTCTTCACAAACGCGTGGGCGTCGTTCGTAGGCGTCGTCAATAAAAACCGGTAAGTAAAAATCAAAATACAGCTTCAGTTGGTCTGGCAATCGACCTCTGGAGTTAAAGCAGAACATACTTCATTGATGGTCGAAGAGGGAAAATCGCGGATTATTTTGAAACGCTCCACCGGCAGACTGAACATACGTCGTCTACCGGGCTAACGGAACTTATTGGCCATTTTTGCCACAAAAGAAACAACCCAGCAGTTGTTTTCCCGCAGCCTTCTTATGTTTCTGCGTGTATCTGAACCCGAAGCGTTCTGTCCTTTGCGTCTTTAGAAGGCTCTTTGAGCTTTCCCATTCCGAAGGGGGAAGTTAGAAAAAGACCCACCTGAATCACTACGAATGAAACATTAAATGCTACTCCGGCTGATTTACTATTTACCTTTTAATTGGTCGTCCGGCCATTAAAGAATGCTCAAATGTCCTTGAACTACCTGATAAGTGGCTTCAGCAGCTACAAGACAATTGGTTGCGGCCTGGGATCTGGTCGTCAAATAACCAAGAACTTCAGTGCCTTTTGAAACGTGAGTTTGTTCTAAATAGCCTTCTTTGATAGCTCCATGTGTCTTGTCACCTGGCTACTAAGTTTGTCCCTTATTGACTACCGACTGACGTTTGGTTTTCATTTCGTGTATCTGCTGTTTGTAAGTTTAATAGTTTAACCTTACTCCTAACATAGGCAGTAACTAAAAGCCCACACGCTTGTTGCTGATTTGAATACTCCAGCAGTTGATCTATAATCGCCCGCTTTGTCGACTTCAGTCGAGCCTAGTTAAAGTCATTTGTGAGTTCGACAGCGGTCTGGTTGATTACATTGAGGAAAACGTGTTGATTAGCCTCTTGGTTTGTTACTGCCACTGTCTCAGGCTGAAATTCCAAGACAAGACGTCATGTCTATTTGACTCACTTTTGAAATACCCAATGGCCTCTGTGGCCCTATATTCTTGCCCCGCAATCTGACCTTATGTGCAAACATCAGGCCCATGTGGTTTCATATATTCCACGAAATAGTTCGGAAGAGCGTAGGACTATTTCATCAGCTGGTAAGGCACTCGACCTCGATCACAATCCTTCCCACACGGATTCAAACTATACCTGCTCGACAATTCAAATGAAGCATACGGAGGTTTCTTCTATCTGCTGTGCTGTTTTCCATCAAATTGATCGAGTCGCACGTTCTTTAGATGTCCAACCTCCCGAGTATAAACACACCGGTGACTGCCAAATCTGTGTAATTTGCATACTTTAGTCAAAAAAACCCACGCCTCTCACAACTCTGATCGACAACCAAGGGATAGTTTAACAGTCAATGACACAGCGCGGGACTTTGTAGTCGTTTTCGACATACCTACCGGCATGAGGCAAGGGCTTTTGGTTCCTCAAAATATTAACATGAATTGTCATCTTCTTTTAGTTATTCCACTAAAATAACAGTCGTTGTTAACTTCGTAATGCAGTGGCGCTTCTATCGGAGACTAGTGAACTGTGGTTTGTGACCAACATTGTTTCCACATCAAGATTCACTTCCAACTTAAGGACAGTGGTTTTAACCTCAAAACTCCAAGAAGGCCAATTTTTCGCACGGTATTTGGAAAAGCACACGTACGGGTCTGCCGTAAATCCACCCGACAAGAAAACAGCACAGGTATTTTCTGTTTACCACGGACTGACATTTGTTTTGGCTCAGGTGTTAACTGACTTCTTTGGTTGTAAAATTAGTAGAGAATGGTGTTTTCAGCAAAACCCCGCGACGGAGTTCAAATGACCAACTCTGGCCTGTCCATCCTTTCCTCAGGACCGGCTCAACAGGATTGGAGGAGGCCTCGAGCGCAACTCAGTTAGCAAACTTTGCAGACAATTCTAGCACAGTCGTTTTTAATAGGTGCAAATTGTCCTCCAAGAAAGAAACCAGTACAAATCGGTCCGCTCTAGTTTTCGCCACCAATGTAAACATTCCAGGGTATTGCTCTAGGTTGCGTAAGTCTTTCCTGAGAAGAGTGGAGTTTGATTTTTTGTTTTTCAATGTTTCGAACGATGTTCAGATTTCTGTACTACCTCCCCAAAGCCTGCTTACAAGCGTCTCAGCTTCCTGTCAGTTTTTGATCACATAAGCATGGTTTAAACGGATTTCGTCGGGTTGCAAGTCTGAGACCGGTGTTCTGCTATGCCGTGGTACTCCCATCTGAAGTTATCGTCACTGCCACGTAACTCTGGAGACCTGTTATCGCAGCGTGAGCAGTTATCTGAAGAAGCTAAGCATTCGGCTTGCTGCCGGACTAGAAACAAGGTCAAACTTCGGGTCCGGCAGACTTAATATTGCTTTGTAGCTGGTTGTCGACGAAATAATCATCTCAGTCTGCCTAATCTGCGCTATTTCTGCACAATGTGTGGTACGTGCAGACAAGTCTCATCAAAGACCCAGCATAGAAAGATTTACATACAGTACACGTAACGACGCATTTTATCCCTAACCTGCCGCTTGCTGCAGTTGGAATGCTGACTTGACTTTCAGAGGCAGGTGTTTTCCCCTATTTCACCCATTCTTACGATACACAGCCGCTCTGTTCTGTTTCCCGCCTATATCAATGCGCAGGCCACCGTGCCTGATCCATCTTGCTGGAAAACAGGCGAGGCGGAAAAAACTGCGTATAGATTTAGGCTAGGGCGTCGCAGTTTCCTGACTAGTACTCATCATCAGGTGGGTGTGATTGGACTGGACAGCGTACCCCGACATCTTGGGGGGAGGTGGGAAAATGATGGTGGAAATGTGGTCTCTCACTAGCAGATTAACAGATAGGGACAACCGAGGTTTCGAGCCAGCAATCAGAATCACGATAGCCATTACAGGGCGGTCGCATTCGCTACTAGGCACCAAAACGTGTGAGCGGAGTTCCTATTTGCCCCATTTATCTCACTGTTAGGCGAGTGTTTATCTATCCGGCCGTGTATTATTACCGTAAAGCTGAACCTGGCGGAATAGGTGCTCTTCACGCCGCCCTGGAGCGCGCCGTGGGCACCAAAGAGCATCAGTAGTCGGAAGGTTGTCAAAATACACTGCGCGAAAATCTCGAATTGAGTAATATTAGCAAATAATCAGAATTTTACGCCTGGCTTCTTGAGTATACATGCCATACTAGACATTCGGGTGGAGTAGTTTAGCGCCCCTGGTATACGATATTATTTAGGCTATTGCATTAGGAGCATATTACGTTCCGTCAAAATAATTGCCATTGGCTATCTAACCGCAGCGTATAATTGGAAGTCAATCTTGCTCTCCTCAAAACGCGTTTTTCTTATTTTACTCTTGGAAAAGAATAGTCTATGTGTCCTGACTCCCTCGATTTGCCAGGGATTCGATGGACAGATTAAGTGGAGCCTATGGGTTCCGAGTCGAATGCGCCTTTGTTTTCAACATAAATGTCAAAAATGGAACCAACACGCAAAGCACAATCGTCAACGTATTGGACAAAAAACAAATAACTAAAATCTGATTGGTCTGAAGACAACTATCGAAAGTTATAGCATACGTGCCCTTCTATGTCTGCAGCCCCGCTTCGCAGGCCTGTGTCGAGTCACAATCAGCCGTACAAGTGCAAACCTGGGGACAATTTATGCATTTGCATTCCAAATCTTGTTGACTATCAACTACTTTTAGTGGGATGAACATCCAGTAAACGCTTCTGTGCAGTTCCTGGCTGTGTTTGACAGGTGAAAACGTTGTCTGTAACTCGCTGTAGGAAGAAGATCGATTCTCCACATCAATCTCTCTGTCGGGCAATTTATCCCTAGCACATCTTTGGCCATTCTGCGATCGTTTGTCGCCAACCTGGACTTCTATTAACTGAGAATACGAACGCTTGCCGCCCTCTCGTCCGGAGACATCCTTCAGTTCGGTGTCCTCATACTGAGTCCAGTTTTCAACGCAGGGGTGGGCGGCCCTCGAAGCTCTGAGAGGGGACTGTGACACCGTGGGGGTGTAGGTATCAATCTGCCTGTAGATGATTGGCTCGCGTAGAAGAGAAGGAGGAACTTTTTGCGCATGAGACCGCTTGAACGAGCGTCTGTGCTTTCGATCCTGGGTGGCCATACAGAGGCGGCTTTTTTCAACTCGCAGCTTGTCTTTTCCTCCGCATACATCGTGTGAGACCCCAGTGACCGTGGTGGCAACGTAAGCATTTTGCAAGACTTTCACTTGAGCCACCGCATGTGCTCTAGCCACGCTTTGTTGCGTATATTCAACAGCTGTCTCAGGGCTTCTGCCGGCATCCCTATTGGACTGAAATTTTATAAAAACTGGGGATCTGATTGGCTCGATGTTGCACTTTGGACTTGCCGGTGGTTCTGCCCTGCGCCTCCGGGAAGTTTTTGGAACTGGAGCGGAGGTATTGACAGCCGAATGTGACTTTTCCGGCGGGAGAGGGCTACTGGGGGATATGAAATTTCTCAAACGCCTCCTCTTCTGTGGTCTTGGAGGAGGCTCATAACTTGGGCTGCTGGATTTTTTAGGGGTCCCAGTGGCCTCCAGGGGACCATTCCTCCCTCGTGGGCGTGGCCTTGGATTACGAAGCTGGGCGCTCTTTAAGTTTGCTGTAAGCTGCTCATTGGTGTCTTCCTCGGGACGTTTCCTTCCCTCGGGGAGTTGGTATGACGGAATGAATTCCGTCGGGGGTGACGAACGAGGTTTGAGGTCACCTTGTGTCCCCACGTTTTCGTTCAACCCCTGTTCAGGTGGAAACCAGGTAATGCTGTTTGACACGCGTGAGCGGCGTGATTGTGGGCTGGCCAATCGGCCATCCCGACATCGGTCAGTAAACCGTTTTTCCGTTGGTTTCGGCTCCTTAGCTACCGTCCATGCTTCTGTCAGCAGATTGTCCGATATGATGAAGTGTATGTCGATGAGATCACTACTACCGCTGAGGTCCTCAGTCGCAAAGGATTCTTCCAGCATCCTGTACGGTTCCAAGCTTCGACTGTGCTCCAAACTGCTGTTGGTCGTCCACCGTTCTTCCACAACCCTCCCAGCACGGGAAACGGGGCGACAACTCCTTATCGTGTTTCTCATCCAGCCCAGGGCACTTTCTGGACGCTCTTGTTTTTGATTGTTGGAGGTGTTTGTTCTCCTTCCATTTCTACCTCTCAAACGTGAAAACAACCGATGAATTTCACTTGTCCTCCCACTCTCGCTGGCAATGTCAACCTCCTCTACTTCAACATTGTCCTCATGTCTTTGTTTTTGTTTGTACCAGCGCGCTATTCGAAACCTCCCCATACCTGGAAATCCCGCCAGTTCCTACCCCATCGGAGTGCCTTCACTTTCGGGTTAAGCACGTGGCGTGTACCACGTTACCTCATCATCGATTGGCTGGGCAGGAGCGCGCTGCTTCAAATTCCCCACGTGAGCTTCTGAGGTTGATGCAATTACAGTTTTTCGATTCCCGGCTATACGAAAAAAAAACTTTGGAGCGGTTAAACACGGTTTCCTTGAACATCATCACTTTGTTTTTATTCCATTCAATACTCACAGCTTTTGTGCCACGTTACAATCTGCTCACTCGGAAAAGTTAGCTTTTGTCCATAGTTGTTTCGGCAGATTTATAATAATTCGTTTTGACCCAACTGCGAAAAATCCGGCGCCTCAGTGGGATCGACAGCATGGGGAGACTTTAGTACAGCCGACGCTCTAGCCACCTGAGCTGTGAGGCCCCACCTCGAGACGTGAGTTTAATCCCATTTGGGTCAAGTTACCCGCCAAACCTACTTTAACGTCGTACATCCCATTTACATAACTGGTATCTGGAGTTGTCTTTGAATCATACTTTACTTATTTTTCATAAAAAGCCAAAGTCAATCCTGCTGAGGTTTCGCAACCATCCACCGCTATGACACATTGAAATACTCACGACTGGCAATTTGCCATGATAGATCCAGAGAACCTGTAGCTCTTCCGCACCTACAGAACGTCTCTGAAATTCTAGCTAAACGCATCTGGCAGTATTAGTATGTTTGTCTTTGTTGTTGCTACTGTTTCTAATGTTGTTGATAAGCAGGGAACCATCCTTTTCTATGGCTCTGCCGTCCACCAGAGGGTCAACAATATGGTGTTTCATAGGGACTTTGGAGAACATTGTTGGCAATTTGCCACGATAGATCCAGAGAACCTGTAACCCTTTCTCACACACAGAACGTCTCTGAACTTTTAGCTAAACGCATCTGACGGTATGTGTATGTTTGCTTCCGTTGTTGTTACTATTTCTGATGTTGCTGGTACCAGGGAACCATACTTTTTATGGCTCTGCCGTCGGCCAGAGGGTAAACAGTATGGTGTTCCATAGGCAATTTTGAAAGGCCTGTGGGCAGTCAGGGCTCCGAAGATCTCGAACGCGAGGTTAGACGTCCCGGGTCACCAAGCCGAATTTGCTTGATATCCTATAGGTCCTGCTGCCGATGCTCATGACCTACACGGCCGTCAAGCTGAACTCCCTGAGTCCAACTTTCTGGTCAGTCTAAAGCCTAGGATCGGCACGACCCAACTGGTTTTGTTATGCAAGCAGATGGTGGAAGTTGAACTTCAGCGAATCTTGCACCTAGGCTATACTCCTGCCGCGTGTTTCATTATGACGTGTAAATGCTCAGCCCGTCGACTCCCCTGGAACTAAGCAATAACAATCGAAGGTTGACTTGTATTCGATACGTCTGGAACCCACCAAATCTGACACAGTAAGCTGCCTGCCCAAGCCGGGTTTCTTGAAGAATCCGTCTAGAATCCACCAAATGACTTCCAGGCTAACGTAGTTGATAGTTATTGTCTGCTTATGAGAATTTCTGTCACCTTGAGCTTTATGCTGTTATTTTCTTCAAGCTCTATTTTCTTCAATCCGTACATTCGCATATAATGATCTCACATGTAGGTTTCTCGTTAGAGAGGTATTGTTAAGTTCACACAAGGGAGATAGTGCCTTAACTGGTAATCGGATTTTAAAGTCAATTTCCTCCAGCAGATTGTGTTCCGCTACATTTTTCAAAAATACTGAGGCCCGAATTTGTAACGCCTTAGCTTGCAGAAGTGGTTCGAATTAGCGTGAAGTATTGCCTGCAGGATCTGGAAAGCAAACTTTGGTGAGAGTTTGTTCACGTCATACGTCCAGGAGAGGACGCATTGGTTACATGCGCGTCGGATTGTCTATGACCTTTCGACCATTGCAAATGGCGGCGTCTTTCGAGTGCCTCTGAATGGATTCAGCACCAGCGACTTGCACGAGGACTACTTTGTAGTAAGGTAGACTTGCGCAGTACCCATCGCAATCACCCCTCATTTACCCGGTTCTGCGTTGGACGCATTAGCTGGGAAAAGTAAACAGTTGGCCTACGCGTACCACGCGCAACCTGGTCCACACAACATATAACGGGCTACGGTTAGGGCGACCCAATCTTTGCTTCGAGGAGAATGTTACAAAGGTGATATTAAGACGGAACCATCGTGGTCCGACTCTCAGTCCTCCGGTCAATTCAAAATGCTCCCATGTGAACCTGTCAGTTGGAAATCTCTCAAACCACCACTCTTAGCGCGTTAGTCAGTTGGTGGTGTGAGCCGTTTAGCACCGGTATATTTAAACACATCCGCAAAACATATGTTAGACGCGTTGCGTATTGCTATTTTAGGTATTCTTATACCTTAAATGGGTTGCCTGAGCTATTTCGGACGTACTTGTCCTAAAGTTGTATTTGCCTGCACTTCGGTTTCCCGACACCCACCCCCTGAACTTGTTCACTTTGCTTTTTCCGGCTTTTATTCATCCGAGTCCTTACGGGCATTGATTGTTGGTTGTGCCGTTCTTCAGGCCTCTGTGGTGAATGTTTCATGTTATTCGTCGTTCGTGAGAGTATCTGCACCGCTTTAGGTGCACGCAGACATTAACGTGGATTTCGGACCAACGATGTCGTAAATCCCATTTACATAAGTGGTATCTGGAGATTTTTTAAATCATACTTTATTTATTTTTCATCACGGCGGCCTAAGTCATAAGGGCATCCTGGATATTACAAACTTCGGGTCCGGTTTCGAATAGAAGGAGAAGTTTGATGCCAGTGGGGAGAGCATTGTATTCTGTACATAATAAATGAAAAAATGCGCTTGAGCAAGTTGGCAGCTGAATGAGTCACACGTCCGAGGTCGCGAGCACAGGCGTCCGAGTGTCACCGGGGCGGACGTCCGAACATGGGCGAGAATACGTCGGCCCTGAACTTGATTGGTCGATTGGGATAGCTGTGATTGTCCGAGGGGCAGGCTACCACGGGTTGGCGCGAGAGGTGCAGTGTTGCCGCAGGCGCCAGCATCGGGGTCTCCGGTCTCCTAGTCACCACGCCTTCGATGAAAGGGCTAAGACAGGTTCTACGTGACCTTCATTTCAAATGACTGAATGAGAAGTTGGAAGGTTGGATTATATTTTTTGGATTGTTTGTCATCTCTACCTGGCAGTGAATAGTCAGTTGACCCCTCCCTCTGTCCGAAAGAAATGACATCGGCTGGCCTTCAACGACTCCAGATAATGACCGTCATGATAGGGGGCGCTCACTGATCGTTCTTACAGAACTCACTCGTTCCGTTGTGCCTTACGGGCTCTCTCTCTCTCTCGAGCCCAACCAGCAGCCGAACAGCGGCGCATGATATAGGCAGTATGTTATTACCCACAAAGACAAGGGAGACTTGAATGGCCATTTCTGGCTTATTAACCGTCGTCAGTCAGTCATACCCAACCCCGAAGTGTGGAACACCTGGGGCTCGATCGGTGAGCCCCCCTCTACCATTGTATATTCCCGATCGAAACCGACAGGACAACGGACCCGTGGACCAGTGGATAGAGGCGTTCGATTTCTAACTAACGGGTTGCGGGTTCAAACCCCAGATTTTCAACACTTCGGGGTTGGGTATGACTGGCTGGCGACGGTGAATAAGCCAGAAATGGCCATTCCAGTCTCCCTTGTCTTTGTCGTTGGTAACATATTGCCAATGACCGTCATTCTGACGTCTTCGTATTCACCGTGGCGGCTTTTGAGTGTATTCTGGTCTCCCGCCTCGTCTTTAAGTGCTCAACCTTGAAGGCCATTCATATGTGGCTCCTTAAGGGATCAGCATGTTTAGCATTTTGAACACAGATAGCTCTTAGTCCCAATGATGACTTTTCAGCCGCCAGATGTTTTTGAAGTGAATTCAAGCGTTTTGCGTACTACGGCGTTTTTGGGTGGTCAGTGAGAGAAACTTAAGTTCCGAGCGGTACCACACCAGGAAATGTGAGCCCTCCAAACTCTTACGCCCCAAAACTGCTGAGAAGAAGAAGTGTACTTTGTCTTCAAATCTAGGCAAGACTCAAAATTTTTACTAACCAAATATGCAAGAAGAAAACTAGGGTGAGAAGGCAAGAGAATAACAACAAAAAACAAAAAAAGTAAGAGACCGCCTTTGGGAGGTAGTAATTCGTTTTCAGAATCATCTCCGGCCATGACAGGAACAGGGGGCTGGCAGACCAAACATTCCATTCGCGCCCATTGACATCGGCATAAGCACCCAAACCGTTTGTCCGTTTCCATTCTGCGGTGGCGGAGCCAGTGGACGGATTCGGGGACAGGGGTGACGCGCGGCAAGGAGACATTCGCCTACACTGCACTGACACCTTGCAATGCCGTTTAGACCCAGCTGCCGCTGTTGGCCAAAGCCCTGGGGGCCCTGTGGCTGGGCGTCCAAGGCGCATTCTACGGTTGTTCTGTTGCCATGACTTGCCAAAGAGTTCTCCGGTGTGTTGACTACCACTGTCTGCTCAGCACACTCCGGTGTACTCACTGGAGGCGTCCTCCGCTCGCTTTGACCAATGATAAAGCGTGATTGTGTTGTCGGATCTCCGGGACTTGCGTTTTGGTACCTCTGCCCTGACCACCCGTCTTTGCCCTCCTCAGGTGGTGGACAGGGGGGCTTCCAGGGCCTGGTAGAGTCACACTGTTCTGTCAAGTCCGTCACTGGGGAATGGAAGGCTGGCTGATTCAACCTCGCCCTGGCTGCCGTCGCGTTAACAGGACTCAGTCGCGGACCTTGCGATTTAACTTCCGCCGTGTGCGTGGGTGCCTCTAGCCCCGGGCAGGACAGCCCATTCTCAGCGGGCGCGGCCAGACTGAAGGGCAAAGAACGACTGCGTGTGTACTCAAAGGGTTGCGCGGACTCTGGTCTGCGACCGTCATCACCCACGTACGCACTGGCTAGTCTTAGGCTACTCTGCTCGGAGGCTGTGGACAACATCTTCCCGCCGGGAGTCACACTTTCAGCTTGATCAGACGGTTGCTTTTTACGACGAGAAAAGCAGGAACGTTTCTCTCCGGGCTGGACTTCCTCGGGAACTTTGGCATCTCTTCCTGCTAGGGACTTTGAGGCAGTCTCCTCTTCTGCCTGATCCGATGGTTGCTTTTTACGACAAGAAAAGCAGGAACGCTTCCCTCTGGACTGGCCCTCCCCAGGAACTTCGGTGGCGTCAGTGTTGGTTGGGATTTTGCCATCTGTTCCCGCCGCTAGGGGCTTTGAGGCAGTCTCGTTTTCTGCCTGATTTGATGGTTGCTTTTTGCAGCAAGAAAACCAGGAACGCTTCTGTCCGGGCTGGCCCTCCGCAGGGGCGCCTTCGTTAGTCGAGGCTTCTGCGTCCTGGCCCTCCTTGTCAGCAGGCTTGCGTTTTCGTTTACAGCAACAACATTTGCCGCCAGCTGCATCCTCCTCCTCCTTCTCATCCTTCTGCTGCTCATCGAGACGTGATACTGTATCACTTCTGCTTCTGGAGGCAGACAATGCAGACATAGTAGATAGAGCTGCCGTCTCGGATCTGGACTTCTCGCTATGTTCTATGGCATCAACAGCCGGGGCCTGAACAGTCGGCCGGTGTGAAGCCGCATTCGCCATTGCCACGGTAACGGCACTCATTCTTTCACCGTGGAATTGGATTTCTACTGTGTGAGTGGGAGCTTCGGTCCCGACACCTGCTAGGACCGTCTGGGAAGTCACACCGGGCGGTGTGAATGCAGCACCAGAGGGCGCAAATGAAGCTGCAGTGTTAGGTTCGTCACTGTGTTGTGGGAAATCACTGACTGACCTACGCACAATCGGCTGGTTTGAAGTCCCGTTCGCCTCTGACACGGCAACGGCACTCATTCGTGGACCTTGGAATTGAATTTCTACCGTGTGACTGGGGGCCTCCATCCCAGCGTCGGCCAGCATGTTTTGAGAAGTCACAACGGGTGGCGTACATTCAACACCAGAGGGCGCAGATGTAGTCCCAACGCCGGAAGGTACAACCTGTTCTGCTTGTGTTGGCTGTATCGTTGTCAATTGGTCGGGATTTGGACACATAAAAGCTCTGCAGTGTAGCGGACACATTCTGCACTCATTTCCCACAACCACCTGTCCGCTACGGTTGGGGCAAAGGGGGTTCACAGGTGTCTCATGGGTCCCTCCGAATGATACAGGAGGCGTATTCAGTTGACAGGGGACGGGCGTGCATGGCCTAGAGGCATTGGAGACTGGCGTGGGGCACTTAGTCGCATTCGGAGCGACCGTACCTCCTACACACGACTCATGACCGCCAACCGGGCTTGATCCAGGCCTCTGCCTTCCACTGGGTCCTTGCTTATTCGCTTGGTCAGAGGCTAGGGAATTCTGGTAACTACTGACACCCTTCTGACTAGGCAGCCCAGAACTGCCCTCATTAGTTTTGGACTTAGTATTGCGCGACCTACGGCCGCCAAACAAGCTTGATCCAAATCTTTGCCTTCCACTAGACCGTCCCTTATTGACCGAATCAGAGGTTAAGGAGTCCTTGTGGCTACCAACACTCCCCTGACTAGGTGGGACAGCGAGAGCATCCTGTGGAAAGCTGTCTTCACTAGTTTCCGGTTTGGCGTTACGTTTTTTACAAAAACAGCATCCACCCGCGGCCCGGCCCCCTGTCGACGTGTTCATGGAGCTTTCGCGATACTTGGACGTACTTTCTTCGTAGTCTCCACAGACTATTCTACCAGTTTTTTTGCCCTCTTCCTCTTGGCTTCCCGCAGGTGATGATGACACTGATATCCGAGGTTGGATGAAACTCGCTTTCGGACTACTTGGCCTTTTGATTTCAGGCACTGCGGGCTGTGTGTGTCTCTTCTTGTCGAGCTGGGGTGCGTAGTTCGTTGGGCCCTGTGGTGGCTGACAGTTTACGGCTGCTGGGCTACTCGACTGCCGACCGTCCAGTTCAGTTGATCGACAGGGTTCATAGCTGGCTGGCACCGCTATCCCTACTGGACACTGAGGGCTCATGACGCATGAGCCCATGTAAGCCTCCTGGTTTGCTGACATAAGGCCACATCTGCAGAGCCCGTCAGCCCCTGCGCAACCGCCTACCACCCCAACGGGTGAACTGACGGGGGATTGATTGAGAGGGGCTCCCATGCGCGTTCCAAATTCAATTACGCTCGGCTTTCTAACGGGCACTGTTTCGCGGTTGACACCTGTAGGTTCAGAGAAGGATCCCTTTTGTCTTTGCGGCGGCTTGTCGGTCTTATCAACTGATGACATGCGATTCCGGTTTCCAACACTCCGGCGAACATTGACATTGGAAGCCGGGGTTGCTGTTTGCTTGTCTGCTGTTGAGAGAGCTGAACCCTTCCTGGACGCCTCACCTACTTCTGAGTCGAATCCCGCGGACAGGTCTTGTTCCGTCGCGTCTTCGTTTTTCTTTCTCCGACGACCACAGCAACCTCGGGGTTTGTGGTTGGATTCTGTTTCTACGTTCTCTGCCTCTGAACCTATCTCATTTGGAGCGTTTGGGCTGGTGGTAGTGCTTGTCGTTGATGCGCTTTCCGTCAATCGAGGTGAGAGCACTGTTGGTCCACCACTTCCCCGCAACGATCGTGGAGTAATGGCATTTGTATTTTCAGTAAGCGATTGTTGGCCGGATCTGGAGTGAACTGAGGTCCCTTGGTCTTTGTCATCCGGGGAAACTTCCCGATCTCGTGCTGGGCTTGGTTGTCTGTCCTGAAGGACTTCACCTGAGTGTAGTTCCTTCCTTCTCAGAGCAATATAGTATTTAAGTTCACAACTGAGACGCATTAAGTTTTCTGAACTAGGCTCTGACTTGTCCACTAGAAGGGACTTAAGGTGCCTGTGGAATGCTGCTGCATCTATCCCTCCAGCATGCTCATTTTCCCTAGTAACTGGCTCAATCCGACCATCGCGATCAGGGCTTAGGGAAGTTGACGCTCCTCTACCTCTCTTCCCCATCTTTAAGTAAATTGAAGACTTCTTTTTCCTTCGGCCAAACCAGTTCCATCTTCCGTGTCCTCCCCTTCTCAAGAATTCGATATACTCACCCGACTCAATCCAACTCCTTATGCTTCTATGTGCTTTATACTGCGGCTTTGTCGGCAGGACTTCCTCCCGCCCTGCTCCCCCATCGGCATTCCATCCGTACCGGCAGTAATTGGCACCCTGTCTGTCTTCACTGCTTGCCACGTAAACCACCTGTTCGACTGTCTGTGTTGTGCAGTAATCCGGCTTTTCCGCTTTAGTACACATCTCGCGACCATTCGGCCTCGGATATCCTGCCGGTGTGTTGTAGGAGAAGCCATCCTCAGTTTTTGTAAAGGAGTCTGCGTGGTCGGCTTCATTGTCCATTCGCGTCCTTGCCCGTGATAGGCTCACATAAGTACTGTAACCTGCCGAAAAAACACGATTCCACAAGGTGTCTGGGGGTCGATCCACTTCGTTGCATTTCGGCTTCTTTCCTCTCCGAGTACTCCTCATGATTTCCGGAAGTCCATGTGTTTCGTAGCTAGATGAGGTAATTGTGCGGATTTTTTTCACTGATCGATTTGTCCATACGTTTGTCTGCCCAGCTTAACCCATATCAAGCATCCTTATCTCCCGTTATGACATATTTGCAGCCTCATAGAACGAATGTGTCCTTTATTGATTCTTGTCGAGCGCGCCCTCGTAAAGCCCCGCCACGTGCGCTGGCGGGCGAACGTGGTTTTCTTGTAAGTCGGCCGTCGTTGAAATGTAAACCTACATACAGTAGGTGGTCTAACTCATGAAATATCAACAGAAGTTCCGAAATGCGTTTCCGTTTCGGAAAAATTAATTAAATAGGGTTGTAAAACTAGTCAGCCTACAACAAAATTCTATAATTATTCAGTTACCTCGGAATGCCGGCTTTCGAAGGAACTTCCTCCTGACTGCATGCAAAAAGTATATTCTGTAAAAAATGCCTACTTGAGGAGCATACATTCTTTCTCATTGATGTTCGATGCCCTTAGAGATTGAATAATATTTCATGGAAAACATGCATGCTCATTCAGTAGAAAATTACGTCTTCTTTCAATTTTATACTCGAAGGTAGGGTATAATTCGGTTTGAAGAAAGTTTCTAATTGTGAGATTTTTAAATACCATGAGACAGCTCTTCATAAAACGTCATGTCTCTGCATTTACCAATGTGGCTTGTAAAGTTAGCAACGTGGCTCAAATTCACTGCTCAATCTTATGAACCCTGTATGGTCTTCCTTTAGTATCGTAGAGAAATGTATGGTTTTCCGTACGCGGAAAATATACGGCTTGTAATCTGGGAACCTCGAATGAAAGTGTAACGGCAGGTTGGGCTCGAATTTATTCAGGAAAAGTTTTATAAAACCAAATTATAACCTTTCTTCTAGTGTAAAATTCAAAGAAGACGCAATTGTCTTCTGGATGAACAAAAGAATGAATATTTTTATGCATGTTTTTCATGAAATATAATAGTATCTTTAAAGGCATCGAAAATCAATGAGAAAAATGCGCGTCAATTAAGTAGCCATTTTTTGTGGAGTATGGTTTTCGAAAGCCGGCGTCTGAAGGTAACTGAATTATTATAGAATTATGCTGTTCGGTGATTGGTTTTACAACCCTACTTAATTAATCCTTTCAAAACGGAAACGCATTTCGGAATTTCTATCGACATTTCATGAGCTAGCCCATTTACTGCAGGTGGAATTTCATGATAGTCGTGTCCTTTATGTTTGCGCGCTTATTATTTCGGTTCATTTCTAGCTGGAACTGTAGACTTGCGGTCCAGGGAGCCTAGAGAAGGAGCTTGCTTTTTGTAGGTTCTAAGGACGCGAAAGTGGCCACTGAAATCCTCCAAGGGTGGTATTAATCTATGCAGTCTCTGGGGGTGCTCTCCTAGACCGCACTTCCTGAACACTTCACTGCAACGCTAAGCATTATCGCTTTGCATGATGAGAAATCCCTGCAAGGGTAAAGTATACGCGCAGGGTTAGGGAAGAATATGCAGAACTGCCTGCATTATTTTTAAAAGTGGGTGTTTTTGGATAGCGTTTTTGGTCGGCCCTCCATCGGCAGGATGACATTCGCTAACCTGTACGGCCCAAGGAGCCAGCATCGTTCAAACGTCAACATTGGTTCACTGTTCTGCACTCCGACACGTAATTCTTTAATGAGAGGAAAGCTCATTTTTACGAAATTTTGGCATCACGGGGAGCAGTCGCATAGCAAAAAAGATACTATAAATGTCGTTAACTGGAAAGCACACTTCGGCCATTAAAGCAGGAGTGTTAAAACGCTGGTGAATTTGCTAAACTACAGTTGGCATTTTCTTATCTCGTGAATCTTCTTAATCCCTGACGAACCCCCCCCCCCGCCTAATTGCTCGTCCTCGATCGTCTATTGGATTGCATAAACTGAATTCGTCTAGGCCACTGCGGCAAAGCATCCTCGCCCGGTCCATGAATCCTTTGTATTATAACAGGCAAGCAAATGGCAGCTTCCAGGGCCAAAAAATGACAAGTAGCTTACCAAAGGGGGGATACTGAACCACCAATTTCTGACCCACAGGCCTCTGGCAGACATGGCACAAAACGCCGAGACCTAAACACAGGTTAGCGACTTCGAGGCGAACCAGACATAATGCTGTCTATCATACAGCCACAGGCCTGGATTATATCGTCTGCTATCGACCCATTATCTTAGGGGGGGCGGGGATTGCGGGGAGTAAGAACTCACCCTCTCCGCTATTTTGTGTTCAGGCTGCTGAGGCGTCGGAGGTCAACGCTCTATGTTACTTATCAAGCATAGAGGCGACTGGCAACCGTCGTTGAAAGTGAGCATCAGTGTCCTATTTCCTTGACGCCTGTCAGCTAACCTTCTCCGATGATCCATGGCTCGTCCCTGTATGACAGTCGGGTCTCGGGGCATAATTAAGTGGCCTTCTGTTCTGAAAATATCTCTGATTAGTCATCAGTCTCCCCGTGTGTGCCAAGGCCGAAGATTAAACAACTGCGACGGCTTCACGCCTACCATTTCCAAGTAGGCATCTTTGGGTTTACAGGCTGCCGCTAAGTATCTGACAAGGCCCACTGATTCCCTGGTGCTAAACGCTGGGTCAGACCTTATTCTTTTGCAATTCGGCTTTTGTAAGCACCATGGTTCATCAATACGCAGTGGCTGACGAAGGTCGCTAATCCGTCTTCGCGTACCGTACGCGTCCCGGGTTTTAAGGTTTCAGACAGAGAGGTGCGGTATGAAGGAACCGTTGCAATCTAACCCACAATCCAGGGGTCTATTGAGATATTCTGTCCGTTTATAACTCCGGAAGACAGGATAGTTGAGCGGTTTTTTTTAATTGTAAACCACGCTCGTTCAATTATAGTGGGGGCCCCATTCTTTCACTCATCTGCAACTGGCCTGCGCGGATGCTGCCTATTTGGAATAGGATGATGCGCGGTTGCTGATGTGGCCGTTCTAAAACGTGCAGGGGGCGAGTTTAGAGCTTGCATACAGGACAGGTGCCCTAATGCTCCCAGAAAGAAGGAGCCACTAACGTCTGACTCTCATGACAGAGGCCAACCTGGTTATCCAATCAGATTTCAACCTTCGAAGCCATGTTTTTAAGGCGCTCTGAGAGATTCAAACTCATTATGTGCGCGTGCTGCCGTAGTAATGCATGCGGACGTGCGTCGTGAGAACATGCGGCTATGATGGTGGTCTAACTTAAAAGTCACACTGTCAGTTTCGGGACCCATCACAGCTATCACAGGCAGGGGGACAAAACTGAGAGCACGGTGACATCTTCAAGGTTTCCATGAAATACCTCGCATTAGTCCCAGCGAATAGGTGTACATGACGGGCTGCCGTGAGAACTGAAACCATACCCTGGTGACTTGGAAGAGGTGGAGAGAAGGAGAGATCAGTATACTGAGGAATGACATTGTCGACGCCCAGTTTCCTTCCTACCAACACACATGAACGCTTCCTTGGGGATCACCGACCTTGTCGCAACAGCACCGACTACAGCGAAAGTAACAGTGTAGCACTTCAGAGGAAGATGTGATCACTGGAACAAGAATTTTGCTGGCCCGACGTTTCGATTCTCACTCGAACCCATCAGTCGCAGGAAGCGTAGCGGCGGCACAAAGACTGCAGTATTTATAGTACGTAGCTGCCGCTGGGCCACATGCATGCTGTAATTAGCGGCTCTTGTGATCACCGCTGTTGGTCGTAATTAAGGCGATGATGGCTCGTCAATCCACGTACGAGTCGTTAATTGCCGCAATTTCATCATCCGTATTGGAAGTTGATGTGATGATTACTGGGCGATTTGGCCTGCTGTCAGGGGGATTGTTGCTCGCCCGCGCCCTCCCCACGTGAATGATTCCCCAGATCAGGGAATGTCTCAGCACTGAATATGGTACCCGGAAGTCTTTGTGCTTGTTGATGGATTGCGGGCCGGAGAACCATGATTCGAGCAGTTCGGAGGTCACGCAGTTGTCAGTTCTTGCGAAGATTTCGTCATCTTCAAACGCCAAATTGGACCAGTTTCCGTGAAATGAGCTGCTGTCTGAGAGATGGCGGCTTTCATTCTCACCGCTACTGCGTGTTCAGCCATGCGCGTCCGGAGTAATCTCTCTGTTTCTCCGACGTAATTGCCTTGTCCGCAATTGCACCAGATCCGGTAAACAACACCACGCAGATTCAACCTTCTTAACCAGTTGGACTTCAATTCCGAGAACTTGCCGCACCATCAATATACCGCAGCATCTCTCACGAACTTGTAGTGCTCGTGGCGCCTGGTTGGTGCGCAACAATTGTGGATCATGAGAAACCCGCACCCATGCAGATGTCTTCAAAGCGCGATTCACGTTTCACCGTCTACCCCAGCTCCGTTCCCACTCTCCATCTTGCTTTTTTCCTGCCATCACAGGACACATATTTGCAGTGTTTGCTTACTCCACGTCCCCAGCCTTGATTCTGTCTAGGTTCAATTGATAGATATCCAGACAGGGATCTGATAGCACGTGATGGCGCACTCTGCAGTCGCCTAATTTTGGAACTTTGTGCGGACCTTTAGTTTAGTCTTCGAGCTTCCCTTTCCAACCTTCCGATGTAGTTTCATAGCTACGATCAGTTGCAATTGATGAGCACTGACCGCGTAGGCAGCGGGTTTTAATGACCGTTTCGGACTTATTAGCTGTCGCTAGGCAGCCATGCGTCGACCTCCAGGTGTAGGCGGACAGATATCCGAACTCTGGTCCAGTTGGTAGCTTCGCACCCGCTTGCAACGCACGGGGACTTGAATCGGATTGCACATATGACGCCGTCCATTCGCACCGAGCGGGCGGATTGCCTGCAGCCCCCCGTTTGAGGGGGTAGCACCATTTAAGCGCCGTTTTCAACAATGGCTTTAATAAAATTAGGTTCACGTGCACCTCATCCTCTCTGTAGCATTTTGTGCTTGATGATTATTAAAAAGTGAAAGAAAAATGATCGGCCGGCCTACCTCCCATGCGAGAACTGAATTTTTCGGTGCTGCCTATTCTGCCGAATCTTACCGTTTAGCCAAATGTGTTATCCGTCAAGATTTTTCTCTTTCCGGCACCTCCTCTAGGTCTCCTTTTGATTTTAACTCCACTTAAAGTCAATTTCAATTACAGTTCGAGCTCCT
>CACRXP010000015.1:2558492-2624857 GCA_902702965.1 Spirometra erinaceieuropaei
AATACTCTTTTAAAACGGAATAACGGCCACTGGGTCTTCAAAGGAACCTCAGTATTAAGTCGTATTTTACTCTAAAAGTGGGTTGACTTGAAGTATCAGTCCTAAATGACATTGAGAAAGCTTTACACATCAGTAGTACTTAGTATTATTTTCTCAGTCTTCTTATCTACAGTTTAAACGAGCACAAATGTTATGTGCAGATAAGTGCATGAACCTGTCTCTCGGTGTGTTTACTTAATCCGAGATAAGGACTATCTTATAAGTAGTGTAAACTCTAAAAAATAAAACCGAAAAAGAGAATGGAAACCGTGGGGGACGTATCAGACCTGCTGACCCTCGTCAGCCGATCATTCTGCGCACCAGGTCAGGGCGACGCAGTGAACAGATGTTGTCAAAAAAGTCACTAAGTATGCTCTTATGTGCTCATGTGTCTATATGCCTCTCAGTTTCTTAGCCTACATAAAGGTCTATCCGTCTTAACGGCTTCGATGTCACCGAAACAAACATCGTGGTCCGTAGCGTTTTTGTTGTATTTCAAACCATAAATCATTGGTTGCCCCCTTCCCCACTGTATAAAAAACTGTGAACTACAGTTATCACACCATGCGGCCGCGCAAGCCTGGCCTTTTTCTGGGACATATGTTGGGAGAAGGATATAAGCAACTCCTCTATATAACGCATACTGCCGTTACTTTTAAGATCGAAAACGTGGGACATCCACTGAACATGACTGCATTTGGCCTGGACGTTCGCGTCCAGTTCTTGGGAGTTAACTGCAGTTTTACATCTTGACAACCGACGGGTAGCTTTTTGCGCTCAGTCCAATGTTAAGCAGTTCTAACTCCTGAGGTTAACTTCACCCAAATGAACTGGCACATATCCGTTAAGCTCCATCGTCGTGACCGATAGTGTCCACCGCCTGTTCCAAAACGGCACAAGAGCACGAACTGCGACTTACTCTTGGAGTAGTTTGTAGTGATGGTAGACTTGAGAAGCATCTATGGCACTCAGTCCTCCCACCTCACCTGGACGCGGTGTCAAAACAAATCAAGAAGACCGGATACGAGAGAGAGTGCAGGTTTCTGGCACGGCAAAACTCCACATTTTGGCATTCGACCACACGCCCTGGTCCACAGCAGACACTTGGCCAGGATTTGTACCACAATATAGGGAGGGGTCTGCACGGATCCTGATTGGAGTTCCGTTAGCCTGCACATGGTCTGCCGTCACGCCTCCACTGTCGTCATTTGTTAGGGGTGCGCACTCCCGACAACACCTCCCAGACTCCGATCTAACCTCTGAGCTGGTCCACCCCACCTACCGTGCTGTCCGTTTTGGGTTCAATGACCGTTAAGTACAGACAGCATCGTTTTTGACTGCTCTTCCATTTGCTTATCGCGTCTCTCGTTAGCCCTCTAGTTGCGCGGGTCCAAAACGGGAGTTAGACTGATTTACGCCATGCGCTTACAGAGCATCTGCTCAGGCGTGTGGTGGTGCACCTTAGTCGTCGGCCGTCACGCCGCGTTAACGACTGCGTCCACTTCCATCACTAGCTAGTGGACAGGCCCAGACAGCCAACGAAGAATGTAAGACCGACGTTGAGAAATTCCTCCTCACATCAAATCCGTTCATCCCTCGGTCAAAATAAATCTGACGCGTTCGAATCTGTCACGAGGCTCTACGAGTCGGGGCTTCGAAGGTCGCCAAACGACAGCATAACTCGTACCTACTCAGGACTGAGAGCGACTCCCCCGTGCGTGGGCCCCTTCGACACTCTTACGCATTCGAGACCCGAGCCTGGCACAAGTAGTGAAGACCGGCTTGGTCGTGGCCCGTGTAGATGGGCCGCTTAAATTTTTTAACCATTGTGTTCGCACCCACCTCCGGAATTCCTAACAGTGCCATCGGAGCAGGGAAGCAGGGGTGCAGCAGATGCTGCGCAAGTCTGCCCCATTACAAACTATCATCTAGGTCACCGGTACAGTACCCGCTCCCTGGGACACAAAGTGGACGACCCCGCCTGTGACGGTCGGGCGAGCGAGGACGGAGTGAGACTGTCACTGGGGAATCTTTCTCCACGGCAGATCAGCGTACTCCTCGCTACAGTAAATCTGGCGCGCTTTAACCTCTCACGACGCGCCCTAAGAGTCGTGGCTTGGAAGGCCACCAACTGACGGAATAACTCAGAACTGAGGGTCAGGCTGCATTGATTCGTTCTTAACGGGACTTTTATGGGTCTCAACGCATGAGATCTGAGGCGCCTTTATAAAAGCCCTGGCACGTGCCGTGCGGCTCAGGTTGTGTGTGGTACGCGTAGATGGAATGTCTAACTTCGCCAGCCACCGCACCAGAGCCCAACTTCGGTCATCCCGTCACTGTCCTGCCATCGGAGCAAGGTGGGTGAGAAGAGCGATAGACGTTGCGCAATTCTGCTCTACAATAAATTACTTCACGCGCAAGTTCCCGGTACTGTGTCTGTTCCGTGGGGCCCCCTGTGGACGTCGTTGCGTGCGAGAGTCGAACTGTCGTTTCATCTGGCGGTTTGCCACGAACATCTAGACAGTGATGGAAGCTATGATACTTTCTCCTGGTGGCTTATATGAAAAGATTCATAAAAGGGCGTAACTGTGCATTTGACAGCATACAAGAAAATGAGTGTTTCTATCAGCACAGAGCATGAGGGGTAGTCGAGTCCGAATCCGATATTCACTAACACAAAAGCCAGGCTTCTTGAAGGACACAACATCTAATTCCCATGAGGTGTATTTCCGTGAAATTCACCTCTTTGTCAAGAAGAGCTGGGGAGTTAGTCTTGTCTGCAGAACTACCATTTTTGTGTTTTTTCTTTTTGTTTGTAGGCATTGAAGATGACGGAGTTGAAAAATTCGAATTTTAACATCGTATTCGGGCCGTCACCTTCTCGAGCTGTTATTTCAGATACGCTCTCCAGTCCCGTGCACAGTAATTCACCGTCCCCTTGGACCACGAAGTTGGACTACAATGTAGCTGCTGTGGTCCAGCCTTCTCCGACCTCCTCTGAACACACCAGCTTCATACAACCAATCAAGAGTCCCACAATTCTGGACAAGCAGGTATGCCAGGAATGTTAAGGGATGCAACCCTTCAGATAATGCCCAGTAGTTATTGCACTAATGTCAGATGTTTCGAACTATGACCATGGTGCTTTAAATACATGAGTACCTAGAGTTTCAGTGATGTCGCTCTTATGACATCCAACATCCTTAATGTCTGCCTTATTGACTAAACTGCGATCGAGAGCTCCATTTGCAGCTTTATGAAAGTAAGTGAACATGCTTGAGAGAAGACGCGCAGTATTGTGTATTTATTTACCGTACTGACAACACAGGTTTTAGCTAAAAGCCCCAGACACACGTGTTTCGCCGATCTTGTGTCGCTGCCCGACGCAGCTGCGATGAGTTCGGCTCATCAACGGATCCCCGAGCCTTCCCCGTGTATTTTCTGGTAATGTGAACTCCAATTTTACCCTGCCTTATTCACGTTCCGAGGAAACTACTGTGCGAACGTGATCGGCGAAACACGCGTGGCTGGGGCTTTTAGCTAGTACCTGTGTTGTCGGTACGATAAATAATTACACAATTGTTTACTGCTGATTGATGGTTATGCCGCAGTAGCTGATGGATTTCAGCCCAAACATTCATATCAACTTTTGGACCGTGCCTGAAAAGGTTGCTTCCGAAGGACTTACTCCAAGTTCGAGCATTAATTTCCCCGGAAATTAAACAAGGCAATGCGCACAGGATCTAGTTTGTGAACCACAAAACAATATGAAAACTAGGATGCTTTTAAATGTCCGGCCATTATCAACTGGCATTCAGACTAAAGATCTGCCCTCCCTAGGTATCATATCCAGTGCTAGACATCTCATGAAACGCCGTAAATTTTTGATGCCAATCCCTGTAGCACACTATTCGATTTAGCAAGTTAGAAATAAAGAAATTGGAAACCAATAAAAATTGCAAAAACAAAACACTTCAGTTGACCGCCTAAAGATAAATTCTGACGGGGCATAATAAATGGAAGTTTATCGAACGGACGGAATAATGCCGAATAATAACTAACGTAAAATTGTAAGCACCTAGCGTTCAATTCACCGAAAAACCGGCATGTTAGTTGGGCTACGTTCAATTTACTTATTAAGCAAAAAGGACAAATTTTCTTTCATTAAAACCTACTTCCTAGTCCCTTTTGGCAAGCACACCAAAGTGTACAGTACAATTGAGGTACGAGCTGCTTGCAGGCATACAGCTAGTTCCAATGGTTCAGACAGAATGGCATGTGATTGTGTAACAAGGCGAGTTTTTTGTGGTTAGCGTTGCTGGAATCCCTCATTTCCTCTACAGTGAACGGAACACCATCCCACAAAAGTACGCTGTCTATTAGGCGTTGTTAAATACCGATGTAACCGAGGGCAGCGTGGACAGTTGCCTTTGCTGATCCCAAGATGGACTGCTCCCTACCGTGGACAATTACCAAGCATGGGTGGTTTAAAAGGTGTGTATTTGCGTGGGTACTTCTTCCCACACTTCACCACCTGGGCTCCCTTCGTAGGCTTATGTAAAAATAAAATATCATCACAGCCTTGCATGCCCTTTAAAATGAAGGCAGGCGATCAACACACGGATAAAAAAAACTCTAATCAATTTCGTGCTGGATAAAAAACTGATTTTTTTACATGAGCTCGAGCACGTGAAGACCAAATTCTTTCATCGCTTGCCTGACTACGCAAAGCGATCGCTGGTAGAGGCGCTGTATGAATAGTCTTGGCTGGGCACATAATGGTATTTTTTAGCGTCTGACGAATAAATGATAATTGTAGGTCGGTTACGGGCATTCTGTCAGTTGAAAATCGGTGTTACACTGCTAATCTCGGTATCTGCTCAATATTCACATCAGAACGGAGGCGCCCTCTTATCCTTGTCGATCGATATAACCGCGAAAATTTACTTTATGTCACCGTACCCCTTATCTGCGTTAACGGCTTTTGGGTAACGTTATTGCTATGTTTTGTGCCACACAAATCCACTCATATTCAAGTTAAAAATTTTAAAATCCACACAAACGCGCAGCTCCGGCCTGTAATGGTCTGCTTGTTTGTAAAAGTTTCTGGATAGAATTGGGTATTTATGCCAAAAACATCCTATGCTTCTCCTGTAACATACAGTCAATGACCGATCCAGAATTCTGAAATGAATATTCGACTAAGACAGATTACTTAAGTGAGATTGTATTATGGAGTTTCTTGTGGCAAAAGGTCGTGATATTTTGGGCACGTCAGGATGTTGAGTTTTATATGCCGCGTGCAACTACTGCACATAAAAAATGGCTAATTGAATAATGTGTTTTTTTAAAATTTATTTTCGATACCCTTTTAAATTCAAATATATATATTGTAGAAAACGCCTGTAAAAATATTCTTTCTTACACTTAATTAGTAGAAAATCACGTGTTCTGCACACTTTTTAGTCGAAGAGAAGCGTTCTTGGGTTTTAAATAGTAACTGATTGTCAGATTTTTGAAAGCCATGCAATATCCATTCACGTGGCATCCTATATGTATGTTTAGTAACGCTTCCCATAAAATATACAACAGAGTCTACAGCCGTCGCAAATTTTCACGAGCCACATGAAGTATCTTTTTGGTGGCTGAAAGAAAATATGTTTTTCCTAGCGCTGAAGTTATGCAACTGCCCGACTGAATAGCTTAAATGCAACTGGGAGAGCAGATTCAGCTCAAAGTTATTCTGGACTTACAAACATTCATAAACTGCACGATTCCACTTTTTCGAGTATAAAATGTAAGTAAGGCGTGATTGCCTACTAAATGAGCGCAATAAGGGATGTTTTTTATGGAGGCCGTCTAAAAAAATGTATTTGAATTTATAAGTACATCAAAAATCATTAGGAAAAATGCACACTACTTAGTCACTTGTTAATGAGTACAGTAACTGAAAGAAGCCGATTTGTCCATTTGAGAGTCAACTTATGGGCGGGCCTGACATATTACAGCATTATGCCGAAAAATATTCAGTAGTATTCCATCTAAGTGAGCCTTCCTAGTCGAAAATGTATTTCATAATACAGTTAACATTTAATGAAATCGGTCACTGACCGTATGTGATAGGAGTAGTACATAAGTTTATATTTTCATGCACTGTTCATGGGACATGCAGTTACATATTATAAAGGTAACTGGAATCATTCCACCTTTTAAGCAGTAACTTTCTTATAGTGGAATCTCTCTCGCCGGCTCTTAACGCATGCCTGATCTCCACTGCAACATAGCTCTGACTTGAAGGTATGCACAGAAATTCCAGGAAACCTCCTAGGCCCTTTGGTACATGCTTTGTGTCCAACATTTGCAAGCCTAAGTCAAAATACAGCATTCTTAAACTTGCAGAAAAAATAACGTTTTGACTGGCCGCTCTTCTCTATGATATTCTCTGCACACTAACAGATATGCAACCCGGCGCTTAGGAAAGGTCTCCAAACACTTTTTTCATTCGACAGTAAGCGTATCAGGGCTTTCTGTGACTTTGAAAATTGCCCTTCTAATTTCACTATGCCATTTATGCTGTGATATTTTCGTCGATCATCCGACATTCTACAGCTCGATTTTTCGCTTAGTAGAAATCAGACCTCCATATATTTATTATAAAAAAACGGTCATAAGTGTTCAACCGTCGAGCAGGCAGGGGAGTTTCAAAATCCAAGAAATTCGAGCCAGTGGGACGCATGTCTGCCGCAGTTGGCTTGATCCCGCTGAACACAGTTGTTCGTCAGACTGAGATGTAAATAGTTACAATTAAAAGTAAACATTTGAGGCTCACGTAAGTAATGCTCAGTGGAAGACGATTGAAATCGTAGTCCCCACATGCGGAGTTTATTTATCCCAGCTTCCCTACTGGCATGGAAGTCCATTGTCAGAAGGCAACAACATAACAGCAGCATTTGCAATTGCTTTTGACCACCCAACGGCAGGTGGATATCAGCCGCCGATTCCGACGTTGTCCACCGTGTGCTACACAGCAAAGTACAGCAGGCACATTGACTTGTGCGTGACCTAATCAATACTGATGGTCGACTTGCGCAGCATCTACCGCACACTCTCTTTCTCATTTCCCACCTGGACCCGGTGTCAAGACGGTGTCAAGAATGCGGGGAGGGCGGAGGTAAATAGCACGACCGAGCTCTCATCTTGGCGTTTCACTCCACAGCCCCTGGTCCACACAACAAATGACCAGATTTTTTGACCAACAACAACACCCAACAGAGGTCAGAAGGACGAGGATAACTGAGCAGCCATGCCCACTACACAGCGGAAGCATAAGCGCAGCTTTCGGCAGGAAACCGGGTGTCAGGGAATTGCCAGGTTGTGATGGCCACGGTTTGCTGTCACAGGATTGGCACACGCTGTCAGACGTTTTGACCGGCAGGTGAAGACGTTGGCTGAAAATGCCCTCGTGTGGCTTGATGCGGGACTGTCGAATCAACATGACGGTTCAGTTAGGCCTCAAAGTAGTCTGACCGTCAATTTCCCTAAAACGGTCTCGTTGGTACGCATCTCAAAAATGTATACCAGCATGTTTGCAAAATCGATGATTAATTCGTACTCACATAGGTCGGTCAATTTTATACTCGCAGTGCTCACAAAATCCTTATCTGTTTCAAACTTTGAAAGTCTACCATGAATTGACAATGCGTTAGCCTAATGACTTTCGTCTTATGTTGTTGGTTGTCCCGTTACATACAAGGGTCGTGCTTATTATGTTACAGACCTGTCACAAGAGCTCTGTTTCAGACATTTTGCTTTAAGATACTTCCAGCTACTTGATAAAAAGATTTTTCTGTTCAACTAAGGGTCTGGTTGATACGATTCAAAAATCGGCTGGCGCATGCGGGGGAGGGGAGAGTAGGGAAATCCAGCCCTGCGGCAAACCAGGGCCTTCATGAATGTTATAGGTCTGACACGCCAAAAGTCGTGACTATGAAGGTTGGCAGGTCCCCTTGAGGACTTCTGTGGCGTGCTCACTCGTGTGGTACTTGGACCATCCCTTCAGATTCCCATTGCAAGGTGCGGTGAACAGGTCGTGCGTGGCACGCGCAGACGGACTGCTTACATTCGTCGATCAGTGAGCCCACGCCCATCTCCGCCATCCTGGCACTGTTGCCACCTAAGGTGAGAGGGTGCAGTAGGTGCTACGCAAGCCGGCCTCATTGTAATTCACGCGCAAATCACCGGTTCCGCCGCTACTACGGGGCCCACGGCGGATGTCGTTGCTTGCGACAGTAAAACTGCCGCGTTTTACGGCTCGAGTTGATGCGAGCAAACATATCGTAAGAGCCCATAGAAGCGAAGAGACGAGTCCCAGGAAGTAGTCTTGAAGAAGGAGACACAATCGCGGGGACAACATCTTTCTTAGGCTGACGTTTCGGAGTCCTGCTCGAACGCAGCATTAGAGACAAAATCATATCTGCTTTTTTGTCTCCGATGATGGGTTCGAGCAGGAATCCGAAAGGTCAGGCTAATAAAGCTCTTGTCCCAGCGATCGTGTCTCCTTCTTCAATATCGCAAGAGCTTTATCCAAAGGTTTTTTAAGATACCTGTACCTCCTTGGCAAAAAACGCTTTTGCCTAAAATCTCTGACCTTTCACTGCAGACCGCTGAGCTGCATTGTCACCTGTTTTTCTAATAGATTTCTGACTAAACGATCGCTACTTTCTGAGATTCTAATGGCACTTTCTCCACCCGTTGACTTATTATTAACGAGTTCTGTATGGCGAATGTGCCTGCCCGATCTTCTCGGGTTAAACTTCTGCCTAGATCTTGAATTGGCATTACTCGCCATAGTAGCGGTATGTAAGCCGACTTGTCATTTTCAAATTTGTCGGAACCTTTACTATTTCCTCCCGTATGAAGATTCCAGCGACACAACTGAGTACTTTCGTATTTAAGATAACGCGTCAGTGCTGTTCTTGGCTGTAGGTCTGCGTGCGTGAGCGATTGCTCTTTGGTGGTGAAGTTGGCACCCAGAGCGCGTAATTCTCTCCCCCCCCCCTAGTAATGTGAGCCAGCTACGGGTCTTTCGCGGTTTCCGTACACATTAATTAGTTTAATTTTTACGTGATTTTGACGTCAGCAAGCAGCATACCAGGTCGCTTCCTATGCGATTACTCTCAAGGTAATTCTAACAGATGCGCTTTTTTACAGTCATAAATAGTAAAACTTTTTAATTCCTCTTACGAGGTAATTTAAAAAGGATCACCCTTGACTGATTTCGATGTCAGTGCCGCACGTTAACGAGGCATGAGCTTTAACTAAGAGGAACTTCATGTGTTTGAGAATTCGAGAATATCTTGAAGCAGAATGTCAGACTTAGTGCCAGGAAACGGACAACAGTTGATTTGCTGCCTCAACCTCCCTGACCTCGAAAAACAATCTGATCCAGTTGTCGTCCCCTCAGACTGCCTGGAGCAGGTATTGCTTCGAGTTGGTGAACGTGCATCTGCTTATCCTGATAAGTCACAATATTTTCTAACTTTTTATTTAATACTTCTTATTCCATAGCACTTCGTACTTATCTGTTGTCCATTATATCCGAGCCTTAAATATTTGTCTGAGTAAGAAATGAAGCTATTGGTTGATTACCGGAACCATTTGATTGGCAGTCTCATATTTCATACTCGTGTAAGGCGTTCATCTTCGAAGAGACCAGCATCAGCAAATCAGACGATGCTCACGAGACAATTTGAATATTCATTGCTCGGGCTTCATGTCAAGTAACAATAGACCATGAAGTCAATTGCTCACGTTGCCGAGTTGCTGCTGTTTTGAAAATTGTTTTCGTACCCTGTTCCCGCTTCAGTTGACCAGTCCAAGGGGATTTTTGATGGGATTGACGAATTGAAATGCTTTCCAGGCCTAAGCCACAGAGGGTA
Organism: Spirometra erinaceieuropaei; assembly: GCA_902702965.1. Lineage (NCBI taxonomy): Eukaryota > Metazoa > Platyhelminthes > Cestoda > Diphyllobothriidea > Diphyllobothriidae > Spirometra > Spirometra erinaceieuropaei. Next base: position 2,568,470 of record CACRXP010000015.1, read on the forward strand.
AGCATGGTCTATAAATAGATTACATTCGTAAATTTTAAAATAGTCATACCTCCAAGCTATGGTAGATAGGGGCATCATCGTACAACATTATGGTTTCCATTTACTGCTGGTAAATACCATTGCGACTGAAGACCTCCTCCAGGGTGTCGGTGAACATCTTACCGTTTGCCAATAATGGCGAAGAGACGAGACCCAGGAAGCAGTCCTGAAAAAGGAGGCACGATCGCTGGGACAGGAACTTGATTTGCTTGATGTTCTGGAGACCCACCCGAACACGTAATCAGGGATCTCGGTAGTTTATGAACAAAGGGTTGCGGTATTTATAGCATGAGGTCAAAACATTACTGCAAATCTATGGAAATTCAAGGCTCCCCCCTTCATCAGGGATTGTTGCACTTGGTGTGATGGTTGTTTGGTGGCCGACATTCGCGACGTTAATTGATGCAATTTCATTACGTGTGTCGGATGTTGGTGTGATGATTGCTTGACCATCTGGTCAACCGACCCCGGCGTTGGGAACAGAGTCCACATGTGTGCTCCTCACGTGGCTAATGACTCCGCCTGAGCGAAGTCGCAGCACCGAGTATGGAAGGGGAAGTTCGTTGTAGTTGTTTATAGACTACGGGCCCGTGAACAATGACTCGAGCAGCTCTGGCTCACGCGGTTGTCACCTCTTGCGAAAATTTCGGCCTCGTTGAATTTGAATGTGTGGTCAGATCTCATCGAATGAGCCGCAACTTGAGAGCTGGCGTCATCTCCCCGCACGGTTGCAGCGTGATCGGCCATTCGCGTTCGAATCAGTCTTCCGGTTTCTCTGACGTAGTTGCTTTGTCCGCAACTGCACCAAATTCGACAATCGAATCCAGACGTTTCTTGCCGTGGTAATGGATCTTTTAGTTTCGATATCTGACGCCTAATAGTTGCTTCCGGTCTTTGTGCAACTCCAACCCCAAGTGGTGCTAGAAGGCGGCCGACAGCTTCCGAAACATTCTTGACATACGGAGGCGCTTGCCAAAATTTGAAATCCTGGCGGTTTTGCCTTCCGTCCCCTTTGCGTATGCACCGGTTGACGAATTTGTGGGAGTAGCCATTGGCTTTGAACTCCCGTCGATGGTATTGTAGTTCGGCAATCTTGTCTTTCGGCTCACTGCAGTACGTTTCAACACGCCGATAGAGCGTCCCTACACAACTTTTTTTTGGTTGATTGGATAGTTCCTGTTGACGTTCGGTAGTTGCGTCGCATTTTTCGCTTTCCTAAACGCTTTGGTCTTTAGGCCACCATAATCTTTGCGAAATACGAGCGCATCCAGTAAGTTTAGCTAGTTGTTCTCTTTCCCCGCCACCGTAAATTTTATGTCCGCGAAGACCGCATTAAGACGCTCTTTGAACGTCAGTAGTTGGTCCCGGTAAATACCACAGGCAGAAAATCGGTCTGTGGTGTTGGAAGGCCAGCGACAGTAACCGTTGCAGGATTGCCTAAACGATGATGCTCGAAATCGGCGAATCCATTGTTGTTTATGATGCCAGTAGGTTCTTCCAAATGTATGGTCATTGAATCATCGGACATCGTCGACATCAGCTCAGACAACCAATCCACAACTCCAGGCCACTTGGAACCTGAAACCTGAACGTGAATTATTAGGTTGTCGAGCATTCGCGTTTACAATGTGGGATTTTGCCCACGGGTCCACCTTATGTGCACTGTCATCGAGCGCAATACGTTCTGATTGTATGAACTTTCTGGTCTTCTTCGTCGACCTTTCTCGATCGCGGTAGTACCTGTGCAGAATCTCGAGCGAAACCCCCGGGCAAAACAAAGTCGCCCGCAATGAGTGTATATCAATGACTGTCGACCCTTGGGAGGGGAATGCCTACTAAATTAAAAGGAGTAGGACTATGTCCGCCACAGTGTTAATTTAGTACTAGAGTTTACTAGAATGCCTCTTAACTCTATTGAAGTATGCGGAATGAGTTAGCTCACTCAGCCATTAATCATGCCCAAAGCGACGTAAACCACCTGATAACGTTACAGCTTATACCCCAATGATAACGGATGGCGAAGTTACTGTTTACTTAATCTTGCTGGTTTTAAGCTCACGCCCCCAATTTCTACTTCTAATCCTACTTTCTCTTCCTCTTGGGGGAATTTTTAATGGATGATTTTAGTAATCCTAATCCAAGCGTCCCTTGCATATGTGCTACATTGATAGACATCAGTTTGGTTTTCTTGTGCGTAGTAATCTGATCCGCCATCTGGATTTCTTCTTTTCCATCCGCATTAGCATGGACCTGTCGAATATTACCTCGCGTCACAGGCAGCACAAAAACGGTAAAATGCTTCAACAAGGCGGTGCAAGAAGTAGTTTACAGAGTCGTCGTAACTTTCGTTCCCTCTTTTCAAGCGCCTGACTGTTTGCCGCTCGCCAAAGGCCTGAAAACAAAATTTGCTATAGTTGACTCTTTTTTTGTCGTTGTGACGCAGGAATGCGGGAAAATTGAACAACCTAAGTCACCTTGTCGCAACCACACAGACACGCATCACATCACCTTGAATGTCATGCTTTAGCGCTAACTCGTGGCCTTTTCCGGGTAGATGACATTCGTCGCCGCGATCTCTGACCGGTTCAGCGACAACTAGTGCGAGAACCACCGTTACATCTGCACTTTTGCACCAGCCTGTGTTCTGCGTCCCGACGCAGTTTTGGTTGCCGACGTAACCATGACGCGGAGATTGAATGAGCCGGCACGTTTGTCCCATGTTCGCTGATTCATTGCCAAATACTAAATAGGTATAAAGCTGTAGGCGTTTCGCATAGAGATTTGGCACACTTTTGCGTAAGGTTCTATCACCTTATCACTAATGATTAGTTCCAAATCCGTTTGCATGCTTTTTTAAGCTAGTACCTTTGCAAATTATCGATAGGAAGGACATGGAGATCAATGTCAGGGCCAGTTTTTATACCGACCCCAAAAGTGTAAGGAGCATTTGAGTTGAGAACAATTAAGCTCGCGAGGTAGACGCGAAATGGTCGGCCACAAACGAGTAGAACTGCCGGTAGTGTGGTTATTTCCATAAAGCATGCTGTTTGCGATCCAAGTGTTTAGAGTGTTTTGAAGGTTGGCCCCAGAGGCGGCTCTGCAATTTTCTCTCAATAGTCTACGAAAATACTACTCTAACACAAATAATCGGATGTATATATATGTATATATGTCTATATATTCAATCAGGAATGGGCGCACACTGATCTATTGGCTTCACGAAGCAAACAAGCTCCGTATGGGTGGCAGGGGTCACGGACAGGCAACCAATTACCAGGCCGAAGTCGTCCAAGTCATAATAGCAGCAAGGAGGGACGACAGAGAATGCGGGTAGACTGATACAGTTCTGTTTCGGGCTTATTTTGCCTTCTGAAATATACAATGGTAGATGGGCGCTCACTGATCGTATGTACTGAGCTCACTCGTCCCGTTGCCCCTTACGGGCTCTCTCTCAAGCCCAACCAGCAGCCGCACAGCCCTGTGGGCTAGAGACGGAATGGCAACACCGACAAAGACAAGGGAAACTGGCATGACCATTTCTGGCTTGTTAACCGTCATTAGGGTATGCAACGAGACGACTGAGTCCCGTAACGCGATCGGAGCACGCCCCCGTCTACCATTGTTAGCATACCCGATCGCAGCCAGCAGGACAACGATCCCGTGGCCCCGTGATTAAGGCATTGCACTTCAAACCAACTGCTCGCCGAATCGAGCCCCAGGTCTCCCACATCTCGGCGGCTAATAAGTCAGAAATGGCCATTCCAGTCCTCCGTGTCTTTATCGTTAATGCTGCTTTGCCTATATATTTATGCATCTGAAATATTCTTCATGCCGCCAGTATATTATAAAAAAGATAAAATTCTTCCGAGAGGTTGACTTGCAGTCTTAGAGTTTAATACCGGTTCCACAAATCCATCATGCGCATGAAACGGTTGTATTAATTATCAGTTGTTTTCTCCCCCTGGGATTTGCACGTTCGCACTTTAAGATCAACATCATATCGTCCGAGTTCGCCTTTAAAGCGAATATGCTAATCGGTTCGAAGTTTTTGTTTTTGTCCTTTCCACCGTCATTTTGTTATGTTCCTACATTGTATGCATCGTCGCCACAGAAATGCTCTCAAAGTCCTTTTTGTTTGCGGGACTTACGCTCATAACTAAGAGCTATCATTACATATTTGGCACTCATTGCGTTTTATGGAGATATTTCAAAGACGTTCGCTGGACAGTCTTCAGTATACTACTGAAACGCCAGTGGGATAATGAGTCCGGCAAAATTCCTTCTGTTTTTTGACAACGCATCTTTTAATTAACTCTCGCGCGTGATAGACTACATTATTGTCCTTTTTTCAAGTTGCTTGAACAAAGTTTAGCTTTGGAATATCATACGTTATCCATTATTTCTCACCTCCGCCACTTGGAAATTTACGCATCTTTGGGAGGTCAGGGTAAAAAATGACTTTGGACTGGGTAACCCAGTATCATTTGTCAACAGTCTGGTAAGAGTGTGGTTAAACCCGCAAACTTTCAGGAGCATTCGAGCACCCTGATTTAGTTATGCTGTCAGTTTTCTGAATCTCAGTGCGTCCTTCTAAACTAAAACCACGGCCAAAACTTCAGTCTGATAAACAACCATACCTGACTGCCTTTACCCAGTGGGGAGTTTTCGACAATCCTACTTCTAAATTTGCGCCAGTAGGATAGCGAACTGGAACCTGTGCTACTTTTCGGAAATTTAATTACTCATCCACCCTTTTGGACTGGTGCACAGTCCTGTCTCCGGTTTTTTCCATCATACGATTGCCTTCAATAGGTGCAGACTTAAGTTCACACCCAGCCTGCCTGCATCCTCAAGAGTGATTTGATTTTCTCGTACGAATCGTTACACTGAAGGAGGCACTGTTGAAGTTATTGCCAAGCGTTTTTTTATGGCATTACCATGAACGTGCTGGATGGGGATGCACCGATCTCGGGAAAAGTTCACGTGTACCTTCCTCAATCAGACACTGGGGGAGGCTTCTTGTTGCTAGCAGTCTCCTAATGTCGCTGGTGGTGTAGGTGTTGTGTACAACAGTTGCTTGTGGTATTTTAGCCTGGCGCCTCGTTAAAGTTCATTGTATGTAACGGTGCTACTACACCTCTAAACGCTGACTGAGGGGATTAAAAGGAGAGCGTGAATTTCGTCTCCCGCTAACCCGCCGAATGGTGTTAAAACTATAGTCAACTTTTGAGAGCTACTCTTTACGGGAGCCAGGAAGAGAGAAACGATCAGTTTCGGTTAGTTAGCCATCTTCAAGTCCCCAGACTCCCACGGAAGGCAGGAAGGAGTGGACGTTTGGCGCTGGATTCTATCCTCCATTGAGCTCGACGCTTCAACGGTTGGATGACGGGCTCAAAATCAGACCTTTCAGATCGTGAGAAAAATGAGAGTGTTGTCGTGTATGTTAAATCAACAAACGCCAACGACGTATAACTTTAAGCAGGCTCTATCACAACCAACATGGCCTAAGCCTCGGACAGAACTTGTGGTTCAATGCCCAGCTAAACCCAGGCCCGAGCTTTACGATTTCCGCATCTGGGGTTGAACCATTACTACCGAATAGCCAAAAGCAAGTCGGATGTGATCACTGGAATCGTCATGCGACGACCTGCGAAGTCTCTCATCAGGAACCCTGTTGCAAAGAGCCCGCCCGCATTGTCAGCATTGCTGCTGCAAATGGATCTGCTGGCAGACTTTCCTAGAATTTTTGAATGCACCTATTTTTGATAATATGCTGGTCTACTAAGCGGGAGGGCTAGTGACCTGCGTGAAGGCGTATGGCATACCTAACAACTGGCTGTACGTTAACAACTTTTGATCCGAGTGCAGAGGGTACACATCCTGATCAGAGGCTAGACACGTTTTTTTCGCATTTTTTACCTTCCTTTCATTCAGTTTCCATAAAGCTAAATTTAGCCTTGGGAACTTAACCCTTTGGATCATTCTTTAGTGTTTTCTCAAAATACGGATCGGAGGAGTTATTTAACCGCAGAGCACGGGTCACTATGGCCTTTTAAGACGTGCTAGTCCGATACGGGGTGATAAACCCTGTGGGTTAAAAGGACTGGAAGCGTGTGCTACGTCAGAATCAGCAAACAATGGTCCTCACAACCTGGTAGGCGCTGGCGGTTCCCTGACACCTGGTTCCCCGCCGGTAGATGCACTTGCGCTTCCGCTGGGTATACATGTGGCGGGCATAACTGCCCAATCATCATCCTCGTCCTTCTGACCTCTGTTGGGACGTTGTTGGTGAAAAATCCTGACCAAGTGTATGTTATGGGCCAGGGAATGTGGTGGTACGCCTAGGTACGGCTCCGACAGTGCCAGCCACCTGCGCCCTCCCCCACCTCTGCTCTTCCTGTCTCTGTCTTGAACTTGGGTTCATTAGGGGAGTGTGGAAGAGGAAGTGCGGTAGATGCTGCGCAAGTTCACCATCATTATAAATACTTCACGCGCAAATCGCCATGCCTGCTGCACCTTGCTGTGTAGCGACCATGGATATCGTTGGAATCGTCGGTCGAACTGCCGTTAAACCCTGCGACGGCCCTGGTCCACAGCCAGCTAGGATATACGGTGTCCACTCCGGTCACATACGGGTCTGTATGTGTCACTGTCTCTGATGATGGGTTCGGGCGAGAATCCGAAACGTTAAGCTAATAAAGCTCTTGTTCCAGCTATCGCTTCTGCTTTTTATCAACTATTTTGTCGAACTTGCATCTTCTTATCTATCGGCGCAGTGTTTATTTTTACACTGGCATATTATTGAGAGTACCTGCGAAGCATGCCTGTGGTTCAACGCTGTGTCCTTCCCACATACACCGACAGAATAACTTTGTCCCAATATATCGTCGAGGTTTTTTATTAGCCTGCGACTAGAATACTGCACCTATATAAGACTTAATCCCGCACAAAATGATCACAAATATATATATTAGTTTGGCAGATTTTGAATAATTCATACTGACCCAACTACGAACCCACGCAGTAAGGGGAAAGGTTTACTACAGTCAACGCTCTAAGCACTTGAGCTACGAGGCCCCGCCGGACGACGCGAGTTTAATCACATTTGGGTCAAGTTACCCGATCACCTATGAATTAAGTGAGCCAAGACGCTAAGTTTTTCACAGTTGGGTCAATATGAATATATATTAGTGTTTTTGGAAGAATTATTTTCCTATATACTATCATCCGCCACTGACAATACCACAGTTTGACGTCCATGGCGTGTCTCCACGAATTGAGGGCAGAACCGGGGATAAATTTATGAATAGCTTACAGTAAAAAAAGCCTTGCAGAGCACCTGCCGCATCCCCTTCCCGCACCCCTGCTGCTTCAATGTCAAGAAGTTCCAAAGCGGTCTTGGGCGACCGGGAGTACAAATACAGATATATGTATTGCTGGCACTTTTCCACAAGGCTTACTATGTTAGGCTGGGAACGCCATCAACTAAAGAGCAGGAGCAGTTCCGCCTGGATCAGTACCCGATTACCCATTTGAGTTTGTGGCACAATCTTCGAGAATTGCAGAGGACGTGTCGTTGTAACCATTGTAACATTCTGGACCGGTCCGGTATATCAGATTCTCTTGAGAACCTTGATCCTACTGCTAGTTAGACCAGACTGTCGATACGTTAGTAGACTGATTAACATGACTGTAAAGTACCCTCCTTTCCAACACATGCTTTTAACGCACGCAGACCTGCACACTCCCCCCCCCCCTGCAGGGGAATAACTGGACCCGTCCGTAACACAAGAGCGGCGTTCTGACAGGTTTCCGTGCGTCTTCGCTCATCAAACTGCCTTGACAGTTGTCTGCAAAGTTTGAAAGTGCTGTCAGATCACAAGCAGCATTCCTCTAGTTCAGCAGGCCCACGTACTCCGGGATATGCACACCCAGTTCGCGAACCAACTTCGGTCGCCTCTCACGTGACGGTGGTGGTGGTAGTAGTCGTCGTCATCAGCCATGAGCGAACTGGACGCCCTTTGGTAGCTGAAGAGGCAGTTTTGTCCGTATTTTACCGCAACCATGAAAAATACACGTTTACAGGACTGTACGCATATTTAGGCCTACATTAGACTGGCATTCTCTGCTCTGGTCTGGCTTCAGGTAAATTCACGGGTTGCGGGGTCCGCTGCCCTCGCAGTTTCTTAAAGTGGCGATGCTATGGTAACGGGCAGCCAATAATCAAGAAGTTTGATTGATAAATATAAAAGAGAATGAACTGGTCATTTTCGCCTTAATCACTGTCCTCCTGCAACTCCCATCACAGCCCAAAACCCAAGTTCAAGGCAACATTCCACCTGTGCGACGTATCAGGACAGATTCTGTGTTCGTCAGTCAGCAGTAATATCTTAAAATAATATGGTCAGTAAGATTCAGATTCAGATGTCAACTCCTTACAGTCGGCCCTTGGAGTGTGGCTGGGCCATAAGATGAAATAGGCCAAAATAGTTATTCCTGTCCCTCCGTTATTACTGGTAAAGATCACAGATCACTATTAAATCGATGCCAACCATTGTAACTTATTAGATTGTTTCCTGATTGGCTGAAACGTGCGGAGACATCAATGTTTGTCGTTCTCAGTCTACATCCTGTCGCTTATTGCTAGAGTATGGCCTTTCGCTCTAGATTTTACGCATTGTCACGGTCTATTGATATGTATGCTGTCGGATGCTTGAATGTTCCGAATTAACTGATACGTTGTCGGGTAATTCTTTCCGTTTTATTCCGAAAAGAGGTTTGTTTCTACGCTTTTCTAAAGCACTTTATAGTCTCCGTTTCTTTCTTGACAGCCCCTTTGAGGCTGGGTTGATGCTATTGAATTGAGGATTTATTTTTCATGTAGTTATTAGACACGATAAAATGTTACCACATTTATTCAGTATCACGATAAGTAGAACAGTCACGCGCGGAATTATTGACTACTCGGTATTACAGGTGGCTTCGCGCTAAATTCCCGGAATGTTCCTATTCCTCTCATAGACCTAACCCGAACCATAACCCTAATTCTAGCCCTCATAACACTAAGGCTACCGTTGACTCTAATCGCCTGCAATTTCAGGCTGGGCCGCCTGTAATACGAAGGCCTATTTTCTCGCGTCCATCCCTGATGCCCTCTGAACTCGTTACTACTGAATCTCAGATGCAGTTTTACCTGCTCATCGGGTAGGATAGCATAATCGGATCGAGTAGTCGCGGGGTTTCTTCGTTAAAGTTTGCGCATTGTGCCAAACAACTTTTCGCTGAGTTTCAAATCACTGGATGAAGTGTTAATGTAGGATTTAATTAGTAGTTTGTGTTTTACACCCCCTATTATCGAAGAAGGCCTTCGCTAGATAATGGTCCCCGCTAACCCTTGGCTGTGTAGTCATTCTCGGGGAACCGTCCTGTCCCGTTTGTGATAAATGAAATATCTCACGACATGGTGCAAAATATATGGATAAATCCTCGGATTGCAGAAGCAATCAACCCCTGACCTACAGTTCATAAAACTAATGCTTAATTGGTACGATATTTTAGTTGGGTAGCCAGGAAGAAGGAAGATTACCGAAAACCAATAAATCTAAAGACGTGTATACTGCAATTAACTGATGTGGAGAAATTTTTGGTAGCGCAGAATCAAAAGGGATGCTTTGAAAGGAGTGAATTAAAGATCATATCCAATTTCGAACGTCAGTTTATCGGGGATTTCCAATCTTTGAAATGGCACGACTGATCACAGTGTTCGGTTTACTGAAGCTGGCCTCATAAAACGTAAAATGCGTACATAAATCGGCGTAACTCACTATTGCTTCTAGTAACTGCTAAATGAAAAAAAACGTTTAAAAAGCCAGAGAAAGTTAAATTTAACTTAAACATATACTGCAACTGACCATTTAAAGACAAGCCGTGACTGTGCACAATGAATGGAAATTCACGGAAAAGAAGCGATGATGAAAGATAACTAGGAAAACAAGATCGCGAGTACTTCGTGGAGTATCACCAGTGTCAAACCATTTATTCCATTGTGCTATATTTAGTGTATGCATTAAGTAATAAAGTCGAACTTACTCGCATTTAAGGCTGCCTCCTGACCGTTTGCCAGTTTAGACAGCAACGTTCTCGGTATGACTGGGGTGTGGCTGTTCAAAGCAATAAAAATTGTTCCGATCGTTCAGGCGGAATGGTTCGTCGTTGTGTAACAAGGTAAGGTTTTTGTGGTCAGCGTTGCCGAAATTCTTCATCTTTGCTAACTGCATCCGTTCGTGTTTCGCACCATGGACGGAACCATTATTCATCAAAATTATGCCGTCTCTTAGGCGTTGCGGTGCCACGTAACACCGCTCTTCAGTGTAAGTCGCCCTTAGAACCCTTAAACATGGACATTTTTTAAAAGTACACATTTTTGCCCTATGGTCGCGGTACAAGTTCGTTCGGCAGAGAACAAAATTGCACTTTTATCTTAATGAGGTCGACCATCGACATACGTCTTGACAGATGAATAACTTTGGTAATCAGTTTCCCGCGCAAAACACCACTTGGCATGGCATCGCGCATCTGAAGGTCAAAGTCCTCTAGTTGTGGGAACAGAGAATACTGACAAGCGCCCCCTTAATAGTCTGGACGAGCATGCAATGATGTATGTTGGCACCGTTGTTTAAAATGCACGCACTGGGTGATAGGATAACATTCAAAACTGTCTTGTACTCAGACATTTTGCGCTGTTTTCCAAGGACCTGTTTACCTACTAAAGAGAAGCATCAAGTGAGTACAAACGGTTGAGACGTTCGGTCCAGTGCGCCTAAAATCCCTGAGCTAATTACCCCTAATGAACCTATGAGGCTATCCTATGGCACGCGCGACAAAACACGCATGCCCATCTCGGTAAAGTTAAACAGTCCTTGCTTTTTCTGCCTTTGTTAAAAACAGCCCTCTGTTGGTGTCGCTGAGGCCTACCTGGAACTGGAGAAACACTTCCAACTGAATCCCATTCACTTTGCCAAATGGTGGAAAGCCGGTGTGCCGGAGAAGTCACGGGTGATGGGTGCCGCCGATTCGCCTAAGCCTGTGACGCCTACCCTACTACCGGACACCACTGTCAGCCGTCGCGGTATTCTCAAGGGTGAAAAGTTGCAACAACAACAACAACAGATCCAGCCCCCATTTCCCTCGTCACCCGCACAGCCTGAACTGAATGCCTACTACGTACGTGACAGTCTAGATCTGCCCACCTACACTGGCAAGGGCTCCTTCGACAGCTACTCCTCTTCAGGACAGGAGTCCTGTCTCTCCGAGACCTGTGGCTCTCTCTCCCGCAAGACGGTGCGCTTTGCAGGCGATGATGACAATCTTAATCACCATGTCCTCCAGCAGCAACAGCAGCAGTCGCCGAACATCCTAAGAATTGATGCGTCGTCTTTGGGTGCGTCCGGCTCGGAGGACTCCACCTGCACTCTCATCCACTCCCCCTCTCACGGTTAGTATAAATGCATATCATTCCGTCAGGCAGATATTCGCAGAAGAGCCAAAAAATTCTAACCAAACTCTAATGTTCTTCTTCAGACCGGTTCTAATAGTTGAGGTGTTCTGAGGGCATTCACACACTGTGGCATATATACTGTGTTAGGACATTAACACCATGGTTTTGGGTTCACATTTTCATCTCAGCTGTACCGAAGACAGGCATTTTCCTTTTATATATATATATGAGAAGAAAATGCCATCTTAGGAACCACTGTCATCCACTCCCCCCTCACGGTCAGTATAAATTCTTTGCATTCCGTCAGGTAGATATTCACAGAAGAGCCAAAATAAATCCAAACCAACTCTAGTTTTTTTGGTAGGGGGCGCTCAGCGGTCGAAAACCGACAGGGCAACGGGTTCCTGGCCCAGTGTTTAGAGGCGTGGACTTCTAACTAACAGGTCGCGAGTTCGAGCCTCGGGTGTTCCACACTTCGGGGTTACTTATGACTGGCTGACGACGACTAGTAAGCCAGAAATGGCCATCCCAGTCTCCCTTGTCTTTGTCTGTAATGTCATTCTAGTGTTTTTGTTCAGACCTGCCCTAATAGTTGAGGTGTTCTGAGAGCATTCACGCACTGTGGCTTATATACTGTGAAAGAACATTAACACCATGGTTTTGGGATCAAATTTTCATCTCAGTTAGACCTAACACGTGCATTTTCCTTTTAATTAATTACGTATATATGAGAAAATGCGCTAGATCTCAGTTGGTAGCCAGGAATGGGGAAGCGGACGGCGAACTTAACCCTAATCTTATCCTTAACCTTAACCCTAACCTCGACCTTAAACGTTAACCGGTAACCTTAACGGCAACGCTAATCCTAACCCTAACCGAAATCGTAAGCGTAACCGTAATTCTGAAACATTATCGTACGCTCAAACCCTAACCGTGACCCGAAAACCTAAGCCTAAAGGCATAACCCTAACCCGAAAATCAGAAACTATCAACCGGTACCCTACTCCTAACCTCGAACGTAAAACGGAAGCCAAAAAGGTCAGATGTACTTACGGAGTCCCACAAAATAGCCCCAATAAACAAACCCCCCAAGCCACCTGTAAAACGGGGCCTGGCTACCACCTGCGTTCTAGCCGAAAATGCGATTTCAGAAACCATAATTTTATTGTCCTGACGCATCAAAAACAGACAAGCTTCCAGCGTCGGAGATGAGGATGGAATCGTGTCTCGCAGTATTTATAGGAGGTAACAGCCACGGTAAGACAGCCTTAGTTATACGGGTCTATATAAGTCGTGCACAATGGGGAAATAGTAAATCGGTTTTTTGGGCTCATCGCCTGGATACGCACAGGAATCATCTCTGTAGTCGCCGGACTAGCGGGAGAGGGAGGGTGACTGTTGTCAACTTGCATGTCTCTCGTGGGGGGGGGGCGGCCTTTGAATGTCAGTGACCATCACCCGCATCTACCTGAATTTTGAACACAATAACTGGCGTGGCCGGAAACCAAACCGAACAGTCTGTGGGACTTCGTTTGAAGCTCGCTCACTGCTCGTCACTTATAGGTGTTAAAATGGGGTATTGCGTTGTAGTACTGTAGGATGAACGAAACAAACGTTAAATCAAATCTTGGAAGCCGTGCTTTGTATATCCCCCTTCCATCCACAAAATTTGAGACACCTCCGTTTATTTCGTTTGCCAAACGGTTAAAATTTGAGACTAGGAAATATTCTCGGGCAATTTCACTGAACCTTTGTCACGTGCATTTGACAGAGTCACTTTTTTCACATCATGCAAACGCAAGCAGAAGGCTAGAACTATACTAATAGGGCTAGTAGAGCTGCACGGCCCCTAATTGCATATTTTAGTTGGTCTTCTGACTGCCACTGGCCCGGGACGATAAGTGCAGCGAAAAATTTCTCAATGTTTACCTCATCATTAGTTTTTCCTTGACTAGGACAAAAAAAATAATCAATGTACTACTCTGAGTGGAGTTGTTACTGTATTCTAGTGCAAAAATCACCAACCACTGACGATCAACCATACTCAGAAAATTCCAGTGGACTCCCAGTGCGGCCTACCACCCGCAGGGGCGCGCCAGGTTTTGCCGATCCCTACGAGCTGGAGGATACACAGCCGACCCCCGCCCAGCCTCTACCTCGCTTTCTGCGACCACTTACGACACAACTCGGCGAGGCCAAACCGCCTCGACCACCCAAACTGATAAAAGACCCACACCAGCAACGTGCACGTCGTATGACAACCGATGTGGCCGAGCTGAGGTCCGCCAGCGGGGGCGGATACCTCCGACTGCATGATCAGCGTCGGCACCAGTTACAGCAGCGAGGGGCCACCCTCGACAGCTCCCCTTTCGCAGCAGCCTCGCGCGCCCGGGAGCAAGGGGTGAGGACTTGGGATGAGGTGGATTCTCCAGTTCGTCTGAACGACGAATCCTACGCCAATGCCGAGAGCTTCCACCTGGCCTACCAACCAAACGGCTGGTTTCGGCGTGAGGCTGATGCACCAACGCCGGCGGCCGACTCGGAGAGTGTTTCCGTGCGAACCGACAGTCTGCTCAGCTCGAATCGCCGACGTCCCTACCGACCTCCACGGGTGGAGCGAATCGACTCTTTAAAGTTGGATGACATTGCTCGCCAACTGACCTCCCCTACACTGCTACTGGACACACCCTCGTTCTCGCACTTCACCAGCGAAAGGACAGTCAGTCCAGTCTTTCGAGATTCAGCCAATGGGGTTTCTTCGCCGCCAACAGTGGACAGCAATCACTGCTCCCCTGCTGGTCCTATAGTGAGTGTAACTGCCCATCTATGGGTATTTTGGTCATCAGGGAATGTATATGCTTGACAGAAGTTTACAATTCTGCTAAAAAGCATCAGACCTGTAGGTAGGATGACCTGCTTCACGTTGTCTTGCATTCGTAAAGAAGGAGACACCATCGCTGGGACAAGAACTTTATTCGTCTGACGTTTCGGATTCCTGCTCGGAACCATCATCAGAGACAAAAGCAGATACGGATGGCTCATGCAAAGTGGGATTGCAGTATTATAGGATGCAGTCGCCATGCGTACCTATGAATATTCACGGCTCCCTCCTTCATCAGGAGTCGTTGTACTTGGTGTGATGACTGTTTGATAGCCGACATCCGTGTCGTTAATTGCTGCAAGTTCGTTACGTGTGTCGGATGTTGGTGTGATGACTGCTCGGCCATCTGATCCACCGACCTTGACGTTGGGATCAGTGTTCACCTGTGTACTCCCGCGTAGCTGATTACTCCGCTCAAGCAAAGTCTCAGCATCGAGTATGGAAGGAGAAGTTCGTTGTAGTCGTTTATAGACTGGGGGCCAGTGAACCATGACCCAAGCAGCTCGCAGCTTACGCGATTTTCAACTTTAGCGAGAATTTTGGCCTCGTCGAATTTGAATGTGTGACCGGATCTCGTCGAATAAGCCGTGAATGTTCATAGGTATGCGGTAGCATGGCGACTGCATCCTATAAATACTGCAATCCCCCCCTTGCATGACCCACCGTGTCTGCTTTTGTCTCTGATGATGGGTGTGAGCAGGAATCCGAAACGTCAGGCGAATAAAGCTCTTGTCCCAATGATCATGGCTCCTTCTTCACTACTGCTTCCTGGGATTCGTCTCTTTGTCTTGCATTAACTGTACCGACTACCGAAACCTAGTGCGTTTTAATGAGCTCCACAAGAAAGCGCCTCATTCGTCTGGAGCGGGAACCAGCGCTCTTAATGCAAGACGCAGTGCTGACCTATGTATCCGTCACAATACCTAAGGTTAGAGGAATCCCTAATGCTGACAACTCAAAACTAAAGTGTTGATCTTGTACTTCGGATAACTGCCATTTTGCTGGCACAGTTGTTACGAATTAATGGTCCCATTATAAAAGTGTAGTGGAGCAGTCTTTTCTATGACCTCCCTTGCCCTGGTTGTTTTTACATGTGCCAAACGCTTTAGGACTTCCCTCTGGAAGCAGTTCCGCTGTTCCCCAATGCGATCCAACATCCCTCATTTTATCCGCTGTAATTTATAAGACTGGGATGTCACTGAAATTGTCGACGGAGACGCTGCTAGATACTAGGTAACGTTTACTGAGATCTGACCCTCCTGTTTGAGCTTAAGTTATATTATGTCACCTTTGCACGTATCCTCACCTATGTAGGATTCGAGGCCCCCTAGTTTGGTTTTGTACGTCTGTGCTGGAAGTCACGTCGTGTGTATGGCACGCGTAGACGAGTCATCCGACCTTGTTAGAAACTGCCAGTCTTGCCTTCACCCTTTCATTCGAGTAAGACGAATGGGAAACGAGGAAGTGTGGCACCTTGTAAACTGGTTCACGAAGTTGTTATTGCCGCGCTGACTCCACTTGACACGAGCGATCATCGTCGATTTCAGCGGTCAGTCTCTCATTCTGGAACAACTTTTCCCCATCTCTAAACCGCTGGCTTGTGATAACATCGCACTCCCCACTACACAGGAAAGCTCTTTCCCATTCGACCTCGTGTGGAGTCTATTAGTATCTCCTGCTTCCACAGGCAACGCCGACATCGGACTATTAACTTTGGTCCCCCTTCGCTTCGTCGTTCAGGTCGGCGACCCCGCTCCTTCTAACTCTTTTGCCTGACAATGGACTTTCGTCAACACCCTGAAGATGCATGAACAAAAATGCTGCAGTCTGAAACTTTCTTGTGTAACTAGAAACTCCGGCGAGATCTTATTTCGTAGCCGTACCTGTTAGGGGTTAGGGATCAAAGTTACGAGTTAAGTTTTGGAGTCAGAGTTAGGAGCTATGGGTTGGAGTTAGGACTTAGGGACTGGGGTTAAGGGGTTAAGGTTAGGAGTTGGGGGTAAGGGTTAGAGGTTGGAGTTATGGGTTAGGGATCAGGGTTAGTGTTTAAGGGTTGGGGTTTGAAGTAATGGGTTGGGGTTAGGGTTAGGGATTAGGCCGGGGCTTGTCTACTGCAGGCACGGCTACGAAATAAGATTCGACCGAAATTCCGATTGGTTTTCGTCATAGGTACGTACATTTTATTTAACTGGGTACTAGTGGCTAGACACATTACTGTTTATGAATCACAAATGGTTTGGCAGTCATTCAGCTACATGGATGTTCCAAAATACTGCCATACATTTAGCACAGACCTACTTAAACAAAGTTTTTCTGGTAATTTATTCCACCTTAGCATGCAGCTGATCCAACTCCCTCTTCGTGCAATCACATGAGGGCATTTTATTTGTCTCTGCACACTACTGGTAGCACTCAGACTAACGCGGCTAACCGAATGACATTAGCTGCATCTTTGCGTTTTTCTTACGGCGATCGTCTTTGGTATGAAGTCAGCAACCCTTTTATTGCAAATCCCATCGCTTGAAGCCGTAGACCAGCTCGCGTGTGGCCCGCGTAGAGAAGTTTGCCACGTCGTTCACTTTCTCCCCGTCGTCCCGAGTCGTCATGACGCTATCTTGCTGAAGGATCATGTTCGATGTGTGGAACGAATGGGGTGGATGTGTGCGTGCCTCCCTTACCATAACTTGGCTCATTTGTATGTCATCAGCTATTCCTTTGTCTAGTTGCGGCCCCGGCCATTTACGTAGAAGGTGCGGTTTCTCAGTCGATTCTTAACTTTCAAAGACTGCGTCTGTCGTCCGAGGATGCCTATGAACTGAAGTGCTAAGCGATTTAGCCTGCTCGGACAGTGAAACTGACCCAGCCCTGCCGACAGGATGTTTAGTGTCGCGCATTGGGGTTTGTTTTATTTAAGATGAGCACTTTGATTAGGTCCTGTCTGTCGAACTTGCTCTTTTGCACTCGTCACTGACAGTGCTTTCAAGTACTTTCCAAGTATCTCGTTCTGTTCATGTACGGTGCATTGCGCATAAAACTGTCCGTTTAAAAAAGTACAAACACTCAAAATAACACCACTAGTCTGCCTTGTTTACGGGTTTTTCGCCTTCAAAATAGGACACCCGAACAGCACAGCAGCGTAGTTTGCTATCAAAGTTAGCCGCTTGCTGTTGGTGCAGCGCTAAGACATTTTCGGGAGCTTCTTTCTAGGTCAAAACTATCAGAATGCACTTCTTTCATGCTGTTTATTTTTTTGACAACAGCCTGTACTTTGTGGTTTCTTATCTAAAGTGTTTTGGCGAAAAGTGCAGTATACTTCCCCTCCCCCACTCCCAAGCAGGTTGGGAAGACATTTGACCCGAATTAGGACTGCACTCCTCCGGGCCCGTACATGTGTGTATTCGATGACCCCGAATCCGAACCGTACTTCAGCTCCCTGCTAAATGCGTTCCAGTCCAAAGAAATCATTCCTTTTGAGGTCATCTTCCGTCTTCTGGGTTGAATGCGATTCCACGACCAATAGGCAAGCTGGCTGCCAGGGTCGAACTCTGATTGGTTTGGCGGCATGCGTTAACGTGTTGCACAGCCTTGCCAGTGACGACATCGGTGCTTACGTTTGTGTTTCCTTGTTTTGGTGCTGACTTCCCCGTGGCTGCACCAGAATTGCGATAAATTCACACGAGAGTGTCACTTCACCGATCCGGTTGCAGGACGGAGCATGTTGCTCGCTCTACTCCGCCCTGGGGCGCTGATCCAGGACCCTCGCAGACGGTCACATGGCGACAAGTAATCAGCAATCCGGAAGGGATAACCCCTGCACTCTAGCTTGTCTTGTTCGGTATTCAGTTTAGAGTAATGTAAAGGTTGGTCAAGGACATTTCTGAACGTCGAGCATAAATCACGACTAATTGCGCGAGTCGCACAATTGTCAAACTGTCTGTTTAAGCCAGTCAAAATAAGAGACTAAGAAGTAGTGAGGATTACTTTTATTATTATTTTGCTGTTTGTGGTCTCTGGGCTGGAAAATTAGCCCGTTTGTCAGAAAATGCATTTTTGAAGCTCCGGCATATTTTCAGACATGCCTTTTGACACGGCAGGTTGGTTATTATTACCACCTTTTCGACAAATCGACCATCGCTAGCTATGATTTCCACCGTGTACCTCCACAACATGGCGGGTGCAAGGACAGCAACGTGTGCGTTGCTTAATTTAAGATGATAATGGACTTGCGCAGCAGCATCTGAGCTCCCTCCTTCCCTACCCTCTCTGATCCTGGTGTTAACACGTCTGGTCCATGCAGCGTGAACCAGATTTTCACAAAAACAAGGAGGGGCTGCTGGAGTCCCATAAGACTAGCAGTGCTATAGAGACTGCATCACAGAGGGGCTATTGCAGCCTAACTCTCCGTCCACGGAGGACCCGTCACTTGGCAAACCTCCAAGCTGCGGTTTTCAGCGCACCGTAATAGTTTAAAAGCGCTTCAGATTCAGAAGACAAAGATGCGATCACTGGAACAGGAAATTTATTGGCCTGACGTTTTGGATTCTCACCCGAATCCATCCCCAGAGACGTTCTTGGATAAAGGTGATGATGGCACAAGGAGTACAGTATTTATAGAACGTGGCTGCCGTGGGACCATGTGCGCACTGTAATTAACAGCTCTAGAGATCACCGCTGTGGTCGTAATTGATGCGGTGGTGGCTTGTCAGTCCGAGTCCGAGTCGTTAATTGCCGTGATTTCTTCATTCGTGCTGGATGCTGGTGTGACGATTGCTCGGCAAACTGGCTCACTGTCACCGTGATGATTGCTCGCCCGCGCCCTCCCCACGTGACTGATTCTCCTGCCCAGGGAAAATCGCAGTACGGAATAGGGTACCGGGAGGTCATTGTGCTTGTTGATGGATTGCGGGCCCGAGAACCATGACTCGAGCAGCTCGCGGCTGACGCGGTTGTCACCCCTTGCGAGTATTTCGGTCTTTTGAAATTTGAAAATATGACCGGGTCCCGTCGAGTGTGCCGCCACTTGAGAGCTGGAGTCTCCCCACCTCATTGCTGCTGCGTGCTCAGCAATTCCTGTACGGAGTAATCTCCCAGTTTCTCCGACGTAGTTGCTTTGTCCGCAACTTCACCAGATCCGGTAAATGACTACAAACGTTTCCTGCCTTGTCAGCGGGTCTTTCGGCCTCATGTTGTTGTTTCAGTGATCGCATCTTCATCATCTGAACTGCTACCCGGAACTTGCCTGTTCTCTTTGAAATGTTTACAGTGAGGGGTATGCGCTGATTGCTGTGGAGACCAAGTCCCCAGAGCCGACCTCACACTACCTCCCCAGGTACCAGTCCACTGTCCGATCTGGTCAGCCATCTGATGCGGGGATTGAATGTAACTGACTGACTGAACTAAACAGTCCGTCTGCATTCATCACACGCGACCTGACCCTCGGATTCCGCACCGGGTTTTCACTCAAAAGAGGTTAGATCGCTTATCCCCTTACCTATAACACAGAGCGTCCTATTTAGGCCACCAAAGGCTAGGTTGTATGCAGTCTGTCTTGCTGTGTGCAGATAGTTAAGGGCCTAATGGTCGAAGATTTTAAATCTGTTAATTGCATGCAAATGCAATGCCTGACCTAGAAGAATGGGTACTTTGGTTTGAACGTCACCTGGTTGCCCCTTGCCTAGCGCGGATAACTCGGAAATGCAATTCTGGTTGGTACATTATAAAAAACAATCTTCCTCTTATGAAAATGTGTAATCTTAGGTTTTTTTCACATGATGACGTGTTTTGTTGCTGGTTTGTCAGTAATGCTGGGAACCTGCCACCTGATTACTGTATTCAGATTGGCGCAGGTGTACGAGATAGGCCAGAACAGTTTTGGTGGGCGTTTGAGTCGCCCTATCGGAGTTTCAATGATAGCATAGCACTAGAGTACTAAGCTAGAAATGCGTCATATAAAATGTAGAATTGGAGGATATTACCGACAAACCCAGGTTGCAGTCGGATGACAGTGCGTGGCTTATTTAAAGCCACCAGTCAATAACAGCCGAACCCAGGTGCTGAGACGCCCAGGACTTAATGGGATATCCGTCTTCCCGATTTCTTCCCGCTAACAGGATAGATGAACCACAAATCAATGCTTATTTCAGATTGATCGAGGCTGGGTGCTTAAGTAGTAAAGTATTCTGGGGCAATAATTAGCGATTTCTTAGAATCGAGTTCATACCTCAAGCTCATCGGCATCCAAAATGTAGGGATCGATCGGGTCTCACCTCTGTCTAGCCAGGCGGACATACGTTCACGCACCGTCTTTACCAGACCTTTTGTTGTACGGCCAATGTATCCCGCTACACAGAGGCAAGTGGATGAGTAAATGCGAACTACTCAGACGAAGCTTAACTACAGGTATGCCGAGAGCATTCCCCGCGACGAATTTACGCCTATACTTCACAAACTCTTCCCTCCTATGTTGGGGAGGTAGAGAGAGACTACCGTTGGAGGCCGCATCAAGGTGCATTTACTCATTCACTTGCTTCTGTGTAGTGGAATACATTGGCCGTACAATGGAAAGTCTGCTAAAGGGGGTGCGTGAACATATGCCCGCCTGGCTAGACAGAGGTGGGACTTGATCGCTTTCGAGTTCCATCCTCGCAAATTTAGTCGATACGTATCACCGAGTCGATGCCAAGGAGGCATTTCAGATTGTCCACCGGACACCAACAAGCTTTTCTAAAGGCCTACGTCAACTAGTGCTGGCAACGTCCGAGGCAGTGGCTATACGGCTAACGAATCCGGTGTCATGTTCTCAGAAAACCCTGACATAAGTGTTCTCCCTGCTGTGACCAACGTCAGCCTCAAATGATGACGACATGCCGCCTCAAATTTTTAATTACAGTGACGGGTACTCCGTGTGCTCAATCCAAGAACATCACTCAAGGACTCTTTTACCCCCCTCCCCTAGCTCTGAGGACCAGAACCCGTCGACCTTGTCATGCGGGCGGCTTGGGGAAGATGAGTGCTAATGACCTAATAGCCCTTGAGGCCCCTAGAAACACTGTTAATTTTGTGTATTTTCACTTCTCTATGTAATTATATTGACTTGACGATGAATAACCGAAACACGTATTTGCCAAGTATTATGCTTGGAGAAACAGGATGCTTCGGTCTAAAAAATGTTTTCAATGTTTGAATAATTTTGAACCCAAGTTTCAGTTGCATTTGCATTTAGGGTTTCTTCCTTCCGTTAAATGGAAATCGTAAATTTCTTTACTTTATTAAGATGAAGTCATTTGTGACTCTAATCTTTCATAGCGGTTGTACATCGTCTTGTATGCTTTTTAAGAGACATCAGTAAACAGGTAGACATGATACTAAACAAATGGACATTTTACGGTCCTATGAAATCTCATCATGAGGAACTTTTTAAATAATTAATTATTTACGGAGGAACTGGAAAGAAGCCCATAGAGAAGCCGTCATCCTAACGTGACCGAGATATCTTTGGATTATGCTGCATGACAATCAATAAGTAACCTTTTCTAGTTGAACATAAACTTAAGCACTTCGGTCAACATTTCGCAAGAAAGGCCATCCATATGAGTGTTTTGTCCTAGATCTTTAAAGCCATCTATGCATAACTGCGCGATACTCAATGTTGCGACCTTACCTCAGTAGTCCTTTTTAACCATAAGAACATTTCAGATTTTCGGTTAACATCTCATGGGATATGCTGGCTACTGTTCTTCTGATCTACCTTCCCTTCGAATATCTTTCTATTAACCTATGAAAACTTCATTTAAAAAATCGATATATTTTGTATATCATGAGACGCATTTAAGAATTTGGCTGGATTTCGTAGCTCGGACCGGCGTTTTTTATACATCGGCCCTTTGGGAGAAATCCCTTTTGAAAAGTTGTATTTTGCAGACGCTTTAAGATACCATCTTTTGATACACTTCCCGAATTCTCCGTGCTTAAAATTTCCAAAATACTTACATAGAACACGAATGAGCGCGCGATCCTAATTCTGACCTTTCTAATGTGGCGAACTACTAAATATTATTTGAGCAATTCTGATGCAGTTGCATTTCTTGGTAACTGAGGCAGGCAGCTAGCGGACATTATGTCACGCATTTATTTAGACAAACTGCTCTAGTTAGTGGATTTGTTCAGAACCCAGTATTTCTACTTTCCAGGTCAATTACTTTTTTGTGTGGCGGCGATCAAGAACAATGTTCGCCAAAGAAACAAAATAAAAAACGCAAATTTCAGTTCACAGGTTTCGTGGATAGCTGAAAAGGCGTTCATTCAGGGATGATAGTCCCTGCTTCTGTCCACACTAACTCTGTTTGAGACTTATTTTTGCTTGAAAAAGCGTTTGAGAACTAGTTCTTTCGGGGGTTTTGATCATCCCTCATCTCTGACGTCCTCCTGTCGACTCTGTTTAACAGTCTTAGATAGTCCTCCGACCTGGAGTTTCTGTGGACCGTAGAGTCGAAAGTTTCGATTTTTTATAAAGTGCAAGAGATCAAACCTGGATCACGCCATCGCTGGGTTTATTAAGTCCCTTTCCCATTAATGACGTGATTCCCGACTTCTACGGGGGACTTCCTAAAATGCGAACACTGCATTTAATTGAATTTGCCTACCGCCTAAGTATTTCACATGGAACAAGCCGGAAGCTGCACACATGCTCTTTCGGATGTGGCTGTTCTCTCACTTACGTCAATTTCTCCTTATGCCTGCCAAAGCTCGTCCTGTTACCCAAAAATCTCCCTGACAATGCAAATGAAAAGGTGCCAACAGTCTACAATAGGAGACATTTTATAGATACTTAAAAGTATGAGCTAAGTAAGAAGGACTTACCTAGGAGAGGTTCCATTCTTGATTCACGTGCATCATAATCGCATAGTATATTACAGTCACGCCTGAGTTCCGCTCTTTTAATGCGCGTTTTTTGGCGGTCTGCAGAAATCTCATTCTATAAAAATGACTACTTAATTGGCGTGTGTATTTCACTTTGGTTTTTAGTGCCCCTATAAATTCAAACGAATTTTACACTAAGCACGCATAAACTATTATTGCACTTATTTTGTAGTTACCTGTGTTTTCTTCAATTTTTCATTCAAAAAATCGATTCCCGTTTGTTATTGCGAGATTTTTAAAACTGCAAAATGTGTATCCGACTATCTTGGCATATGACCGCTTATTCATGCTCCTTGTGTAGTGTAACGCGTAATCTACATCAGTGTGAATTTCTATGCTAAGACGGCACTTTCCCAATACCTTTGGGCTACAAAATCAATGGAGAGGATGCCTACTTTTAAAGTAGTCGTTTTTGACGACTAAAATGTCTTGGAAATCATACTGTATGTCAATACGTAGCGTGACCCCACCTTCCTAACCGAGATCATATTTCATAATTTCAGTTAATGATTCAAGAGATCTCATCTACCTTGTTTCCCCACTGATACTTTAGAATCATTGTTTTCGGACATATTTTAGGAAAATGCGGACTTATTCGAAAATTGAGGATCAGTTGCGCGTTCTCTTTTTTTAATCAGAATTCACCCTGAAACACAATTGCGGGCACTGGGGTCTGTGCGTTCACCTCAGTCTTTTTCCTAACACCCATCGCACTGCCCTAATCAAACTAAGTCAAGACTCTCGGAGGTGAGCGTGGGTGCAATGGCCGGCAAAAGTAATAATTTTGTATACGCGTCACACACGTACGACTTGGTTTCTCACACACATCAAGCTTCAATTCAGTAGGGCATTCTCGATGTTCACATTAGTTTGGGCGCCGTCTAAGCCAGAGTCTAATGACAGGGTTTTAAAAGCGTATGTAAGTTCATTACAGGTGTTACTTTTGAATTTTTTGTCTCAACGAACTCCCATTTACTCATGGGACACTCTTCTCTAGCCTCTGGTATTCATCTCACTGAATCCTCATTCCTTCCCAACCCCTAGTCCGACAATCTCAAGTCGCAGCACAATGGATTTCTCGAGTCTGGCCAGGGAGGTCGGTTTAATCAGCAGGTTTCCCCAAATGCTCACTTTCTACGGGCCTTTCAACCGCGACAACCAGAACCCCTCGGGCAGACGCCCGCCGCCCAGCCCGCAGTTCGAATTGTACCAGTAAAGGTAGTGCAGGATTGTCCGGCGTCCAGAGCTGCAAACACTGTCATCACGGCGCCGGCTGACAGCACGGAATTCCCAAAACCCAGCCGACCAAAACTCCTGCCGAGACGAGGCTCGCTGACTCGAGGTCGACCGCTGGTTGGGCCTCCTCAGCCCCTGCCCAGAGTACGTCTCATTGCCATAATTTCGCTCTGAAACCCTGATATACAATGTCTCCTTCCGTCCGCAGACCTGCAGTGACAATGCTAATTCGGTTAATTTAATCGAAAGTTGGCAAGTTCCCCTTTTTAAACACGCATTTAGTTTTAGCATGCAAAAACCTTTAACCAGACGGACAAGGTTTTAGGTCCAGCGACCGCATCTTGTTCTTATTAATGGCTTTTTGGGACCCGCATTTTTTGCGTGTACCGGCAACCTTTAAACGCACCAAGCAGTGACAAGGATTAAGTATATGCGCGGGGTAAGAAAATGCCAACTGTTGTTTAACAAATTCATCAGCTTTTTAACGCTCCTGCTTTGCTGACAGACGTGTGTATTCCATCTACTGCTATTTCGAGTATTTCTTCCTGCCCGATTGTTCTTCACCACGAACGTTTTTTAAATTGATCTTTCCTCCGCCTAAAGAACTAAGTGTGGAGTTTGCAGAACAATGAACCAATGTAGGCGTTTTTGCAGCACTGACTTCTCAGGACGGAGCAGGTCAGCAAGCGTCATCCTGTCGATAAGGCATCGAATATAAGCTCTACCAAACAACAGCTACTTTTAAGAATATTGTAGGCAGTTCTCCATAACATCTTATTCCGCGCATATACTTAGCCCTTACCTAAGCAGCCAATAGTTGCAACTAACTGGCGATATTTTAAGTTAAGTTATAGGAAATTTGGACTTTTGGAGACAGTTAAGTGGCGGTTAATTCTATCACCTGACGCCTTGTTGTATATTGCCGCGAATCAGTTGCAACCGCTACACCATCCTGCACCATTCCCGGTTGTCATTTGACCGTCTGTGAGGACTCTTGATTGAACACCAATGCGTGACGGAACTAGCATTTTCTGTAACCTGATCGGTCAGCCCCGCCCCCCCCCCGCAAGGCAGTTTATAATCCCGATCGCTAGCGATGAAACAGCCCGTCCGTCATTCAATTGGTAGGGCGTTGGAGTAAACAACGCCCAGTGACCGAAAACGCGGGAACGAAGCTCAGCTGTTACAAACGCGGGTTGGGTTAAAGCAAGCTGACGACGACTAATAAACCTGAAAATGTCATTCCAGTCTCCCATGTCTCTCCCGGTAATCGCCTTCCGCCTTCACTGCTAGGTGTTGTACGGCGGCTTCCGGAGCTCTGCACAGGACCCGAATGCGTAAGGGGACGGTCATATCCCGTAACCTGATTGGTGAACCCCCTTCCTACGATTATTTATACTCCTAATTTCGACCAATGTGACCATCAATCCATGGCCCATTTGGTAGAGCGTTTTCCTGTGCGGTTTCGACACAAAGTCGCTCAGTTCAAAACGTAGGTTGGGTTATTCGTGCCGTAAAAAAGGCGTTAGTGCGCACGGTTTCGCAACGCGCCGGCGACTCTTCTAAGGTCGCAACATTTTCCCGTATTTTGCCAGCTGTGAAGGCTCGAATCCTGACTTAAATCTGATAAGCAAAACCGGTGACTCCATCACTCTTGTAGTTGAACATGAACAGACCTGGTCGGTGTGCGTTCATTCAAACTCAGCCAGCTGAGGCCTTCTTTAGCGAATGAGCTTGTTAAACGGATTTACGCTTCGGTCTTACTACTCCTATTAGCCCTGTGAAAAACAGGTTTCTACGACCGATACTTCTTCCTTCGCAAATGACAAGGACTGACACTATCCCGCGAGCTCGTTTTTGAGTTGTGCTTTATTAGCATCATACAGGGGAGTTGCGTGACGTCGACCTTACGCCACTCCCACTTTCGATGTCGGCACTGTCACATACAACCTTAAATCTCCTTTAAGGTGTGCCGCATATCAACGGAGTTACTTTGAATACCTTTGCGCCCTGAACTTCAATTCACAATAGAGCCGATCTATCTTGCCGGTGGGCATCCTTCCATGCCCCAGCATTTATCACGTCGTCATATTTTTAGGAGCGCGGCGGATTGTTTATAGCGCGCGTAGAACTACTGCGAGGAAGGCTAATTCAGGGCCGCTCTCACCCAATCTTCCCTCACACGTTACATACCAGACACAAGTTGTAGTCATGTCGACACAGGGATGCGCAAACGATGACTAATCTCGAGAAATGTTAAGCGAAATTCTGAAATATGTTTTCGATTGGGAACGACCACTTTCGTGGGGTAGTAATGCGGATTATCACGCAGGATGATCGAAGGAATTTCGGTCGCCTTAAGATGCCGGCTATTGAATGCAATTCTTTTAGACTGCCTGCGGAAATCGTATTTAGTGAAAAATAACTGCCTAATTAGTATATGCCTTATCGATTTTGGACATGCTTGCTAACCCAAATATAATTTATAGAAAACGTGCTCAATATATCTTTTTCCCGATGCCTTTTGAAGCATATTACGTCATTGTCAAATTTAACATTCGAGGAACGAATGTCTTTCGGTTTTACAGTATTTTTAATTATTGTATGTCTCACGACCGTAAACTGTCCATTTAAATGTCAGCGTATCTGCTTATTCATGTTCAATATCAGGTATGCAACATAGTCCACATCTTTTGTTTATTCTTGCGGGCCTTATATGGCATGTTCTTAACGGTGTGAAGGAATGCAGGATTTTTTCCTATATGGAAGTTATACAGCTTGTGGGCTGTAAACGCTAAAAGCCAATGCAACGACAGACCGGACTTATAATTATTCCAAAATTGACAAGCAATTTTAATGACTAAATATGTTCTTTCTTTGAGTATAAAATGTGAAGCCCTGGTGTGCTACTAAATAGGTACAAGAAAGAATATTCTTACGCATGTTTTCTCCGAACTTTGGATTTTTAAGGACGTCGAAAACACACTATTTACGTAGCCACTTCTAATGAGTGCGTTTCCTACAGATGGCGGAAAAGAGGTGCATCCAAAAGCCGTCATCCTGACGTGACTAAAATGCATCGGGATTTTGCTGCATAGTAATCGGTATTTCCACTCCCCCCCTCACTACAGTAATCCTTCATAAACGAGAACGCTTTTTGAGATTTGGGTGAACATTGCATGCGATCGGCCGATGGCTGCATTAAGTGCAGTGGCCGACCTGGTTTCATCTTCCGTCAAAAACTCCCACGACCCCGGTTTTGATTAATCACAACTACGTAGGCCGTTTTAAGTAGCTTCTAGTACTCACTTTCGGCACGCAATCGGATTGTCAGCTGCCTCTCTGACACAGAACGGGTTTTGCCGTCTTGCCGATCATACATGAAACAGCAACGACAACGATAGCGAGTAGGATTCACAACTAACTAACTACCCTGTGGGCCATTTAATACGTTGAATGGTTGAGGAGGGGGTTTTACGGGTGGAGCAACACACAGGACGGAGAACAAAACGACACAAAAAATAGACAAATTTCTCCCGAACGTCTTGTCGTGCGCTGTCATTTGGCAGAAAAAGTGGGCGTGATAATTCAAAACAAACAATAAGCAGTTTTTAAGGAATAACGAACTTTGAATAAACCGCCCCTTGTAAGTTTAAATTTATTCAGGAAAGGAAGGAACTTTCACACGATGGAAGCGGCGAATACTTAGTGATGTTTACGGTCACACCTACGGTATATTTTGTGAGTTCTACACACTTTTGGTACCGTAGTAGTATTAGGAACGCCCTGTCGCAAATTTTAACTTACTTAGCTCAACTACTGATCACTATGGTCAACTTTGTACAATAATGCATTTGGCATCGAAATGCTTGCACCCGTATTCAGTAACCATTTCAGCGATTCCATTTCGGCTCATGACCATTGCTGACTTTTATGAATGCATGGTATGCGGTTAGAAATACTTATTATTTTAGAAAAAAAGGTCAGATGTGCTTATGTAGTCGAACCTGAGGTAAAAAAAACCCAGTCACTTGTAATACGGAATCAGTGGTTATAGGAGTTTTTACGGGTGGGGCTGGTAAACGCACAGGCGACGAGGTCAAGTAATTGTATGCAAAAGAAAAGCTATTATGAATGCGCGGTTGTACTTTGAGTTGTTGAGAATTAGTTGCCCTAACCGCTAACCCTAAACTCTTATCCTAACCCCTAACTATAACCCCTTACCCCAAACCAAACAGAATTGTGTCCATCAGGCGGGGCTACATAACCACATCTTACAGAATAAAATAAATGATAAGACATTGGTTGCTGAAATATTCTTAATTTTGCGAGAACGTTTGAACCCTAACACTGAGATAAAACGGCATATCGAAGTTAAACCGCGTCGACGCTCTGGTCCGTGTCGCAGGCAATCTTGCCTGTTTTTTTCTTTCTCATATTATTACCCACCTTCTTTTCCGCCAAATAACTTTGCCCGAAATAGTCTAAATTTATTTGGATAAATTCCTACGAACATAAATTGCACTCCTTGATTTCGATGGCTATGTTCCCGCCTAGCCCTAAAACTCCCAACACTAATGGAATAATGGCGCAGTTTTAAATCTACGCGTATCGCTGGGAAAATTGTCTGTAGGAGGCGTTTTACTTTATATCCCACTAAAAGGATGCTTATAATTATGCTGTCGGCATCTCATGTCACATCTCCGAGCCCCTAACCAGCCATTTCTGTCGCTGTGGAGACACTTTTATGTGGCAATTTAGTTCAGTTTGTGGTTTACTCGCCGCCAGACCGTCCCCTTATGTTGACAGCGTTGTGGTAATGGTTATGGCTGTGCGAGTTTGGATGGTCTTTCTGGTGTATGATAACATCGTTTACTGGCCCCTGGCCTCGCCTCCTTACTAACTTGGCTAAATATCAAAGTGACCATGCCGAAACAGCAAGAACGTCGAGGTATGCAACACCTGCCTTGTCGTTTCGCTGCTGGCCAATCCGTGCGCATCAAAGGGTGAATTGGTCCTCGCCAGCGAATAACTAACTGCAGAATTCACTTGACGACTCCATTGTGGAAAACTCGGCGACCTTGGTTAGATTCGAACCCACGACAGCAGACGCAGGGCTTGAGTACAGCGAGCGTTCAAGCCATCTGAGCTACGATGCGCCACGGCTAGTCGTCAGTTTAAACACCTATTCTGACAGAGTAGGCTGATAGCCCAAGCAGGGTTCCTGAAACAATGAATCTGGAATCCCCCAGATTACTTCCAGGCTCACTGCACAATAACGGCCTCTTTTAACAAATAAATGGGTGCAGACCATGAAGCGGTAACATTCTCGACAGTTCGGATGGATTAGTTGCTTATGAAATAAATCAAAAACCATAGCTGCATTGGGACGCGTCGAACTCTGCAAGTTGGCAAAGTTGTCTAAACCCCACCTTCGGACATGGTCCTAGGCGCTTATTCTGATGTGCTGAGATGGTGCATCAAGACGTCCACGTGCGATAAACTACAGTAAGTGGGCTAACTCAAAAAATCTCAACAGAAATTCGAAATGCGTTTCCGTTTCGAAAAGACTAATTAAGTTGAGTTTTAAAACCAATTATCGTGCAACATAATTCTGTAATAATTCAGTTACTCCAGGACGCCGGCTTTCGAACAAACTTTGGCTGCATCCAAAGCCCATACCCCGCAAAAAATGGCTTCATAAGTAGCATGCATTTTTTCATTGATTTTCGATGCCCTTAAAGGTTGAATTATATTTCATGGAAACATGCATAAAAATATAAATTCTTTCGCTCATTCAATGGAAAATTTTGTCTTCTTTCAAGTTTACGCTCATGGGAAGGGTATAATTTGGTTTCATAATACTTTTTTCAATTCCCGAATAATTTTGAACCCAACCTGCCGTTATACTTGCATTCAGGGTTCCCAAACTACAAGCCATATAATTTCAGCGTACTGAAAACGACACATTTCTCTACGGCAATGAAGGGGGGCCATATAGGGTTCATAAAATTAAGTGGTTGATTTGAGCCACATTATTAACTTTACAAGCCACATTGGTAAGTGCAGTGACATGACGTTTTATGAAGGGCCATTTCACGGTATTAAAAAATCTAACAATTGGAAACTTTTTAAAACCGAATTATACCATTCCTTCGAATATGAAATTAAAAGAAGACGTAGTTTTTTTTACTGAATATCTAAAGGAATGAATATTTTTATGCATGTTTTCCATGAAATGTTATTGAATCTTTAAGGGCATTGAAACTCAATGGAAAAAGGCATGCTACTTAAATGGCCATTTTTGCAGAGTATGGTGTTTTAATGCAGCCAAAATGACGCTTGTTCCAAAGCCAGTATCCTGAGGTAACTGAATTATTATATAATTATGCTGCAGGATGATTCGTATAACAACCCTACTTAATTAATCTTTTCGAAAAAAGGCGTATTTCGCAATTTCTGTTGACATTTCATGAGTTAGCCCACCTACTGCATGCCTCATCGAAGGCACCATATGCGACTATCGTGTATCAGTCAATAAGTTAATTGGGTTTTCCTTTACCCATAAAGAAACTGAAGTGCACGCACCATGTTTGGATTGAATGGGCACTAATGGCGAAGTCATGAACAGTTTTCCGCCGATCGATACCAGTTCTCGGGTGAAGCGCGTTTACCCATCAGGTAACTGGACGTGTTTGGCCCGCCTGCTACTTCCTGCATATACTACAGGCCGCTCTTCGACTGCCTGTAAGGTCCTGGCTTGAGCCACAAGACCCAGTGAAAGAGCATGTTCCCTAACCGGGTTGGCGAACGCACTTCCCACGATGGTTAACTGTCCCGATCGCGACCGATGGGTCAACAGTGAGAATTGAAAACCGCTAATTTGCCAAGACTCCGGGTTCGAATCCCCTCTCATTCGGGCCTGGCTTGTGGCAATAAGCTAGAAATGCCTATGCCAGTCTTCCTTGCCTTTTTCACTATTCCCTCCAGCATAAAAGTCATGAACTAGTTCCCCGTCCGACAGTTGACTTGTGGTCCTTCTTTTTAAGACATATTCTCCCTAGTGGTTCGTTTGTACAGCCGCTTCCCCTAACCTTACTCACAGTCTCCTAGTAAAAGGCGGTCAACATTATGTTTTATTTCCTTATTCGATTAGGTGACAGAATTCCTCTCGTGAGCCGTTTTGAGCGATGAGAGGACGTACCCATCCTAGTCTCCGATGTTGCGCTGTACATTCAAGAACAAATTGTGGCCTTTGTTTCCTGCTCTGGATCCAGCTATTGCCCCTCTTATTCATGCACCCTCAATAGTCCTTGAATGTTTCTCTCATTTCTGCTTGCTTATTGATAGCATTACTTATAGTCGTTTGAATGCTTAGGCATCAGGCTGCGAAAGTACAAGATATCAATCACTTTGCTAGCTTTTTCATCGACCACCTTGCTCTCTTTGAAATTCCACAAAGGTCCGCAAAGGAAATTTAGCCGACTCTGGTTGGCCCTCTCTGTCAAGCCCCAGTCCCTCCGTTCCGAGCCGCAGGAATGGGCAACAGGCTGTAGTCTTACCCTCTCTACGCACCCCCGTCAACATCCCAGCAGAGCACTCCACGTCGTCTGGTCGATCCGCGGTTGGCCCGGCTCGAGGAGGAAGTGCGGACGCTCGCAGGCCCACAGGTCGTCTAGATCGAGACGGTGTATGGCGACCAATAAGCGACTCGGGTGAAGGTCGTCCACGAGGAGTGACTGGCCTCCTTCCCTCTCCCAGAAGAACCTTCAGTCCTCCACCGCGCAGTCCCTACGACAGTCTGGATCTCTTTCTGGCACACGAACGGGAATTGCAGTCGCCCGTTAGTGTACCGCCCTCCCTGACTGGTGGCAGGTCACCGGACAGCAGGGGAAGCCTCCTCTCTCAGACTGAAGTCCGGAAAGGTGAGCTCTTCTTCCCTGCTTCTCGCTCACGCGTTTCCTAAAACCGGACAGCATTTTCATTTTCGCTCTGCCCGGGTGCAGACTGAGAGTCCAATGCATGCGTACGCACAGACCTTTTTTTCACTCTGAAACGACGCTTTTCAGAGAGATAGGAAACTCCTGTCACTTTTGCTGCAGTCTTTTGCGACAAACTTTGCTGAGTCGTAACTATATCTAGACGGATGCCGACAAGGATATGTGAAACTGTACTGGGCAATTCTGGCTTATAATCCGTCGTCTGCCAGCCATAACCCAGCCCCTGACCTTTGTGGCCTGAACTCCAAACATGGGCTCTTGGGTAATTAAACCTTATGTCACAAAATAGCACTAACTTATGGATGTTTGTACTCTCGATTTGGACTCAACTAAATACCCCATCGAACACCCGAGTTCCGGACAGAAATCATATGTTTAAAAGAAGGCGAAGGCACGATCACTGGGACAGGAGGTTTATTTGCCTGAGCTTTCGAACTCGAACTAGAGTTCATCATCAGAGGCTACTCGAGTGCAGCAAATTGTGAACTACGGCATCTCCGGGACCAATTAACAAAGAACGGCTACCCAAATAGCTTTATCAGTCGCTGCATACGCGCACACCCACGCCGGACAAACGGAAGGGAGACACCAACAATTTGGCACTCCCTACCGTACATAAAGAATGTGTCCGAGGCTACAGAACGCATCGCGTCAGAGCTAGGCGTGGGCATCGCTCATCATCCGGCGGCCACCATGCGTAGCAGGATCATGAAGATGAAGGATCGGCTGGACGCTGGTGAACAGTCGGGCGTAGTCTATCGAATCCCGTGCCAAAACTGTCCTTGTCACTACACAGGCCAGACAGGACGACGTCTGAGCTCACGAATACTTGAGCACAAACGGGCCGTTCGGAGAGGCGACCCACTGTCTCAAGTGGCCACTCACACGCTCGAGGAAGGGCATGAGTTTGACTTCGCCAACACGCGGATATTGGCGCGAGCCGGCAACAAGACTGGGCGAGAGCTGTTGGAGGCGTGGGTGTCGGACACCAACTCCATCAACAGACGCATCGATTTGCCTGCGTGTTATCACGCGCTCCGCCCACGCAGCCAGGTGGCGCAGCTCACACCGTCGCGAAGTGCAAACGGCGTCACCACGCCGGGGGAACATCGTGGACCAGGCGGCACAAACCCTACCTAGCCACGGACGTACTCCCCCTCCCCCCACCCGCAAGGATGAACGATATAAATGTTCACAATTTGCTGCACTCGAGTAGCCTCTGATGATGAACTCTAGTTCGAGTTCGAAAGCTCAGGCAAATAAACCTTCTGTCCCAGTGATCGTGCCTTCTCCTTCTTTTAAACAAGAACCTGGGATGCGCATATTCTCTTCCATTCGTGAGAAATCATATGTTTGCCATTAGTTGATAGTGACAGCAGACTTGCACAGAATTAATCGTACGCTCTCCTGCGTCGTACATTTCTGCATCTACACACGCCCGACACGACCTAGCCCTTCTACATGTAGCAGACTTGGGTCGCGCGTAAATGGGTGTGCCCCAGATTAACGGAATTATCCTGCCAATTGACAGACTTTCAAGCCACTACCCTTAACGCGTCGTCATAGATTGAAGCGCGACAGATTTGTCATTAGTGAAGAATGCGGATAAGTGCCGTGGGGATGAATTTCTTAATGTTGGTTTCACTCTTTCTCTTCCCCCTTCTATGCACCATTCGAGCGGGGTAATTAGCTGGTGATGGGTTTAGTCGCGGTGACTAGCGTGGTCTGCATGCAGCAGATGGGTCATAAGCACTTCATCGAACCGAAGTTCATCAGCGCCTCGCCACCTGTCATTCTCTGTCGCTGCAGATCGGGTATTTATTCGATCAGGAAAGAGCTTGTTTGCTTCGTGAAGTCAATAGATTGGTGTGCACCCTTTCCTGATTGAATCATGAGCCCTGTTTAATACCCTCGCGGGGATGCGATTGACTTGTCAGGGACAGCAGATAGTTCAGAACTTTGTTTTCGTTTGGAGTCAAGGTGGCTTTGTGGGGATACCTGCCCATCGCTGACTGCCTGACACTAGGCTGCGACCTAAAAATGGGGAAGCATGCTCTGGCGCAGCGGAAGTGGTTCTGCACGGTCCCGAACCCAGGTCAGCACAATGAACTCCACCAGCCCATTGAATAAACCCTAAAAGGCGCGACCACTTTCTCGGATGTTCCATTACGCCTTGATAAGTCGAACGTGCTTACTAACCTTGGTTCTTTATGCATTAATCATAGGTAACTGGGGGTGTAGACAAGGTGGAAACACGAATGAAGGTGAAATTTCGAGTTCCAGGTGTATGCATAAGTGAAGAATAAGAAGTGCCGAGCACCGGAACACTTCGTTTATTGTCCTGATCTTTCAGACTCGTACAGGAGTCCATCGTCAGCAACAGAACAAGCGACAGTTATAAGGCATGTAAGCTAATCATCGACCGGCGGCGCAAGACTGGAGGTGACTACGCAGGGCTCTGCTCGCCGGCGCCAGATCGATAAATCGATGTCTACATGTAGCAGGCTTGGGTCGCACATCAATGGGTGTTCCCTAGATTAACTGAATTATCCTGTCAATTGACAGACTTTCAAGCCACAGCCCCTAACGCGTCGTCATAGATTGAAGCGCGACAGATTTGTCATAAGTGAGGAATGCGCTTAAGTGTCGTGAGGATGAATTCCTCACTCTCCCTTCCCCCTTCTATGCACCGTTCGAGCCGGGTAACCAGCTGGTGTTGGGGTTAGGCGCGGTGACTAGCGCAGTCTACGTACGGGTCATGTCCCACGCTCGTGTATCAGTAGTTATGGGCTCGCGTAGACGCATACCGTGAGGCAGTCTGGCTGCCGTTTTAGTCCAGCGCACCTGCAACACTGCCTGTTGGGGGAGGGGGGAGGGCGGTACATTTGGATTAATAGAGACACGTCCTAAAGAAGGAGACATGATCGCTGCGACAAGAGCTTTACTAGCCTGACGTTTCGGATTCCCGCTCGAATCGATCATCAGAGGCAAAGGCAGATACGGGTGGTTCATGCATAAGGGGCTGAAGTATTTATAGGATCCAGCCGCTATGTTACCGCATACCTATGAATATTCACGGCTCCCCCTTCATCAGGGATCGTTGCACGTGGTGTGATGGCCGACAATCGAGTCGTTAATTGCTGCAATTTCATCACGTGCGTTGGATGTTGGTGTGATGATTGCTGGACCACCTGACCCACCGACCTGGCGTTGGGAGATGTGTTCGCCTGTGCGCTCCCCGCGTGGCCAATTATTCCATCCAGGCGAAATCTCAGAACCGAGCATGGAAGGGGAAGGTCATTACACTTGTTAATGGACTGGGGGCCAGTAAACCATGACTCAAGCGGCTCTCGGCTTACGCGGTTGTCACCTCTTGCGAGAATTTCGGCCTCGTCAAATCTGAATTTATGGCCGAATTTCGTCGAATGAGGCGCAACTTGAGAGCTGGCGTCATTTCTCCGCACCGCTGCAACGTGTTCGGCCATCCGCGTTCGAAACTGTCTTTTGGTTTCTACGACGTCGTTGCTTTGTCCGCCACTCGTCCACACATTCACCTAAAGGCCTGGTAAACTCAATTTTTTGGAGGACAAAGTATTTGGGTTAGCTCAGTCACTACACCTACGTGTCAAGTCCCCTCCGGTAGCAGACGGAAGGCAGGCGTTATCGGTAATGCGTGGCCATACAGAGGACTGTGGCGGCAGGTCCAGTTGGCTGCTCTCGTCACGCACATTGGGATTCGTGCCGCCCCCTATTTGTGTTATAAAGTCCTGGTTAGTGTCCATTGTGGACCAGAGCGTGTGGTGGTACGTCTAGGTGCGGGTTTTTGCCGTGCCGGCCACCTGCGGCCTCTCCCGCCTCCGGTCTTCTTGACTTGGTTGAAACACCGGATCCAGATTGGGGGAGTGGAGAGACTGTGGTAGATGATACTCAAGTCTACTATCACTTTAAACTAATTCAGGCGTAAGCCACCGTCCCTGTCATCACCCTGCTGTGGAGCAAAGGGTAGACATTGTCGAAATCAACGTCGGACTGGTGGTAAGCGGGAAGAGGACATACGTGTGGACGGGGCTTTATTTTGTACGGAAGGACTGATGAAGAACCAGTTCAAGCAAGTACTACCGTTAGACGACGAGTGGAAGTTTGCGGGCTTCCTAAGTAATTTTCATGCTTCGCTTTCTGGGGAGTAAAGTTGCGTTTTTCTGTGAGCTAGAAATTGGGACAACGAGGAGCGTATGTCAGACTCAAACGGGTACCGTTACTGAGGCTTGGAGTTAAAAACTACCGCATGTTTTATATGAATAGCTAAAAAGCGGCAAGACGAACAAGAGGTTTTTCACTAGATTTCAATCTGATTACAAGTATTTGGCCTTCTTTGTATCGTCGTGCGCGTGTTTTTGTGGTAGAGAACCAACGTTCTCGCAGAAAAGGTCCACATACCGGACGACATTTCTAATTAACTCTCAAAGGCACACGGTCGAAAATCCATTAATTCCATTGACCACACAAATGAGGACGGAATGCCTGTTTTTGGCTTTATTAGCGTCATCGCAGCCCATCTCAAACCCAAGTCTAAACGACTTGTTGTTTTAGCTCTTAACTTTGAACTTGATGTACAAGGGAAACGAAGATCGTAGGCGTCCTTTTATCCAATCTAGATACAACCTCCGCTCACTCCACTTCATTGTATGCGGATACAATTATGCTCTTGTCACTTTGAGCGCCATTATAGCCGCAACTCCTTATGCAGCAACAGTATTATTGAAATCTGCTGACTCGCTCTCAGGGCTCACATTTTTAGTTAGAAGATAATGAAATAACTGTTTCGTAGAGTTATGACTGCCGCCAAACCATTATGAGCTTAAAACAAGAAGGATTGACGCTATACCAGCAGTGAATCGTATCAGTTGCCTTTGCTGGAAGGGACTTTTAGAAATGATATTTTTTTAGAAATTACCGTCTGCAATGCATCCGCTCGGTGGATATATGCCAACTGTCGGCTGACACACTTATTCTCGTGAGACTCGTGCTCTTAGAAGTCACATATTTGAAGAGTTTTTTATCGGGTTCTGCAGGACTAAGTGCGTATCTAGCGGTTTTCTCTGGTTAGACCTGCAATGCAGCGTACAGACCTTTATTTTTTGAACTTCTAACCGTATGAGGAACGTTGTACTCTGGTAAATTTTAATTGATAACCCATGTGACCTTCCTAGATTCCTCAAATCAGCAGACCAGTTATGTCATAAGTCAACGTCTGCGGTCAACTTTGCGCTCACCGCTACGACACTAGGCCGCTATCTACGCTTTGGATGGTTTTCACATTCGTCTTTAAAAAATTCTCACATCTGTAGAACTTTAATAACGTATTTTATACCCCTTTATGCAGCTCCAGCGCCTCGACGTCCTTGAGCTCCGTAAGATCTTCGCGCAGACTATTCACCGTCTTTCTCACCTTCAACCCCCCCCCCCCCCACGGCATCCTCAGCTTGCTTTTACTATTATTATCCTCCCATTTTCACTCATTGCGGCCCCGTCGAACAGCGTTCACAGTCTTCCCGATCAAGATCTATTTTCGTCTACCATGAAGTGAGCCTCTTTTTCGGACCTGCATCTACCTCCGCCGTCTCAATCCTGCTTCCATGATGCCGACCTTGGAGAGCGGTGCCTGGTAAAAACGGCGGACTCTGTTGAAATTAGAGTGATTTGCATTTCACAAGTATACGTTTGCTGTCTGAATACACGTGTAAGGGTGCGTGTGTGTCTATATATTAAACACTGAGACACCTGTTGTTCTTCAGCCCTCTCACTCACTTTGATGTCACCTTTTTTTAGTGGCAGTGTCTTGACCATACGACGGACAGAATATCCACGTGGGATCGCCAGGAGAGGGTGAGGGGGTGAAACATGATTCCGAGAGTTTTTTTCGGGCTTACGAAGTTCTAAAGTTCAGAAAGTAGGGGTTGATGTTTGATCTCGATGTGGTTGGGGTCGTGATTTCTTGAAGAACGCACGCCACTGACTAAATGACATGAATTACCTGTTTTGTAGCGGTGTACTTTGTACTGTAATGTCACATCCTTCCAGGGAACCTGGATGAAGCCCAACTTCAAACAGTGTGCTTTTTGACAATATGAGGGAGTATTTTCCTGGTATGACTTTGAAACTGATGACAGTAAATTGGCAACATCTGCTCCTTGGACTTGCATATATAATTGACCATCAAATGGCAACTACCGGGGCTCAATTAACTGAGGACCTTGGCCGGGTCAACCTAGTCACCTTTAGTTTCGAAGCATGAAACGAGTTTGGATACAACCTGTGAATATGTTTTCGTGCGCAGTGTGACATTATCAGTATCGAAAGCGTTCAGTGCGAGCCGATCTAGCCGCATTCAACATACCCAACTATTTTCACCTCACTACCAAAGAAATACGAGGAAGAGGGGGAGGAGTAGGAGGAGGGGATATGGGGCAGGGCACCGCAAGATAGAAAAATACGACTACGACGCGAAGGATGAGAAGGGGTAACTATGAAGCAACGTGGATGATAGGGACCAAGAAGACAAACAACCAGGAAACAGAGCGGAGGGCAACGGCGGAGGTTAGTTCGCCCTGCTGTCTTCCGCGTAAACGTTTGCTTGCTCAGTGCCACGCCCTTGGTTTAATTCATTCGCTGGTGAAACTCCGCCTCAGCCAAATCAGCATCCGCGTCGTCCCGAAGAGCTGAACTTGGTTTGGGCATCATTTTCACATGCGGGCTCACAGCTTGAGGCCAGAGCCAGAGCACTCCCACGCGCACGTGTTTACCTGCACCCGCCAGTACAAATTCTGACCGTATTCTGAACGCTAGGATTCATGAGCCTCAAGAGTGCACTGCCGGGCCGCGCTGCACACAATTTTTTGCCGAAGGTAACTGCTTAACCTCTTCCGGAATGTCGTTACCTCCAATCAAAGATAATGTGAGAAGATGGGCAGTCATAAGGAGTCCTTTAAAGGCCGCGCAGAAGACACCAGAGCTCGTAAATCCGTAGACTGTATCCCGAAGTGAGCTTTCTGATAGAAAATCCTGCCTCACTATGGCTAATAAGTCACAAAAAGGCCATTCCAGTTTCTTGTCTTTGTCGGTAATGCCATTCAGTCATGTTACTGTTCGTTAAGCACATGGTGAATCTTGGTCACTCGTTCACGCGGGGCCATGCTTGTCTCTTTATAGTAAATGAAGCAAATACTGCAGTGCGTTCAGTCGATGTGTATCAACTAGGTTTGAAACTGTTGTTAAATACGGAAAGACAGGTCACGTATTACCAAAATTTCCATTTCTTGAGTTGCCAAAAGCGAAATAATCCGTCCTCTAAGATTATTAATTTCAGCTGGACATTGTGACATGTGAGTCATCTCCTTAACGCACATTCACCAGACGCATGGACCTATTAGGTCACATGCGCATTCACGAAAACCTGCGGTAGACAACCGCCGGCTACACCACACCACCACACCTTCCCCACCAACACCTGCATCACGCAACATCATCACCCACCACGAGCATCCAACTACCACTTCCCACGCAAGTGGGAAGTGCGCGTTTCGGTTCCGTCTTCATGCGGCTCCCTTGCTGAATGGGTGTCTTGAGTCTCAGACTGTCACGGCGCGTCAAGTGCTGTGGTTTGGAAGGCTGCTGATTGACGCCCCGACTCAGTCCACGCAGTCTGTCCAGTTGTGTGTTTGTGTGGATTGGCGGACTGATGGGCTGAGAGCCAGGCCGAAACGGTTTATTCTTAACGTGACCACCGGCACTCTCACGCATGTGAGAGATACGCTCCTCATTGTGTGAAATCCTGACGCTTGTATTTGGGGAGCCAGGTCGTGCATGTGGCGTGCGCAGACAAAGCTACTAGATATGTAAGCCATTGCGCCCATTCTTCGCACCAGTCTACTGACCAGCTCGGACAGTGACTATGGTCTGGGAGTGGGAAGGGAGAGCGAGGTCGACGTCTCACGCATTTTCCTCACTTTAAACAGCCTGACGCGCTTGAAGCTATCAAGTTGCGCTAAAAAACCTGGCTTGGAAGGTTGCCAACTGACGGGATAACTTGGACCTCGCAGTCGTCCCAGTGTTGTGTGTTGTGTTTAGTGGCCGGCTGATGGTCTAGAAGTCAGGCTGCAATGACTCCTTCTTAATGTGGCCTTTATGGCACTCCCGCTCTGTGGGATCTGAGCCAGGTGTGACGGTACGCCTAGGTGCGGCTTCTGCCCTGCCAGACCACCTGCTATTGTTGTTGTTGTTGTTGGTTAAAAAATCCTGGTCATTTTCTGTGTGGACCAGGGGATGCGGAGTGGAGCGCCAAGGTGCGGGCTCTACCGAGTCATCCACCTGCGCCCTCCCACGCCTCCGGTCTTTTTGACTCTGTCTTGACACTGGGACCAGGTGGGGGAGGAGGGAGTGCGGTAGATGCAGCGCAAGTCTACTATTACTACAAACTAACTCACGCGCAAGTCACCGGCCCTGCTCCACCTTGCTGTGTGGCACACAGTGGACATCGTCGGAGACGATAGTTTGACTGCCAGTGCTTTTGGTTGCAACTGCCATGCTTCCACGAGGATGCGTTCCGATAGAGATTCGAAATTACTTCTCCCAAATATTTCCTAGCTTTCTCTTATACTGCTTCCTAAACCTCGCCTTTGTGTCTGTACCGGAACCCATCACGGTATGTGTGGTATGAAACCGATGGAAGTGTGGCGATTTACTAGCCTGACAGACGCGAAAACCACGTCTCTACTACAGTGCTTCAGGCTGTAAACTGCCTTTGCTATAAAGGTTTGTTTTTCGAAGTTTGGCGACATTACCAGTTCGTCCAACAGACAATCAAAAGCAAAGTCGATTAGGTTGAAGGACTATTTACATCTCTGGCATAGTTTTCTCTGCTATGCGCTCGCCGTGGCTGGATGGTTAGAAGTGTCTTTTGAAATGTCGAGTTATTGCTTCATTGGTCTCTGGGGATTTTATTCGTCCCTGCAGGACGTTAGTCTCCTGTCATTTTTAGTCATTTAGTGTGACTGCCCAATCTATCCTCTTTGCAGGAAGTCAAAAACAAAGGGATTTTTGGACAGTTTCACGTCCCGGCGGTCAGACTTACCATGACTGAAGTGGTACTCCTTTTACTCACAATTTCCGTGTTAAGTGGCTGCAGTGTCATCTGGTTGACGAAACTCTGTGAATCACTGAGAAGGTTAACAAGACCGCTCCGGTTCCCTGCATGTCTTTGATAAGTGCTCGCGTCCATTCGCGATGTTTCCGACCGACAGCCCAATAGTACACAGAGCAATCTTATGCCTGTTTAGTATGCTTAAATCCTGCGGATATATATGAAATCATAAGTGTCTGTCACTGTTAGAACAGTAGGATTACTTCAGTCGGGACGGTTTTTGTAGTCAGTCAGCATGTGGGTTTGTGCTGGGGAAAAAATAACCATTATAAATGCAGGTTCCAATGGTACAGCAGTTCTTCAATTTGTGATTGGTCCGTCGTGCATGCATAGTTCCTGTTGTTAATGTACGAGCCATTGGATATCACACAAGTCAGATGACCATGCAACCAACAAATCATCTACTTTTGCACATGAACAATATCCTACAGCCAAGCAAACATGCAAAGAAAGCCTGCTAGTCTTTAATTTTATCGTTCCCGTGTGTAAAATGCTTCCCGTTAGGGGATAACTAGCATTACTAGGCTGTCCCGGATTACTTCAAAATTGTCGAAAGTATTTACTTATCGCATTCCATATAATAAACGTTGTTTTGCGACATTATCACCGTTTGGGATTTCTTGAGACCTAGGGTTCTCCAAGACAGGACGACTAGAAAAATATGATTCTATCTATGAAGAATAAATACCAGACCATCAGGCTGGCCCAAAGTCCGCATCAAGTAGCCCAAAAATGGCATGACAGGATTAAACGCTGCAGAATTTGACAGACCGCCATCGAGAGGAAATAGAACAGTCAGAACCATGGAGGACAACATTGGTAGTACTGTATGTTTTTATGTGGGCTGTCGGCTGATGGTCATATTATGGGTGTTTATCCCGCACTCATTGGCTGTCTTAAGTCATGACCTTGCGTGTGAACCAGCTAGGTACTTCTTTTTACAGCAGGTGAACAAACAGTTGTCGTAAATAATATGAGACTGAGGACGGATAAGCCAAGCAGACACCCCGTCCATTTTTTAGGAGGCCTATGTCTGCTTTTGCTGAATGGTTGATTATTTCACACCAGCGCGATAGCACCAGGCGGCGGAATGGACCGTGCGCGTCAACAGATGCCATTATTATAATTGGTTTAAACAACATTCCATTCGTTTTACTCCCAGTGGCCAGTCAAGGGTTCGTCTCATCTTCATGCTGTTGAAAACACTCCAGTCACCTACCATAAGCCCCGTAAAGTGTCCAAAGCAACATCGATAAAACGATCTGGTGAATGCCGCTCACAGAATCCTACTGAATTGTGTTGTGGAACTTGCAGTAGACAGTATTCGTTTTGCTGCTAGTCGAGTCAACAGGATAATTATTCTGGCGTCGATTACCGCTCTCCGGAACTGAAGTATTAAAGGGGGTCTCCTGGTTGATGGATAAGGCTCTTCATGTATGTGAGCATGACTTGATTTTAACGCAGATGCTAGCCCGACAAAGACGTCGGCTGTTCCAGGCATATTAGCGGCTGAATGAGAAGAGCGGCCTAGTT
Organism: Spirometra erinaceieuropaei; assembly: GCA_902702965.1. Lineage (NCBI taxonomy): Eukaryota > Metazoa > Platyhelminthes > Cestoda > Diphyllobothriidea > Diphyllobothriidae > Spirometra > Spirometra erinaceieuropaei. The sequence goes on from CACRXP010000015.1 coordinate 2,611,774, forward strand.
CAGCCGACACGGCATGGCGTGGGCTAAGTTACAACGTCTAATTAGCCGGCAGTGACTATCCTTGTCATCCTTATCACTGTTGATACTTCTTATCCGCATGTGGCTGACACATAGTGCTCTACATTAGATTTTTGTGTCAAAAAGGGATTGTGCTTCAACCAGACCGCTGAACGACTCTTTAACGCTCAAACCTGCAGAGCTAAATAACTGCTTATCCAGCCTGTGCGTTTTTAATTGATTTTATTTTTTCAGAAGCATGCCTATGAGTAGCGGCTGACGTATTTTGACGATTTATATAATTGGACCGGATAAAACGCTCTGATGCAGCGTTTGGCCTCCTCCGCTGAATTCCTACTACAGTCAGGATGTCTCTGCAACGAATAAATGTGTGTGCTTTGTAAAAACATTACCACGAGGATGTAGAAAGTAAATCGCATTCAGCGATTGCGGCTCAACGCAGTGTCTCGTACGGAGGATAAATGTCCAAAAAACCAAAGAAGCTGAAGGCATCAAGGCCAGGGAGAACCTCAGGCGACCTGCTAGAAGCGGTAAGATGGGTCGGTAATTAATTCAAGAGAGTGACCGAGCCATTCTACTTCATAACAAAACCAGTTCAGATGAGGTGTGGGAGTAAAAAAAACGCGTTGATAGAGATGGCTGTTGTTTATAACATATTGCAACAGGGCAACAACTCTGAAATTTCGAAGGTCGCACGTCGCACACAGATTTGGGCCCCACATCTCCCAGTCCGGACTAAAATAATCCGGGTTCCGAGTAACACCGCAGTGACAAAAAACCGTTCTAACCCCGACGAGAGATCATAGAACTCGTCTATAAATCGGAAGCGAAATACCGTTATCAAAGATGTTCTAGAGTCAACATCATGTATTCCAAAGGAATGGGTGGCGGCGCACGACCTATATCTTCATCAAGATCACATCAACGTCCTCCTGCAGGGCGGGGAACTTCGCACTGCATAAAGCGCTTTCTGCCTGGGCACAGCAAAGCCAGATCGTGACCTAAAACCATCCCTAGTATGATGTCCAGTCAGCGCTACTGCCCCAAAAAGGAAAGACGTTTCGGCATTTGCACAAAAGAAGTGCATTTTTTCGACCGGACTACGTGGCGAGGGAAAGATTGAAAATGAGGCAACTCAGGATGCATTTGAAGGGCAAGACAGGCAGAGGGAAAAGAGGGCTGGAGATAATGGTAGAGAGGCGCTCACCGATCGCGTAGTAGAACTCAGCTGTTCCGTTGTACCTTACGGGTTTTCTCTCAAACCGCGTTAGCAGCAGCGCACAGCGGCATAGGCAGATTAACACTGCCGACCAAGACAAGGGAGATTAAAATGGCCATTTCTGCATTATTTTCGTCATCAGCCATGCCCAAACTAGAGGTATACAATCCTGCCTGTATCACGCGATGCTGTTGCGCGTCCGAGAGAGATTCCCAAGGTACAACGGGACGAGTGATTCCCATAACATGATCGTTGTACATAAACGACTGCAACCGACAGCACATCGACCCTGTGGATCAACGCTTGGGGTTGTTAGACTATTAACCAACAGGTTGTGAGTTCGAGTCTCGGGGTTGCATACCTCGGGGTTGACTAATTAATGATGGCCAGCAAGCCAGAAATGGTCAATCGAGGCCCCCTTGACTTGGTCGGCAATGCCATTCTGCCACCTGTCAAATTATCCAGATCAAGGAGTCGTTCCTGTGAATGGAACCTGCCAAGATAAAAGGCTGGAACTTCTCGACAAGCCGATCATTGAACGTTATCTCCGCCAATTTACGAGGCATGTTCAACAAGCGAAACGAACTTAAATTCTCAATCAGTGAAACAGAACCAGACATCATTGTGTGGCCCAGAAGAGCACTTACGACAACATGAACACCAACGGAACATATTTTAAAGTGGACTCATTCGGGTCCGGATTACGTTTATATTGAAATTATTGCCAAAATTCACTGGAACATCATCAAAATTTTACCAAGAACAATAGAAGAAACCGGAACCGAATCCCCGCCCTTAGCTCTCCTGTGGGAGTATTGGAGACTGATGACCAAGTTTAAACACCCATCCTATCTACTTCCTTCCAGCCGTTCCTCACTCAAGAGGCTATTTCTTTCTTTCTCTTTCGCATACTTACCAGCTAGTTTTTATTTCACCTTCCTTAACTGAGAACCTGCAATTTCTATCGTCACTAGTGAGGACGCAACAGCTCCGATCTTCATCAACTCGCCAGTACCTGACCGAATACCTGCACACGTGTTTCGAAGTCTTGCCAATACTCTGAGCCAAGCATCATCTATTATGCTTCAGAAGTAGATCAAAGAAGACAGACTACCGGAAGAATAAAAGGGAGCATTTATTGCCCAATCTTTGAGAGGGAATCCAGACTAGACTCCGACAAATACCGTCCAGTCAGTTCAACATGCACCTCTCGCAAAATAATCTAGCGCATTGTCAGAGGACATTACAGTTGATGTGCTGACTCATGAGATACTAACCGAAAATGTGCAATGCGATTCCGACTCGAAAATATTACTTAAATAGGGTTGTAATATTCATCATCGTGTAGCATAATCGGGTGGTTATTCATTTACTTCAGGATGCCGGCCTGATTGAAACCGACAGGGCAAGGGACTCGTGGCCCAGTGGTTAGAGGCGTCGACTTCTAACTAACAGGTCGCGAGTTCGAGCCTCGGGTGTTCCACACTTCGGAGTTGAGTGTGACTGGCTGACGACGACTAGTAAGCTAGAAGTGGCCATTCCAGTCTCCCTTGTCTTTGTCGGGAATGCCATTATGCCGGCTTTTGAATGAACTTCTTTCCACCCGCCTGCAAAAACTACACTCTGTAAAAAATGACTACTTACGTGACATGCATTTTTCTCATTAATTTTCTTATGTCCTTATAAACCCAAACATATTTCTTAGAAAAAATGCATAAAAATATTCATTCTTCTACTCACTTGGTAAAAAATTACGTCTTCTTTAAATTTTGTACTTGAAAGATGGGCGAAATTCGACTTTACCAAAGTTTCTAATAATGAGATTTTTAGGACCGTGAAACGCCCGTTCATAAAACACCGTGTCTCAGCATTTACCAACGTTGCTTGTAAAGTGTACAATATGGCTGTAATCCACTGCCAAATGTTAGGAACGCCATATTGTCTCCTCTTAATACCGTAGAGAAAGTTCTCAACATATTCCTTTATTTTACAGGCCTTAAGGTCTAGGCTGTTCTGGACATTTCAGCTTATCCGTGGTCATGACTGCTCGCTGAGACTGGAGGATTTCTCTGAGTTTGCACGCGCAACTCAACTACGCGGTAATCCGTACAGGGTCAAAAGCAAACGCAGGCCAAGGAACCTAAGAAAATCTGTTTTCATCCAACGAGTAGTCCGACTATGGAACTCGTTACAGGCAAGATGGTGACGCCCGACATCATTTTAGACGTTAAAAGGCAACTTGACTGAACAACTTTGGACACAAATAATCTTTCATAACATTTTTACCCTCAGCCAGCCTTGTAAGACACTTCGCAGTAAGATGTGGCTATGTAGCCCTACCTGCTGGGCACGGTACTGTTGGGGTTGGGGTTCGGGGTTATGGTTATGGTGAGGAGTTAGAGTTGGGAGTTAGGGTCAGGGGTTAGGGTTATTGGTTGGAGTTTGGGGTGAGGGTTAAGGCAACTATTTCCCAACCACTATTTCTTCAACCGCACACTCCCAATAGCTTTCCTTTTTGCATAAAACTACTTGGCCCCATCGTCTGTGCGTTCCCCGGCCCAACGTGTAAAAATCCCTATTACCACAGGTCCCGTATTACAGATGGCTGGGGTCTGTTTACTTCAGGTGGGGCTAACTAATCACATCTGACCCACTTCGCGATCTACTCTCCTTTCGTACTGATTCGCACTGAATAGAAACAGTCCTATTCCACTGTATTTTATTTTGACTCAAACACCTAAACTTTTGCAACTTTATAATGACTCCAAATAAGCAAACGTTATTGTACATGTCCTATCGTCATCAGAAGCACTGCTTCTAACCATTTACATAAAATCAAAATACAGAACTCAGTAACCTTTTCCAAGGGCACCTAAAGTGATCTAGAAGTAAAAGCGCATTGCTAGCAGCATAATGTTAGAGCCGTCGCGCGTTGCCGCAGTCGACAAGACACTGGCCAATATGTTTAAGCTGATTTTCCAATCGAAAATATCCGTCTAGTGAGGTTGCGAAGCCTGTGAGCGTTGTTCACCTCCAGAGTAATTAATCTGCATTGGCCTGCTGACGTTCAGACGACATTTTCCTTATTAATATTGAGTACCGAGGCAGGAACCGGTCACTGCTAGCATTCTATTCAGTTCTTCTGTTGGTTTTTGAGGCTTAGACAAACTTACGTACATAGTCCGGAAAGGTTGCAGCAGACATATTGTTCAAGATATTTTTCTAAAAGGAAAGGCGACATTTATTCATCCAACAAACTTTCCTGCGGTAGTTTTTAATTGTTTGCATGGCAGTGCTTACAGTGCACCATGCACGGACTTGTCAGTGCTGTTTACCAAGAGAACAACCTGTTCCGGCCTGGCTGCCATTTTCGCCCGAACGTTCGCGGAAAGAAATGCAAAAAACTTTTTCCCAGTCCATATTTTGGACATTCGAAACATTTCTGAGGGCGGAACGAGAAAAGTGCGGAATTCGCCAAGGCAGAAATCGGTGCATTTGGCTGTCTTCTCTCTGTAAGAGGTTTGCCTTGTAATTCACGCGGAAAATTCCCTCAGGCTAAAACGAAAACTCGTTTTATGGTTAAAGAAGAGGCGAATATCGATAAAGTTGCTTGGCTAACGGGCCTGCGTGCAGTGACCCCGAAGAAGGAAGCTTCGGTGGGTATGACACGGGAATTGAGACCCCTCCCGCAATACGAGTCAATTTACGTAAAAAGCCAAAGACAGTAGGGTTGGAGTAAGGGGTACCATAGGAGGTAAAAGACGGGAAGAGGAACCCTCGCCGGAAATGCAGGCTGCCTTGGTCGAAATTTCAGGAATAGTAATTATTCTCGCGTCCTTAGGCCAAACCAAATACTAACCCTAACCATGACGCGAACACCAAAACTAACTTTAACACTTTTTTGGGCCTGGTGTTTACTTTGGCCCTAGCCCTGACCTGGACACTAATTCCAGTTCGCATGGAAATTAACGCAAAACCCGCGGAAGCGGAGGGGAGCTCATATTTGCGTGTCCCGCAGAGTTAGGGCAAAAGAACAGGTGACGTTTCATGTGGGGCTCCTATTTCCGTGTCTAAAAATAACTTTTTGATGTGTGGTACGTTTATTCTCACTGATATTTCTGCAGCTCATAACAGGCGTAATTTTTTCGGCAGTTCATCTGCAGCGTCCAAGTAGAGGGGGTACTCATAGCGCCACAAATTGGTGACCCCGACGTGCTTTAAGCGCACTCTCCTAACGCAGCTGCACTCTGCCATTACAAAATTCCCATTCGGCTTCGCCCTGTTGTTTTTCCTGTGCCACTCGTTGTGTCCACAAATAGGGAGCGGCCGTCACCGACAGCCATCACGGACATGTATGCCGCCCTCTTTCTGGGCTTCGTTGCGTCACTTTCGCAGTGAGCAGTTGCGGACCTGCAATGACCTGAGGCCACTCGACCGACTTCAACTCGGACGTACATGCGTCCACAGAGTCGCAGCTGTCCATGCGCCATTTTAACAAGGACGCCATAGTGACTGTTGACGACACATCCTGAAAGCCCTGTTAACATGTCCTATTTGTAATGCATTGCGCAGCGCAGTGGCTGGTTTAGCTTGAGGAGCTACCTGTGAGGTGCGCCACTGCAAGGTTGTACGGCAGCAGCCGTGGGCGTGCATGGACCCGACGCAGCCAGGTAGGCGCGTGCAGTGAGCCGGTCCGACTCCGATTCGGGGCCAGCATGTCCGCAGCGTGGCCAGTGGTAGGCGCCGATTTTCAACCACATCAAGACTGACCATTGTTAAATTATTGCGACAGGATTTTCGCAAGCCTAACAAAGACTCCAAAAATTTCCCCGTGTCGTTTCCTGAGAAAATATCTACAGAGAGAAAAGGACGTGATTCCGGGTAGCGTGGGCCGCCTTTATGCCTCCTCCCTGTCAGAATGGAAATACGCCCGCCACACAAGGGACCTTGCGCTAAATTTCAGCGCAATTAGGGTTGGGATTAACTTTTGGGTTAGGGTTAGAGTTATGCGAAGGCAAGAGTTGATTTCGTGATTAGGAGCATAGGCAACGTTCCCAAAGTCCAGTGCAGAACTACCTCTATCAGAGGGGGAGTTCCTATTCTCATGTCTCCTCCAGTCGGTTTTTGACTCCATCTCACGGGCCTTCTCAAATCCTGAAGGCAACCTATGTTTCTGTTCATATTCACATTCAGATTCATGACAACATTTCAAGTCCTCCTCCCCCAGAATTATCTCACTGTAATTAAATTGAGAAATATAGAGTAAGATTTGAGGTACTGGTGCCGCTGTAAAGCATAAAATGCGCCCCCCATATTTGTTAACGTCCAAATAGTGTTTGCTGTTCGGCGCGATTTTCAAGAAAAGGTAGGCAGTGAAATATTGTGCATCAGAATGGACAGCTGCTGCAATAAAGTATGAGCAAATGCGCATCAGCTATGAAGATGGGCCCTGCTGGCGTACAAGATGTCGCTCAGTCAAAACGGCTAAGGCACACGTTCAAATGCATTGTGGTAGAGAGTTTTTAGACAGTTGGTGAGTATTTTTGGACCGCTGCTACTATTTTGTGCAGAGGAGCAAAGAAGAACTCTTGGAATTTCATAGAGAAACTGGCACACGCTTTCCCCTGACGTCCGCGATTCCTCTGACAACGCAAGTGACAGCGTGAAGTACTTTTGACGGAGCCTTTACCTAATTGCTTCAGTTTGCTTCAGTAAATGAACCAATTTTTGGTTAGTTGGAGCGATAACCCCGGCCTGACATTTGCGGAGATGAGCATGTTTGATTTATCTTGTGACAGAAATCAGTCTGAGAGCATTTTCGTGGTGTCTTGTCGGCTTAGTTCTGCGAATATTTATCGGAGAATTTTCTATTAAATGTAAGAATAGGTGCTTAATTGCAATTTTCAAGTCAAATGACTGTGGCTCGATACGCTGACAAGCAACCGAGAAGAGGTAGTGTTTACTGGAATCGTCAGACTCGCCGATTATGCATGAAGGCAAAAGAATGACTTTTTAAAGCATGGAGTGAAGATCTATGTAGAAATCCTTTGCTCTATCGCGCTACGATTTTCCGGCTTCATTATATTGCGGATTTTGTATGCAGCATTCCCAAATATTTATAGAGGATTTCTGCCGACAATCTACTTTTTATTTCTGGTAAGTAATTCTTCAGTTTGTTTTACCAGTCGATTTCAACTAATGTTACCTAATGTCTAGTAGAATATAAGGGGTTTGTGCTGTTTTACTGCGTGAGAAGTGTTTAAAAGAATTCAGCAGGGTTTATAAGAGCTTGAAAGACGGGTGAGTTACAAGTGACCGGGCGATCCATGCATGATTACTCTCAAATTCACTAAAAGCTGTTTAGACGACCGACCGATTGATTGCTTCGCAGACAAATATTGTTAGCCACGGCACTTGATATGAACACATTTTGTCGGTGCCATTTTGACTGACTTGCTCGTTAGAAGTTTGCAGCTATGTGTTTCTGCCTCCGACAGAAAAATATGCCCCACGAGTAGCAGAGATGAACTGAGGAACGTGTCTTTATTGTCACTTTCCCAGAGAAAAAATATTTGGAGGAAAAGAGCAACGTTGGAGTTAAACGACCAAATCGAACGACTTGAGCAAATGACAACTCATCTATATCTCGAGAAGGATGTCAACAGTATCTTTGTCGCGGTTTAGATTGGGATTTATGCTTCAGGTTTGACTGGGTCGCTGGTATTTAAAGGAACTGCAGACAACAACTATTTAACAATGCTCAACACTTATTTTCTGCCAAGAGTGGGAAATTGGGCTCATAGTAGTGAAATGTGGCCACAGTATGACGGTGCACCTTCCCATTACAGCATTTTTACGAGCGACTGGTTTGATGAGCGCTTCCTACACAAACGGGTTGGACGTCATGGTCCTATAGAGTATCCTCCTCGTTCGCCTCATCTCACACTTCCGAACATTTTCTTTAGGATGTGCTGAAAAACCCAGTTTAAGTCGGGAAACCGAGAAGTATTCAGCAATTTTCAGCAATAAACATGGATGCATTTACAAAAATCAACGAAGACTTGTGTCGACTCCTGCGCTACTCTGTTCTTCATAGAACCTTTGAATGCATTAAAGAAGGCGGTCAGTATTTGGATCACTTATACTAATTGTGCATTACAGGGCTTTTGTTTCATTAACTTCTCGTTTACTTATGTATGTCCTGAAATTTAATAAATTTTATCATTTGGACAAAGAATTATTTGATTGCCCGTTTATTTCAGGCTAACCCTGTATATAAAAATAGTCATAAAAGCATATGGATTTGCTTCGCGGATTTCCACTTTTCGCGGGGATCCTGGAACGCAACCTCTGCGGTCGAGAAAGGATCACTGTATGCATTTACTTATCAGTGGAAAGTGAACACGAGGACTGCCTGCTGCGATCCACTCCATTTTTGCTGCGCTAGCTTTTCGTAACCGCTAGGTTGGACTTCCCAATCCGTGTTTTTGACCAGACAACTTTTCGCCTCCGTTATGTGAGAATAAAAAAGTGAAGTCAGAACAAGCAGATGAGTGATGGAAGTGACTTTTATTATGAAAGCTCGCCTCTCTTGTGTTTTAGAAATCACATGGTCGCACGTGAAATGTCCGAATGTTTTGATGAAATGACCTTTAAAGCGCACTTTCTACAAAACTGTTTTCGCTCCTTGTGAATTCAATGTTCTTTAGTTATTCGTATGGACTTTATCAATCTTTTAATTAAGCATTTCGAAGTCATATTTTTGTCTTTTGAAACGCTGGAGTTTTTTGCAAACAGAATGATGTTTATTTCGACAAGCACAAATTATTTCACATATAGATCATGACGGGCAGATCATCCACTAAGATCTGCGGAATCTTTGAGGACTTTGCATTTCTATGGTTGATGAATATAGAAATACATCTAGGAAATGGTCATTTGGTTAGATCGCAGTTGGTAGCCAGGAATGGGGAGGTGGACAGCCGGGTCCCTATCGTACGGGAATGGTGTGAATGGGGGGTTATGGGTGGGGTAAATGGAAGGGTTCGTAGACGGATGCTGCAGGTTATGGGAAAAAAGAAAGTTACCGGAGGAAGTGTTGGGAAATTTTAAGTAGGTGGAAAAATGGCAGAAATTTAAAGCCTATCCTTAATCCTAAAATCCAACCCTGACAGCAACTGTAAAGCCAAAACCTAAGCCTCAAAACCGAAAGGTAATTAAAATTCTAAAATTCAAAGCTAACCCGAAACCTAGCCATAACCCTAACCCTAACCTTAACCCAAACCCTAACCCTAACTTTAACCCTAACCTTAGGCCTAACCCTTACCCTAACTTTAACCGTAACCCTAACGGGAACCTAAACCGTAACTCTAACACTGAAACCTGACCCCAAAATGCAAACCCTAATCCTAAAACTTCACCTACGCCTAACCCTAACCCTCACTAAACCTAACAGCATGACCGAAACGGGCGACCTGCCTAAATCAGTAAAAGCACACCTCCTGATAACAAGTTCCCTAGACAAGGTAAGCACACCTTCTGATAACAAGTACGTACGTCGACAGTATCAACGTATAATGTCTGGCTACCAAGTGCGATCTTACCGATCATTTGTGGACCTATGGGAATTAAATTCTTCCAGTGATTGCAAATGAAGTGCTGCACTCCGTACCGTCTCCAGAACCTAAGTAGATTGTTTTTTCTCTTTTGGAAATCTTCTGTGGTTACCAATCAGGTTCAAAGCACAGCTTATACTGACCTCCTCCTTTGTATTCAACTCCGTCCCTCTTTACTCCAGATATTTGTAGTTTTTTAGAGAACGGGATAATATTTCTCGTGTTTAACAATGTTAAATCACGACACACCCTCCTGCAGTAATGTATAAGAAGTCCATAAATGTCTCTAACATGCGACTGGGCCTAAAACTCCACCCCAAATGTCGCGAAAAATATCACTGCTCTTTTTCTTAGTTTTTGAAGTTTTCGTTCAGTTACCATTTACTGATGTTTTTGTCGCATAACTAGCATCCCCCAGAGTTTCCCATGTGAACTCACCAGATCACTGCCGATTTCAGACACCTGCCTTCACTGTTGTCTGCGCTTCCACAATTGCTGTTTTTGCAATCATAAGCTGCCCCTCTTTTGCAAATTCCAGTCTTAATTATTGCTCCTTCAGGACTGCTCCGTACCCATTTTAGTGACTGAAAACAACAACGCACTCCCCTTCGCAATTTTGCCGAAGCTCGGGTGTAACGCCCTCTTTCAAAACACACGTTTCCGGAATTTCACACGTGAGCTGGGTAACTTAATGGATGAAAGCATAATCTGCCTAACTATTTTGAAAGGAAGGGGGCTAAATAAACAATGTTCAAGGCTGTTTTCGCACACTTCCATTGAATTTTGTCACACCCACGCATCTAGCCTGATTTTCACTGAGTTTGCCAATCACTGAGACAATGGTCCTCTCTCTCTACTGTGCCGACCTGGTTAATAAACTAAACTTTGGGACGTAGACGATTGTACATAAACTAGGATGCACCACCATCCAGCGGTCATCAAACATCACAAGAGTGCAATAACGTCACTCTCAACTGTAAATATACTGACAGACTGCGTTTTTGAGTTGGCGAGAGGATCTGAAACAATATTTCACCTACCAGAAGCAACAACTCACCTTTTAATATTCTCTAATTCCATTTGCCGCTAATACGCCGGTGATAAGTGACTTCCACAGACTTTTCTCTCTTGTTCTTATTTTTTTACAACTGCATTCCCTTGAACCTTTAGGTAGGTCGTGTCTGCGATCTTTGCGATGACGGCACGTATTCTTCACTAGCGACAGCTTTTCCATGCCTACATATTTTGCCTGATTATCCTGCACCATTGCGAATGTTCTTAGCTGCATCACGACATATATTGATCACAGATCAGTTTTTTTTAACCTCAGTTATTGGGAATTAGTTCATTTAGGACGCACTGCTGACAAAGACATGGAGGACTGGGGCGGCCAATTGGGGCTTATTTTTCCGTCATCAGTCAGTCTTCTCCTAACCACAAGTATGGTAGACCCGATATTAGTATTCCGGATCGGGTGGTCATCGGATATTTTAGTCAACAGTTAAGCAAATCGAGCAATGAGTCTGCGTCCTTTAATCTGCAATCAGGAGACACGAGGACAAGACTTAACCAATCGTATCCTATCTGCCAATCGGGACAGGTGAATTAATGTAACTTCTGAGTTACTGCTTTTGAAGTCCTGACCTGTAACTAGACAACCTTTAGTCAACACCCGACGGCGCGTCCAGAAAATGCAGGCAGCCTAGGCCCTCCGATCTCTGACGACATTCCCAGACGGCGCACTCCACCTGCATAATTTGCATTCAGTACCACCCATGTTCTCCAGGGAGGGGCTGTACAGAATTCGCTGGTTCTAAATTCGCCAGAACAGAAACTAACTGGCTGGACACTGTTGCGATGGAGATCTAGCACGATTAGTGTGAAGCTCCATCGTCCTTTGACTCCTCATCCTCACTCCCAACGAAAGGCAAGAAAAAATCGCAGTTGATGGTTTATGAAGTTTGCCGGCCTTATGGCTCCACGATACAGTTACATGGTTGACTTTCGGAGCTTCCCCTCTCTCCCTCGTTCTCCTCCTCCTCCTCCTCCTCCTCAACTGCTACGAAAATCTTGGCCATTTTTGGACCTTGTCCGGATGAAGTCCACTCAGTCTCGCTTGCTTTTTTCGCAGTCTCCTAAAGAATCACTGGTTCAAAACAATCCTCCACACACTACAAAGACTCCCTGTATTTCGTACCAAATTGCAAGATGAAGATGGCACGAAAAGTCCAAGTGTAGTGTCGTACGGCATTCTATCGTTTGGGGTTGAAGGTCTATGACGACAGTTCGACGGTCGATGCCAAAGATCTCCACCGTGGGCTCCACATCAAGGTGAAGCAGGCTCAGACGGTCCTGAAAGGATGCGCAAGTCACCGTCCCTGCCCCACCCTCTTGTGGAGCACACTGTTGACATTGTCGAAACTGACTGTCGAACTCTCGTGTATGTGTGTGTGTGTGTGTTTGCCCCCCAAACGGGCCACGTGTTAGATGTGCTGAACCAGCACGGGGGCCACATCGGATTCTGGCAGGCGTTATCTTTGCGCAATAACAAATGCCAAAATCTAGGGGGTGATCTGGCAGACCTTGTTGTCGGCGGTAGTCGCACAACCTGGGCCCACTGCCACACCGTCCATTGTTTTTTCGGTTAAAATCCAGGTCATTTTCTGAGTGGACCAGGGGGTGCGGAGTGGAGTGTCAAGGTGCGGATCCGTCCAAGCCATCCACCTGCGGCCTCCCCGTCTCCGGTCCTCTTGACTATGTCTTGACACCGGGCTCAGACGGGGGAGGAGAGAGTGTGGTAGATGCAGCACAAGTCTGCCGACATTATAAACCCCGCGCAAGTCACTGTCCCTGTTCCCACCATCTGGTGTGGGGCACACGGTGGACATCGTCGGATGCGACGGTCAAACTGTCATCTGTGTGTGTGCGTGTGTGTGTGTGAGAAGACGCAAATCCTACACCGATGGGCCGAGCATTTTTGAGGCGTCCTCAACCGCCCCTCCGTCATCTCCGACGCCGCCATCGAGCGTTTGCCGCAAGTGGAGACCACCGCGGACCTCGACCTCCCGCCATCTCTCCAGGAAACCATCAGGGTCGTGCAGCAGCTCTCTAGCGGGAAAGCACCCGGATCAGACGCAATCCCTGCTGAGGTCTACAAGCACGGAGGTCCCCAACTAATGGATCACCTGACTGCGCTCTTCCAGGAGATGTGGCGTCAAGGTGAAGTCCCGCA
>CACRXP010000015.1:2624942-2664981 GCA_902702965.1 Spirometra erinaceieuropaei
TTGTAGCTGACACTGACACCGCCGACGTCTCATGTTCACACTGTCCACGCACATTCACCTCACGCTTCGGCCTGGTCGGTCGCTTGCGAATCCATCGCACAGAGACTGGCAAACCAGTGCCTGGAGCACCAACCTATATCCGCCAAGCTCGTCTCAATTGCCCACACTGCCCTCGCACCTTCAGACATCGCATGGGCCTATTCGGCCACATGCGCATTCAGGACGACCTGCGGTAGACAACCACCGGTCACACCCCACATTCACTCACTCCCTACCTCCCAACACCATCACCAACATCACCCCACCAGACATCAACACTCACACACCACATGCACCCAACTGCCACCTCTCACGCAAGTGGGAAGTGTGCATCTCGACTCGGTCCCCATGCGGCCTCGGCTGCAGGGGTGACTTGAGTCCGAGACTATCCCGACATGTCAAGCGTCGTGGATAGGATGGCTGTTGACAGACGCCCACATTCGGTCCACGCAGTTCGTCGCGTTATGTGTGTGTGTTGTGTGTAGTGGCGGACTGGTGGGCTGGGGACGGGCTGGAGCAGCACCTTCCACGGCCCTCTCACGCAAGTGAGAGACACGCCGTTCATCCCCCGTTGTGTGAAATCCTGGTGTTTGTGTGTATGGGGGGCCAGGTCGTGTTGTAGCGCGCGCAGGCATGGTCAGTCGACCGTGTCAGCCGCCGCGCCCATTTCCCACTCCAGTCTGCTGGCCGGCTCGGACAGCGGCTGGGGTGTGGGGATGGGAAGGGAGAGTGAGGTCGACGACTCACTGAACAATCTGACGCGCTTGAAGCTATCACGGTTGCCAACTGACGGGGTACCTTGGACCTCCTCCTTCACTGGAGGCGGTCTGAGAGTCAGGCTGCAATGGCTCCTTTTTAATGTGGCCTTTATGGCACTCCCACCACAGTGTGGGATCCGAGCCAGGCGTCGGCGGCACGCCTAGGTGCGGCTTCGGCCGTGCCAGCCTCCAAATCTCTGTTGTGTTGGTTGAAATCCTGGTTTTTTGTTGTGTGGACCAGGGGGTGTGGTGGAACGCCAAGGTGAGGATCTGTCCGAGCCATCCACCTGCGGCCTCCCTCGTCTCCGGTCTTCTTGACTCTGTCTTGACACCGGGCCCAGGCGGGGGAGGAGGAGAGAGTGTAGGTAGATGTTACGCAAGTCTACTGGCACTATAAACCCCTGTGTAAGTCACCGTCCCTGCTCCACAATGCAGTCTGTGGGGCACACGGTGGACATCGTCAAAATTGACGGTCGAACTGTCGTTAGGTTGATGCTATTGCCAGTCCCAGTGTGTGCACGTCTTCGCGCTGATGCTAGCGCGTATGCGGGTACTACTGTATCTGTTAAGACCTATGACAGTTAGACTATCGAAATCGATTACGTCCACCATTCCCCCCCCCCACAGGAGGGTGGGTGCAGGGACGTTGACTCCCGGGTGAGTTAGCTTACAGTGCTAGTAGACTTGCGCTGCACTTATCGAACTCACTCCTCCCTCACCCACTGTATCTCGATGTAATGGAAGGTTAAAGAAGACTGGAGGCGGAGTCTGGTGCAGTGAACGATAAAACAGAACTCTCCGTCTACATCTGATGCCTACGCCTGCTCCTCGCACGATGGACCAGGGCATCACAGAAACATGAGAGTGGGAGGGTCATAGAGACCACATGCATAGGAAGCCATTAAAGCCTGACTCTCCGTCCTGAAAGAATCGAATCACCCAATCATTCGGCAGTCGTGTAAACCACGACTTTTAGCGTAATGTGATAGTTTAAAAACGCGTTACATGGTTTGTAGTGGGAGAAATACCCTAAAGTATTGTGGAGACGGAGTACCCAGAGTGCCTCTCAGTGCCTCTTTCCTCCTCCCGGCACCAGCACACTGTGCGATTCGGTCAGTCATCTGATGCTCGACATGGTAAGGCGTTATATGCTTGCAATGAAGAACGCGACGTCTCGCCAAATGTGAGTTAGCAGTATGTATTTTTGAGCAGTCAATTTCAATGTTAGTTTCAAAGACTGAAGGAAATAGAATTAATTTGATGTTCAGATGACTTTCCTACCTGGTTAGGCTTCGTTGTAGAGTTTATATACGTTTGCCCTGAACTGTCAATAAGGAGGCAGACGAAAATCTGTTCATGAAAGTGGTCAACTCAAAGCCCGCGTGACTGGGTGTGTGCACTACAGTTCAGAATGCCACAGCTACTAACTAAACGTTCATAAATGGCAGAGATAAATAAAAGGTAAACAGTGTCAAATGGACATAAATATGAAGACATGTAACACCTCATAAATAACTTTATTTTGTGCATGCTTGACCTTGTCAACGAGAGTTTTGACAAATTTCCAGAGTTTTATGCTTTCCTGGTTTTTTGACCTTATTTCACTTGAACACTAAGGAGGAAAACTTCCCACTTTATAAAGGGCTTTGGTTTTCAAATTTCATTCATCTTAAAGGCCCCGCAGTGCAGTGTTAAATCCAGATGCTTTAGGAAGTCCAGGGCAAGCGGTTGCATTCTTTTCTCGGGCGTGGGAATATGCCCCCCCCCACCCTTCTACGTTTGCCTTGAACTGTCAACAATGAGGCAACGAAACTCCGTTCACAAAAGTGTCCAACATCAAGCTCACGTGACTGAATATGTGCATTGTAGTTCAGAGTGCCACAGTTACTAACTAACCCTTCGTAAATGACAGAGAAGATAAATAAAAGGCAGACAGTGACAGAATAGCATAATTATGGCGACACGTAACACCTCAAAATTAATTTTCTTTTGTGCACGCTTGACGTTGCCAACGGGAGTTTGAAAAATTTCCAAAGTGTTGTGCTTTTCTTGTTTTTTGCGTTATTTTTTTGAAATTTAAGGAGAAAAACAACCCCCAGCATAAACAGGTTTGGCTTCCTATCCCCACTTATCCTAAAGACCCCGTAGTACACTGTTTAGACCAGACGTTTCGTGGGGTTCGGAACAAGCGATTGTATTTTTGGCCGAATACGGAAATATGGGCCCTCCTTCCTTCCGGGGGAAACATATCCCTATTTTCCAACCGCAGTCGTAAACCTAAGCCCAATCCTAATACCCTAAAATTAACACTAACTCTCCGGTTACCCTAAAACTCCTAGCCCCGACCCTAGCACTTACCTTGATCCTGACCCTAATCCCCGCCTTAGATTTAAGTATGACAGCCGTGCTTAGCCACTGTTTCTTGCCACTAACAATTCTGTGCCACTAGCTTTCAGGTAGGTTCACCTTATTTCATTTGCTAGAACTCTTCCCTCTCCATTGTGGATTGAACTTCATTATGGTTTAGTTAAACGACCTGTCTCTAGCGTGAAAAAAACTCTCTTGAATTCATGGCAGACCTACGCAATGCTTTCCGGGGCGAAAAGCATTCATACGAACCCAAAACCAATTTCTCCTCCTCTGTGTCATCTGGCTAACGAGCAAGCAAATCCTGTTATCTCCACAGATGGAAACAATCGTTTTGTATCTCTTATCAAATCTTGAAAGGATGACTCTCTCCGTCGCACAAAGCCCTCTCATTTCACCGCTGATGATCGCGTATAAAACTTTTATTTTCAAATTTGGATTTTTTGTTAGGTTGGGTCTCTTGGTTACCCCTTCCAGGTCTTCATTACTTGACAGAAAAATTTTCACTCGTCTTTCACTTTTGATTCTGGTCGTTGGTTTTTAGATTTACTGAATAGAAGGTTTACTCCCACTGGCCGTCGCTTTTTTGCATAATCAATTCCGCTCTTCCTCTGAAGAGCGCCCTTCACTTTTATTTAAATTGCGAAACTAGAAAAACTAGTCACATGGTACATAGCTTGTCTTTAGACAGCCGAAAGTTTTCCTCGGAATGTGCATGAAATTCTATAGATGCTTCTTTCCGGATTATGTCGCCTTCCTCACATTGCCTTCCCCTAATTGGACAATATATTGGTTGTCTAACTGCTAGACAATGATGCGCATATACTAATGATTTTTTGGCGGGAAAGACAGGGAATGTAGATTGACCATATGCTACTTCTTTGCCATCACGCTTGAGGCTCCAACCCGAACTAGTCGATCCACGATCAAGGCTCTCACTACTGTAACTATAATTTATCAACAAGAATAGTTCAATATTTTATATAAGTGGTCATCAAGAGACTTCAAAATGGGTTTCGTTGTTGTGTCTGATTACAAAGTATGTCTGCCGCAGCAGCTGAAGCCACCGTGGCTACCAGAACCGGTCCCGCATAAAAGCAGAAGTTGGATTCAAGTAAAGAAAGCCCTTTATTCTGTACGAAATGAGCAAAGAATAGATTGGAGAAGGTTGGTGGCCAGATGAGGACACATACACACACGATACTCAAGTCTGAATAGAATTTTACAAGCTCCTTATTTGAATGACAGATGGGGCTCTTTTGGGAGGGATATTGGAAGCCAGTTCTTTCTTATCCTTAGTCGAATCTTCACATACGTCTTTTTGCAAACTTTAAGAGAATAGGATTCCACTAGACAAGTGCATATTTAATTTTGCCTATTAACGTGAATGTTGATCTCATCAAAACAGTCGTAAATCAATAGATCAGGATTTTAGAGTCTTCAATACATTATCAACTGCATTTGGGACATACAAATTTTGTATTTTAAACTTGCTTGCGTAGGTTCGCAATAACCTGTTGTTAGCGCGGTTCAATCCAGTTCGGGTTAATTAGAGACCGATGAGCGTGAACCTTATAAGACACATTCTGGGTCGTCGAGAAGCGAGTATCTTTTAAACACAGCCACTAGTGTCTACCTTTCCAGAATGGCCAATTTCAGTTCTTGTCTGTGGGATGATTGGTTGTGGAACGCACCAACATATTAGAGTCACTTCTAGGGCTCAAAATCAGTGTTGTTGGTTGGCAATACAGGTAACACCTTGGAAAATGAATAAATTAAACTAACAGAAGAACCAGTAGAGCCAGGGGCGAGAAGTCTTTTGACGATGATAGCAAAACAAAGTCGGGGGACTGTCAGGTGGTCTGTAAGGTGTCACGAAAAACGTGGCTAATGTTTAGACCAGCTTAACTAATGTTCGCGGCAAAAACGAGTCGGAATAGAGAAGCGACCTCCCAAAATTCATTTTACGGATCGGCAAAAGAGGGAAAACTCGGAACTGCTTGGATTAAAACTTTTGCCACTACATCGATTAATTTCCCTATCGATAGTTCGACCGTCGCAGGCAGTTCGACTCATTACGGCCCCAAAAAATGAATGCAGTCGTCAACTGCGAGTGAACATATTTATGGCGAAGTAAACTTTCGGCGCGCCTATCTCAATCTCTCCTTCTCCCCACACTCACCGCGTATCGATAGGAAAACAAAGTACAGACGGTCAGTCTACCAGTGCTACACACAACCTGGTACCTAGCTCTCCACATATCAGACTTCTCTCAGGAGATAATTCGGACCTCATACAAGTGAAAGTGTTACAAAGGCCGCGTCAAGAAGCGGCCAGTTAACCTGACACACGGCCTTACGTAAGACCGTGTTATTCTGTCAATTCGCAAACGTCTCAGCAACGGCTTTGTGCGCGTTTGGTTGTTTATGGTGATGGATCTGCGCTGAGGCACCCTCTCTCTCCTTTCCCTATTCAGTATGCCAGCTGAGCTGGCTGGGGGTAGATGCCGTGTCTTGTGGGGGGAGGGGCTGGCCAGTGCTGTCTTGCTAATGATTTTCACGACCGAGGGACCTACTATCGACTTGATATGCACACCTTTGTGTCCATCGGGAGCTAAACTCCCTAGTCCTAACATTAACTCTTCAGGCATAGAGTTTTGTGGCAACAGTGATTTAAAGATGACCTTATAACCATAGACAGTAAGTCATTATGAAGGTTCTTCATGGGAATTTACGGAAAATTTTGAATTAACGGGTCGAACTGACAGGCGCTCGTCTTTAAATGAGTCGTTGCAGCCACTACATCAGTGAAATCGCGTTGTTCAATGTACAATATCAGTTTGTAAAGTGAGAGCTCGCGGCAGGTAGTTTCAACTCCGGTGGTGTTTTAGAATTGTTTTCTTAAAGACGGCTCACAGTAATCAAGACATATTTTCGTCTAACTTCGTGAAATAAATATTCCCAAACCAACATATTTTGTGTTAAAATAATGTAATCTGTACATGAGAGAGAGAGGACTGCTTTATTTTGAAAATAACTTTCAAAACTTTCAGCAAAAACGGTTCTCCAGTACACAGTGATTACCATAGAGATTAACAGGTTTTGGACAGGAGGACATGATTATATACGTGTAGTCGAACTTAGCATTCCGTTGTGCCTATTTATTCAGTATCCGTCTGGCCCTGGCTACGCAGTCAATTAGTCAGCGCACTTGATTTTGATATTGCCATGCCTCATCGGTGGACTGGCAGGAAAGAGCAGTCATTGCTTCATTTAATATTTACTTCCTGTCAGGATTCAAGAGGGATTTCCATTAAGCTTTTCGGACAACGGTATAGAGAAGAACCCCACTTAACTGTCAGCAGACTGTGGATCGTGTCATATGGAGATTTATCTTGGCATACATTTGCTGGCTGATGAAGAAATTATGCTGCCAACACCGATCACCTCCCACGGCCTCACACCTTAGCTCGAAATCCGTTATTCTGTGATATTTGCTTTTTGCTTATTGCTTAATTACCATTCACACTTCTGCTGTCGTACAATAGCGTAGGATAAGACTTTCGGCATAAGTCCAGGCAATTTCTGTGTTTTCTTTCATTTTGTGAGCTTACTGTCTAGCGTGCTGCCCCATCCATAAAACTACCTTTACCATAAATCCCGTGTGACACGACCCACAGTCTGCTGACAGTTACTTGGGGCCCTTCTCTATACCGTCGCCGGCAAACCAAGTAGCCGTTCCCCTTACTGCGTGGGTTCGAATCCCACCGATGCGCCGAGTTTTTCACAGTTGCGTCAATATGGATTATTCAAAATCTGCCAAAGCCTCTATAAGCATTTGTTTACTGATTAATTGCTACTCTCATTTCCGTTGTCGTACAATAACGCTGGATTAGACTTTCGACATAAATCCAGGCAATATTTGTGTTTTCTTTGATTTTGTCAGCTTACTGTCTAGCGTGCTGTCCCACCCATATAACCCCCTTTGTCATAAGCCACGTATGCCAAGATCCACTATCTACTGACAGTAAAGTGGAGTCTTTCTCTATACCGTTGCCGTTTTTCATTCCTAATTTTAGATCCTCTTGTTGAAGAGGGTTAATTCATGCCACTTGTCACGAGAAAAAATTGTGTATATGTAAGAAAAGCTGTAAAAATTCATTCAACACAATATATTGTGCTCTGACATTCATTATGTTTGCCTTTCTTTTTGATAAAAAACAAATTCCGCGGTGGAAAACTGTCGGTCTTTCGAATCAGTCCGCTGATTGAGCCAATGTCTGACTACTTCATAGGGAGGAATATGCCGTTCATCAAGGTCAGGTTGTACTAAGCTAGACAAATGATAATCTGGTGGAGCAATGTCTGGTGAATACGGGGTGCGAGTGTGGTAGGACTGCCCGGCGAAGGATTTCAAAAGCTTCCTCCACTCTTTGGGTAACATGGGGACTAGCGTTGTCATGGTGGCTTTTTGAGTTCAGTGCACGACACAAAACGATTAATTGTTGTTGACATCGGTCAAAAATAACAGTTTAAGACGACTTAAGTCATTCATAATACAACACCTCCCATTGGTCCCTGTAGATACACAGAAAAACTTTGTTTCCCTGAATACTTTACTCTAGTCCTGATGCTGATAATTGGCTAGGCACCATCAATAGTATTGTTTGATTAAGATTATCCTACCACATTCATTTTTATCGTTCCCCACATCCGATGCAACTATTAGTCTTCAATGAATATTTTACACGCGGTCTTAAGCTTATTTCATGTTGCCTTTAGGCCAATTCCTGCTCACTCGAAAATCCCCTTATCGTGTCCTGCATCATATTCGGTTTTTTTGCGCTCAATGCTTGGCTGACCTTTATTTAATTGTCGACGATGTCGCTCAGCAACAAGAATTTCAGATGATTTCGTCAATTTATAGTACGCAACTTTGTTTTGTTCCCGCCACGCACACAAAGCATAACTTTGTTCCCTTGCGTATTTTGCTATGGCGTTGATTTTCTTGATTAGCCAGGCAACATCGAAGACACGTAATGATTAAGATTACAGCAACAGATTCATTTTTCATTACCACTCAAGATCCGATGCAAAAATTATCGTTTTAAAAGCAATATTTCGTACCTGGTGTTGGGCTTTTCTTGTTGCCCTACAGTCACGCTTCTCGGCACCGAAATTCACTATCTTCATACCGTTCCCAATACATGTAAATGTTTCCCATTATCGGGCCTATCATCCGCTTAACAACTCTGATATATTCTAGGCGTCTAACATGGATCGTGATCGACTAACGTTTTCAATTCTTCGTCGAATTTCTCGGGTTGTCCTGGACGTGCCTGGCGTGCAACAATTAGCACTTTTAAAGTGTCTACACAAATTCTTGCATGTTTTTTCAGGGATAGAATGTTCATCATAAACTGCATTAAATTATCGATAACTCTCAGCAGCACATTTATCTGGAATAAAACAAAAGGTTATGCTCCCTTTAGGCCCATAGCTTTCAGTCTTCCCCATATTAAATAACACCAATAGTTTTCTCGACTTCCAATTTTCATTAATGTATGGTTTGCGTTGTTGGGTGCATTTTTCGGGTCGGCAAAAGAGACCAGATTTCCATTTACCTATATATATGGGTTAAATATACTCCATTTCATCTACAAACTCCTTGATTCCGCTTCTCCCTCGTCTCTTCTCCCATGAAGAGACCCAGGCTGTGCCGTAGTTTAATCTAAATTAGATCTTGAAGCCGATTAAACGTTTTAGGACAAGGGTAAATTTATAAGAGAGGTTCACCCTGCCTGCTTCCCAAGACGTAATTAATCATCTTAAGTTACATTACTGGACGAATTTCGTTTCCAGATGCGTGCATACCAATGCGACTCGGAGTAATGTGCAATTCTTCGATTTGTCCCTCATAGAAGATTGGCCGAATTTTAAGTAATCGAAGTATTTTTCGTCTATGTAGGCTTGCTCTTTGTCAACATATTTTACTTAGATCCGAAATCCGTTGCATTTTTAGATGGGCAAAACGTACAACGGAAAAGACGCACCTCGCTGGGGGAGCAGTGTGTTGAAGTTACATACTGTACCCTCCAACAGTCAAGCAAAGCAGGGCGATTTGACATTCTACTGAATAATCGGTGAAGCCCAATAATCGACGCATAGCCTACTACCGATAGCTGCAGCTGATTTCTGTACCATCTTTTAGTAAACCCCTCTCTCTCTATTCATATCCTTCTTAACCTGAATGCGCAATTTCTTAGTTGTTCTTTATGGAAATTCGGGTACTTGTTAGAGGTTGACAGTTCGACCATCGATGACATTCATCATATGCTCCAAAGCAGGGCGAGAGCAGGGATGGTGACTTAGTATATTTGCGCAGCATATACCGCACCCTCTCCTCCTTCCCGGCGTCAAGACAGAGTCAAGAAAACCGGAGGCGGGATACTGCGCAGGTGGCTGGCACGGCCAAAACCCGCCCCTGGACGTGCCACCACACCCCGTGTGCCCACAATGCACGCTGTCTCAGGATTATACATGACAAAGAAATGGGAAACGGCTCGGATCTCACTGGTTGGGAATGCTACAGAGGCTACGTTGAGAAGAGGCCATCGCAGCCTGACTCCCAGTCCACCTCTCCATGCGAACACACACTGGGCTGACCGCGAGGGCCGAGTTACCTCGTTGGTTGACGATTGCTAGACGTTACTGTCATTTATGCGGCCCAGGTCTAACTGGAATTGCAGTCATCATTTTTATGTCTAGAAGACCAAGATGCGATCACTGGAACAAGAAATTTATTGGCCTGAAGTTTCTGATTCTCATTCGAAACCATCATCGGAGACATTTGCAGATAAATGTGATGGTGGCACAAGGAGTGCAGTAGTTATAGCACGTGGCTGCCGTGGGACCATATGCGCGCTGTAATTAACAGCTCTCTGAATCACCGCTGGGGTCGTAATTGATGCGGTGGTGGCTTGTCAGTCCGTGTCGTTAATCGCCCTGATTTCGTCATCCGTGTTGGATGCTGGTGTGATGATTTCTGGGCAAATTGGGTCACTGTCACTGGGATAATGATGGATTCGAGTGAGAATCCGAAACGTCAGGCCGATAAATTTCTTGTTCCATTGATCGCATCTTCGTCTTCCGAACTGCAACCTGGAACTCGCCTGTTCGCTTCTATCAGCAAGGCTGACTATGTTGCGCATAGAAGAACTCGGCGCAGGTCCTGCATCTACCATGGCCAAATGTCGGCTAACATCATGCAATTTTCCGCGACTGCCTCCCCTCCCTCATGACATGGCTCGTCGCAATCCTGTCTGTATCGAAGCCAACTATCATCATCTGACTAGATTGCATCTAGTTATCCCCCTTATTTCTTACTTCCCACCTGTGTAAAAGATGAGCGTTAGCTGGTTTTCTTTACTAGCCACCTGTTTAAATTGGACCCGTCACCATATGAATGAGCTAGCACCATGAGAGCTTATCGAACAGAAAAGAAATTTTGCGAAATTAGAAGCAGTCCCTGTGCTCTATTCGAAGGCTTGACAAATACCTTCGATACAGTCAACCACCGTGGACTGGAGGAATTCACCTTATATTTTGGCCGTCCATAATGATAAACGTAGATGCTTAGACAATTACACGATGGAATTATGACGCGTAACAGACAATTTGGCAGTCTCAGAAGCATTCACGTTGAGAAATGGCGTGAATTCAACCTTTCCAACACCATGTCCGCCGCATCAACAGGCTCCAATTGATACCTACAAAGGACCCATGATAAGTATTGACGGAACCCGCACGGCATCAGTGAATAACCCATGTGTAGCCGGAGCCTCACTTCATGAAACATCAGACCAAATGTTCAAGGTCAGCCTGACCGCCCGCAGTGGCCGCGGCATCCACCCCAACAGGAAACTGGGGATCTGCATGGCTGTCTTCGTGACTACGCTCCCCTTCAGAAGGGTGACTAGGACAGTCTATGAAGGTAACCAATCAAAATTAATCGCACTCACCTCAGTGAATGTGAAGCGACAGGGAAAACTCATTGGATGCCGATGTCCTGAGAAAGATTGCAGCTCCCAGCATCAACGCCATGCTGAGATAAATTTGACTACACTGGAGCGACTGCGTCTTTAGGATGAATGACGAACTTTCAGAGACAAGGCAGGCAAAAGGATACTCGGAATACCCAAGCTAAGCACATTTAAACCAATGAGGACCCTTGGGAGGACCTCGCTCACGATCGTCGAGTTTGGCACACCGCCGTTCGAAATAGGGCTGAAATACCGGGAACCCATCGAATCAGGATCACTTAAACTTCGACTGCAACGGATGGATGTCACAAGCACCGAGCACCTGATAATCTGTCCGGGTAATCAATGGAAATCCTGAGCAGGGTTTACGCTGGCCCCACATTTGAATCTCCAACCAAAATAACACGGAAACATCTCCCGACGTGGCGAAGAAAAAGCGAAAGTAGAGGCGCAGGCAGCGCCATTCTCGGGCATATTGTCAATTTCTCGCATCGAAGCCTTCCGTGGAATTTATAAGGTCTAACCAAACAAACCTAAATCACTAGGACAGTATCCACGACCAATAGCAGAAGCGGTCGCAATCGCATCGCCAAGGCTGACCATCAGAAGACGAAGATGCGATCACTGGAATAAGAAATTTATTGGCCTGACGTTTCGGATCCTCACTCGAATCCATCATCAGAGACATTCGCAGATAAAGATGATGGTGGCACAAGGAGTGCAGTAGTTATAGCACGTGGCTGCCGTGGGACCATATGCGCGCTGTAATTAACAGCTCTCTGAATCACCGCTGGGGTCGTAATTGATGCGGTGGTGGCTTGTCAGTCCGTGTCGTTAATCGCCCTGATTTCGTCATCCATGATGAATGCTGGTGTGACGATTGCTCGGCAAATTGGCGCACTGTCACTGGGATAATTGCTCGCCCGCGCCCTCCCCACGTGACTGATTCCCCTGCCCAGGGAAAATTTCAGCACGGAATATGGTACCGGGAGGTCATTGTGCTTGTTGTTGGATTGCGGGCCTGAGAACCATGACTCGAGCAGCTCGCGGTTCACGCGGATGTCACCCCTTGCGAGGATTTCGGCCTCTGGAAATTTGAAAGTATGGCCGGGTCCCGTCGAGTGTGCGGCCACCTGAGAGCTAGCGTCTCCCCGCCCCACTGCTGCTGCGTGCTCGGCAATTCGCGTACAGAGTAATCTCCCAGTTTCTCTGACATTCGGGTTCGAGTGAGAACCCGAAACGTCAGGCCAATAAATTTCTTTTTCCAGTGATCGCATCTTCGTCTTCTGAACTGCAACCTGGAACTCGTCTGTTCGCTTCTATCGGCAATTTTTATGCCTGCCTATCCCATATAAAATATTGTACTCTCTTTTCTAAGAATGCATTCTAAATCATCGCATGTCATTCCTCTTCCTAAATGGTGTCCGTACACTGCATTTGAGACTTTCGACTAGTAGACTAGACGATTTCAGAGACCATGACTAAGGATAAAATCCCTGAAAACCTAATTGTTACTAATCTTCAAATTCACCCTCATCGTGAATTCCGTGGTCAGCCAGTTCACTATATTAAATTATGTCTTAAACTCATAACACAACGGGTCTTCTCTTTGTACGAGTTCTTTTGACTTAACTGCATACCGCATGGACCCTTTGCTCCTGCTACATAGGTCTACTTTTGATATCCGTGGTAGCCTTTCTAAACTCATTAACTTCAACCTTTAGCCCCCATGCATGAAGTTTCAATATTTCATTTGTTTTGTTTGGTGAATTATTTGATGTGTCCATGTAGCGGCCGATTTGGACTCATTGTTGGTGAGCACTCCATAGAAAAGTTCTTAAGTTGCCGCTCATCGTCCATCCTCACGAAATAACCGCTCCAACGTAGTTGCAGTTACCTCAGCATGACGTGGAGGCTAAGGGTTTCAGACTGTTTGCAGACTTCCGCGTCCAAAATCATGCCCTGTCACCCCAGATTTAGTATCCGGCGGAGACAAGTGAGGTGGAAGTGATTGAGTTTCCGCGTTTGTTTCTTGTACAACATCCAGATCTTCGCACCATACAGAAGTGTCGTCAAGATGACAGATTTTTATATCTTCACTTTGGTGTTGAGTTGGAGACCGTGGCGATTCCCTTCGGAGTTCTGAAGCCAGCCGAATTTGGCGTCTGGCTGTAGAGATCTGGTAGGCCATTTCATCATCGATTTTGACGCAGTTTGTGTGTGCTGTCTTAGAAGGCGAAGTTGTTCATGGTTTTCAGCTGAGTTCCGTTTATGTGGATGCGAAAAACGGTGTATTTTGTGCTGGGTGGTGGTTGACACTGTTTTTGCCGTGTTGTTGGTCAACACGAAGTTGGCGAAGAGGTTCATGCTCCATTGCTGTTGTCACAGAGCAGTTATCCGCGAAGAGCAGATTGTGGACGGTAGGGGTGGAAGGACACTTCGAGGCCTACCTGCGGCGGCCGTTGATAAGATGGTCTTTAGTCATGTAGGCAATGCAGATCGTCGGGTGTGCATCACGGTAGGCGTCCAGCAGCATGGTATAACATAATGGATTGAAGAGTGTGCGGGGCGAGTAGACAGACCCGCTTCACTGCATTAGCAACTGAAAATGTTTCTGAGACGATTTCATTGTCCGTGACGCGCGCCATTACCTCGTCGTGGAGTTGACGCAGGCAGCGATGTTCATGTCAGGGGTGCGAGGCTGGCTTCGGAGAAGTCCCTATTCGAGCTGACCCTTGAAACGCTTAACGAGGATGCGAGAACAGCGAGATTCCTCTGTGGTTACCACAAAGTCGCCGGTTCTCCTTCTATTCCTAAAGATGGACGGTTGCCGGATGTCTGAAATCCTGAGGGACTTGTCTCAGGCAACACCTCTCCTGGAACTTCGTTGTAAGTTGATCAATCCGCCGACGGTCGCCGTACTTATAGACTTCGTCTGGGATCCTGCCTGATCCTGGTGTTCTCCTGCTGGATAGGTTGTGCATGGTTCAGCTCGTTTCTAGGCGGAAAAGCATAAGCTTCATGTCATCGTTTTTTTCCACTTGAGGGAGTCGGTCGGTGGCTGCGCCGGAGATTGTACATGGGTGGATGAGAACACTACTGAAGTGCTTGCCCAAACGTTCCATAATACTCAATTTTTCCGTCAGACATTCTGCTCCATCGGAGCTGAGAAGCAACGCCGTGCCCTTGATTGTGGAGCCGTCGATCGTTTTGATCAACATGAAGACGTTTCTGTCCCATTGCAGTCAGCATAGCCCTCGGCCTTGCAAATCATGCAGGCGTCCTGCATCTCCCGCAGTCGTCGTCGCACAAGGCACAACCATCCGAAGAAGACCTCTTTGTGTGCGTCTGTTTGATGGACAGTGTTGGCTTTGTGCAGCATCTGCATTCCGGCGAGCAGGTTGCTGATGCCTGCGTCATTATTGTGAACTAGTTCTGGTGTTGGCAACGGGCACGTCCGAGGAAGTCTAAGGCAGTGGATTGGATGGAATTCCGCAGCGTACACCATCGAGTCTACACGATGGCGTTATCGCCCGGACCAACAGTTCTTCCCGGTGCCGGAGAACTGTAAGCGGTGAGCTAAAAATTCTATAGAACAACATTCGCCTTGATGGTTGTCTCTTACCTTGTGGCTTTCTGCGGGGCAGAGCCGAGGCGTCAGACTATCTTGCCTTTACCTACCTGTTCAGCATTCTTGAACTTGCTGGTTATTTAAGTGAATGGAGGGAACACAACACAACGCGACGCGCTCGGTATCTGTTGGATTGTCAGGTTGTTTGACATTTGATTGTTAATTCTTTCATAACTCCGGTCTTATTCTGATATCCATAGTCTGGGATTGCGAGTTGTATCCTTAGCGCTCGCAACAGGGCTGCGATCGGAACCTCATCTTCGAGATGGCGAGGCGGTGCTCCTCCCATCCGTCGGCGCTGCAGACTGACTTGGTCACCGGCACCTCCTGTCGATCTCAACGCCGGATGGGATCGTAGTCCAGCGGCTGCCAGGGCTGCGATTGGGATACATCTAGGTCACTTTCTTCCACGTCGGAAGTTGGAAGAAGGGGATGGTTAGGAGGAAGCGGTGTTCTGCGCAGATTCGCAGAGGGAAAAAGTTGTCACCGTTACAGCCGCTGAGGCCATAGGGACCCAGCACTCTCAGGCAGGGGAGTGGTAACAATTGGGAGATGGCACCCAAAAAAATCCGTGACCTCGAAATAATACCTTTGACAGTGGACTCAAACGCCTTCAGGCTATATCAAGGGTTGCAAGCCTACTTTCACGCACTACTTATACTTTTCCCGACGGCCTGACATGGGCTGGCCGAACGAACATCTCAAGAGGTTATATGGACGATGGTCGCTGTTGCCCAACCTTCCCCATCGTTACACGCGTACACCTGAATATACGGCATACATTCACATTATGGCAGTTTATTGCAAAACAAAATCACTTTTAGATAAGATAAGTGTGCACCACATGGGACAAGAACAGTTCTCAGGCATCTGTCAAAGACATGGCATTGAAGCCAAACCAAAGACGATACTGTACTTCGTCTATGTGAGCCCACACAGTCGACCACATACACGGCCTCCCTCGTGAAGTTTCCTTTTCAGTCTACTCCAGTATGCATCAATGGCATTGGTGTGCCGTCCAGTGGTAGGGTCCTTGTAGTCCTTTGAGTGGTTAACAGGGAAATGTAGATAACCGTCTGAGGGAAGACGATTGTACGCCTTCCATTCGTTCGTTACCACTATACTGCCTTTGGCGCCCCATTTCGTAATAACGGAACGGAGGGCGGGCCAACTTCGATCATTCATTTGTTCAAATAAGGCTTTCCGTCGGCTAGTATCGTGCATCCCGACCAGCTACCACCCATAAAACCCTTATTACCACCTGTTCCGTAAGATAGGCTGCTTTGGTTAGGCGGATTTTTTTGGGTCCCATCTCCCGATTGTTACTAGGACAGTCTGTCCCGACTCCGACATCAAAGTCACCAAGAACTATCAGCTTGCCCGTCTTCGGTACAGTCACCAGGAGGGCGTGTAGATCCTCGTAGAATTTATTCTTCGCCTCGTCGGAGCCGGTCATTGATGGGGACGAAGACACTGATGATGGTGGCAAATTCGGCTCCCTAAAGCGGTATAAGGTGGTTGTAGGCTCCATGCGGCAGATAGGGCTGTCGTCGAACGATTTACTTCCGGATGGCAAGGGCGACGTCGATTTCGCGTCGCTCTACCTTTGGGCAGCCACACAGAAGAAGGTGAAACCGGCACCGTATCTCGCTGAGAGCAGCAATGTTCGCCTTGTAGAGCATCCACTTCTGAGCGACCAGGGCCATCCTCCGTTCTGATCGGAGTCACCTCGGATTGTCTGAAAGGGTACGAACATTCCAGATTGACAGAGTGAGCGAACGCAGCCTAACAGCCTGTGTGGCGGGGGGGGGAGGAGAGGTTGTGGACTTTTATTTATTGTTTCGGCCTGCATTGTCCATTTTCAAACCACGGTCCGCGTGCGGATAACGTGATCCCAGCTTTGCTTTGGGACACCTTTTTCAACTTCTTCTCCTGGGAGAATACAAACCGACTGTCCCTAAATAGGAATGCTGAGGTGTCCCAGACGGCTGTCGAATTCTACCATGGATCGCGGTCTGAATCAGTTGTAGAGTGACCCCAAATAGCCTAGACTGTCTACAGAAATGTATTTTTACCTCCCCGTCGGAGTTTCGAAGCAGAAGTGGAAAGGAAGGAATGAAGAGAAAGGAATGGAGGAAAGAGGCAGGAAGGGGGATGGGGACGGAATTGTGCGGTGTGGGTACACACGCAGCGCCAGACGTCTTCACATGCTTTAGCTCCCGGTTGAGACGGTTACCGAGGTGTGACTGCTAAACAAAGCCTAGTTTCGGGGACCAACAGATGAGAGTTGGGGGCCAGCTAAGTATCGTGTGACCATTCACTGTTCTCATGGTGCAACACACTACTTATGCACTGGTTCACCTGATTGGACAACCCCACATCCCAGACACGCATATGACAGTTCGAGCGTCGATTTCGACGATGTCCACCGTGTGCTCCACAGAAGGGTGAGAGCAGGAACGGTAACTTGTGCGTTGTTTCTTTTGTGGTGGTGGTGGTGGTGGTGGTGGTGGTGGTGGCAAACTTGCGCTGTATCTGCCGCACCCTCTCCTCTCCCATCTTGCTCAGATGTCAAGAGTGACTCAAGAATACAGAAGACAGAAGTGAGCGTAGGTAGCTGGCGCGGCGTGAAGCCGCACCTAGGCGTACCACCACACCCCCTGGTCCATAACGAGCACTTGACCAGGATTTCAAACAACAGCAAATATGGGGGCGCCTCGGACACTAATTGACGCGGCGTGAGCCCACAAATGAGCCTGCCACCACACTCCCTGGTCCACAACAAACACTTATCAGGATTTTATATCACAATAAAAATTGAGGACAGCAAAGATCCTAGTTGGCGGGACTTGAGCCGGCAACTAGGTCTGCCACCAAATCCCCGATGTTGTCGTATGCTATCGGTGCACATTGCCGATAACGCGTTCCGGACTCCGATCTAGTCCCCGTGTTGGTCCAGCGCAGCTACTGCGTGGTCCGTTTTGGGGTAAGCTCACACACAACAGTTCGACCATCTATTTCGATGATGTCCACCGTGTGCCCCACAGATTGCACTGTGGGAGCAGGGACGGTGACTTACGCAGGGGTTTAGAGTGCCAGTAGACTTGCGCTGCATCTACCTACATTCTCTCCTGCTCCTCCGTCTGAGCCCGGTGTCAAGACAGAGTCGAGAAGACCGGAGACGGGGGAGGCCGCAGGTGGATGGCTCGGACGGATCCTCGCCTTGGCGCTCCACTCCGCACCCCCTGGTCCACACACCAATGACCAGGATTTTGACCACAAAAAAATGGGGTGGTGGCAGTGGTCCAGTTATGCGGCGATTGCCGACAGCAGGCTCTGCCAGCGCATCCCGCAGATGTTGGCATTTGTTACTGCGCACAGATAACGCCTACCAGAGTCCGATGTGGCTCCCGTGTTGGTCCAGCGCACCTATCACGTGGCCCGTTTAGAGGGCACAAGCTCTCTCACACACACGCACATGACGCGACACTTTGGTCGTCGTTGCCGAGGGTGTCCACCGTGTGCTTCACAGCGAGGTGACAGCATGGGCGGTGACTTATCCGTGAATAAGTTTATAATGATAGTAGACTTGCACAGCATCTACCGCACTCTCTCCTCCCCCGCCTGAACCTGTTATCACGACAGAGTCAAGAAGACCACGAGTAGGAGAGAGCGCTGGTGGCTGGCACGGCCAACACCCGCACCCAGACGTACAGTAGATGGGCAAACTCATGAAATCTCAACAGAAATTCCGAAATACGTTTTCGTTTTGAAAAGATTCATTAAGTAGGGTTGTAAAACCAATCATCATGCAGCAGAATCCTATAATAATTCAGTTACCCCAGGACGCCGGCTTTCGAACAAACTATTTTTCGGCTGAATCTATGTCTCTGCATTTACCAATGTGGCTTGTAAATTTTACAATGTGGTTCAAATCCACTGCCTAATTTTATGAACCCTACATGGTCTCCCCTTATTACAGTAGATAAATATATGGTTTACGTACACGGAAATTATACGCCTAGTAGTCTGCGAACCCTGAGTGCAAGTTTAATGGCAGGATGGGTTCAAAATTATTCTGGAGTTGGAAAAGTTTTATAAACAAAATTATATCCCTCCTTCGAGTGTAAAATTAAAAGAAGACGTAATTTTCTGCTGAATGAAAAAAAGAATGAATATTTCTATGCATGTTTTCCATGAAATGGGATTGAATATTTAAGGACATCGAAAGTCAAGGAGAAAAATGCGTGCCACTGAAGTAGTCATTTTTTTCAGAGTATGGTTTTTGGATGCAGCCGAAAAGAAGTTTGTTCGAAAGCCGACATCCTGGGGTAACCGAATTATTATAGGATTCTGCTGCATGATGATTGGTTTTACAACCCTACTTAATTAATCTTTTCAAAACGAAAACGTATTTCGGAATTTCTGTTGAGATTTCATGATTTAGCCCACTTATTGTACCACTACATCCCTAGGTCCTCAACGTACATTGACAAGGATTTCGCACAGAGGAAAAAAGGCGGACGAAACGCATCTCAATTGATTCTGCATGAGCCTGCACCTAGGTGCACGCCGCCGCACCCCGAATGTTGGTATTTGCTATGGGCACACATCCCCAGTAACACCCACCGGTCCTCTATCTAGCCCTTGTGTTGGTCCAGTGCATCCACCATAGGGCTCTTTTAGGCGCCTACGCACACGCAGTTTGTTCCATGTAAGCGACCCAATGCGTGCGTCCGCTTTTATTTGAAAGAGAGTATCCGACAACGTAGACTTATAAGAATCTTTATGAAATTCCGGTTATTAAGCATAAAACACCCATGCGTGGGACTGCCTCTAGCGTTTCAGGGGGTAAGTGTGTCAAGCTTTCATAGGGCACGTCTTAGGGTATGGACTGATAAACCAAATATGTTGATTTAGAAATCGCTTATGTTAGAACTATGAAAATTCAGTCTGCTTCACTTATACGTTTTGTACCTCGTGGCCCAGAGAAGAAATTTTCGCTCTGTGCGTACTATCCCAATAGACCGTCAAATCCCCTGTACCTCATACTCCTTTCCTTAAAGTCTTCCTCCCCTGGAGTACACGCAATTCTCCTAAAACTCATAGCTTCATCTGCTGCTTACTTCTCGCACATAACCTATTAAACTCTCAGCCCTGAGAAGCGTATATGTCCAAATCGGTCCCCTTTAATTTGTAGTTCTATAAGTGGTGCGGCGATTCGTTTCAAAACGGAAGACTTTAGCCGCACGCCAAGCACTTTACAGTTGCTTGTTTACACGTGCCGACATACTGTGACACTGATTCTCAGCACAAAAACGGCGGTACGAGTAGTCTGCCCGGCCTTATCCCAGATTTACGCTTTTACCGGTGGTTATTAGGGATCTGAGAAGGTCCTCGCGTAGACCAGCTGTCTAACTTTGACAACCACTGTGTCCATTTTCACTTCTGGTCGTTTGTACGTCGTCCTGTCACCGGGAACACGGTGCGATGGGAAGGCGAGAGAGTGCAGTAGGTGCTGTGCAAGTCCGTCCCACCACCGTTGCTGCGCCCACTACATTTCGCTTGTGACGGTCGTAAGGACAATATGACATGATTTTAAATCCTACCCTAACAGGCAGCGTCTGGATTTGCTTTTCTCTCCACCGAAGTGGACTTCAGTATTTATATTATTCTCACTCAAAAATTGGTAGAATACCAGACGGCGAATTCAGTTCCTGCCGTTTTGTTCTAAACGATTAAACAAATACCTACTTTAGGTCACTAAAACGACGACACATGTACTATTAAACGCTTCAAAAAAGTTGTCAGATTTAGTTTATCATATTTGGTTGAAGCGGGACTGCTAAAGTTCTCAATTTAAGGAAGATTGAAATTTTATTTTGCATAAATGTACTGCTGAAAGTCATCATTAACTTCAGGAAGCTTATGATAAACATGCTATTACTGAAAAATCATGCAGAAAATGAATTGAACGCCTTTAAGGTGGTAAATTTATATAGCTGACACGTTCAGTCCAACTGGAAAAACTTGAAAATGAGGAATCGGAAGCGTTAATCAATTGCAATTCGTGTCAAGCCTTTAAAGAAATGTCAGAGATACACCGTTGGCAATGCATTGGGAATGGTGCGAAAATAATGAATTTGGGTGGCCCAGGAATTGACTAAAGGGCGACAAGAAAAGCGTAAGACCACTTATAGTTGCATCGGATCTTGGGTGACGAAAAAAGAGATTGGTTACGAGAATTTTAATCATATGATACTCCTGATGTTGCCTAGCCAACCGTCAACATCAAGGCCAAAGCAGAATAATCATGGAAACAAAGTTTTTTGTGCGTCTTTAAGGACCAAAGGGGAGTGCTGTATTATGAATTGCTAAAGTCATCTGAACCTGTTATTTTTGACAGATATCAACAAAAATTAATCGCTTTCTGTCGTGCACTGAACTCAAAAAGCCACTATCAAAACGCTTATCCCCATGTTATACAAAGAGTGGAGGAAACTTTGGAAATCCTCCGCTGGGCGGTCCTACTCCATCCGCCTTATTCAACCAGACATTGCTCTATTGGATTGTAATTTGTTTTGATCGATATGACATGATCTTATTGATCGGTGTATCAGTTCTCATGAAGAAGTCGAAAATGGTTGAATCAACGGATTGCTAAGAAGGACCAACAGCTTTTCTATCGCGAGGTCCACTTGCTTCCCGAAGGACGAGATAGGATTATAGTTCCTAATGGAACGTATATAGTGTTAAAGGTAGTTTATATTTACTGTTATCGAAACGTCATTTTTTCATGAAAAACAGCCCATACTGATTCTCACGGTAACGATAGGTGGTGGGACCCGAAAGTAGATGGTAACTACAAAAATATACCCTTAAATCCAGTATGACTGTGGACATCACTTATTATTCAGCTTTCCCATTGTTTAAAATTTCCTTGCCTTCCTGATTGAATGTAAAATTATCAGCTGCGCTTTATTTAAGGTCCGTTATTTTTTGCAAATTCCTCTTCATTTATTGTTTGATTATCGCGCCTATTTTCTGTGCCAAATAACAGTGTACGATAAGACTTTCGGCAGCAATTTATTTATTTTCGGTGTTTCCGTGCTCTACATTCTCTGTGTTGCCTCATTCGTAAAATCCACTCTACCACCACTCAACGTATGACGCGGTCCACAGGCTGGCTCAAGTTAGTTGTGGCCATTCCCATCCCCAGTTATTCTAACAAAATTATTGAATCAAATGCCAATGCGGGGTTTACATTTTTGTTCGCGTTCACTAAATGAGTCATTAGGTAAGATATGTCACCGCCTCTTAGGAGAGCCCAATTTGCCGTCATCGTCAGCGCCTACGCCCCGGATCTGACGAGGCAAAGAACAAATTCTACGAGCACTTACACGCCCCCTTTTCATTTTTGCTGAAGGCAAATAAGCTGGAAAAGTTACTCAGTGCATTAACAGGGACCAAACGAGGGTGCTGTATTATGACTTACTAGACTCAATTACAATTCCTGTTAAAAATACGTCCTTTTCTTCTAGTAAAAACCGGCACAGATTAATCCCCACTCCCAGTAACTCTAACAAATATATAATATCGCATGCTAATGCGGGATTTACGTTCCTGTCCACCCTGGTATTTAATGTCCTGTCGCGCAGAAAGAACTCCGAATGCTTGAGAAGGCAGAATGCTGTGCATGAAAGGTCAGCTGAATGAGAGAATACAGGGGGGTCTCAGAAAAATTAGGACACTTTTGCAGTTGCGATGCAAGAAAGGTCTTGCAACAACATCAGTGCAGGTCCGTTCGCTAGTGCTGGTTGTTTCATGGCAACTTTTTCCTGCATTGCGCCGAGTTTTTCGTAACGCGACTTCCGTAAGTAGATTTGACTGTCGCATTCAACGTCAAAGTTCCGATGAATAATGCCTTCTGTCGACCAACATGCAGCCTGCATAACTTTTTGTGTGCAGCCTTAGTTTCGAGACGTATACGGGACCTTATAGTAGTCCAGTCATGATTAGTTCCAGGACCAGATTTCTATTCTTCTACATTAGTAGAAATAAATTAATGTTGGTAAGACAGTACTAACAAAAGCAAGAGAGACCAGAATGGCCATTTCTGGCTTATTACCGTCGTCAGTGCGGCGTATTTGCATGGGATTACGGCGGTTGGAATACTGGACGTGCGGAGGTGTTGTCGGTCGTCGGTCTCAACATGCAATACCCATTCCCTGCTCATTCTTTCATGCAGCAAAGGAAACTGTTACTGCTACGACAGGACTACAGGAAGGTAAACTGGTCTATTTTCGGAAATAAGACATCCATCGTTGTCAGTCGCTTACCCTAAAACAAGTATTTTTGAGAAACAACACGTCGGAGATTCACCCCTTTGATATGGGTCCCTTGTTATAGTGGCATGCCTCCTCCTTGACTAGATGATTTCCATTGGCTCAGAATTTATATGTAAATTGTATCATGCGTGCTGCACAGGTTAAAGGAGACTTTTGCCGCAATGGAAAATCGGTTGGTCTTTTCAACTGTGTGCTATTAAAAGCAATCACGGATATAAATTTTGGGTATATGTGAATCTGTGGGGTACTGAATAATTGTAAAGCATGTGCAGTGAGAGTCCGATCTCATGAAATTTTGGCCGAAATTCTGGAATACATTTACCATTACAAGGGATTATTTAGGAGGGTTTGTATTATTAAATAGCACGCGGCATAATCCCCACATATCTCCGACTCGCCTGGGTATTGGCTTCTGAATGAAACTCTTTTTCGACCTTTTATTTTGACTGCACTCAGTAAAGAATGACTATTTATGTAGTATGCATTTTCACATGAACTTTCGGTGGCTATGTAAATTCCAAAAATAATTTGCAAAAAAATGCTCGGTAATATTCTCCTTAGACATATTCTAACTAAGTACGTCATCTTCCTATTTTATACTCGGCGAATGGGTATTTTTTGTTTTTGAATGATGCTTCCGGTTCCCGAGTAACTTTAAGCCAGATCTTCCGTTTTATTACTGATTAGCGATTTCAGTCTACATGGTGTTTACTTTCCGCGTAAGAAAAATCACATATTTTTCTATGCGTCAAAGAAGATGCCATACAGAGTCCACAATTTTTTCAGTGAATGCGAGCTATGTTGTACACATTATGAGGAGCATTACTAAACGTACAGGTGCGATCCTGAATAAATGTGCATTGTTTCGTTTTAAAAATCTCAAAATTATGAACTTTTAAAGTCGAAATGTTCCATTTCCTCAAGTATTGAATGTGAAGACAACGTTTTTTGCAACCAAGGGAGCAAAAGGAAGCAGATTCTTGTACGTGTTTGCTATAAAATACATTTTTTATAAAGCCATCGCAAATTAATAAGAAAAAGGCGTACTATTTGCGCAATTTTACAGAAAATGGAAAAAATGCATTCAAAAGCTAACATCATGTGAGTGTGAAATATCATCGATTATGCCGCATGATAATCAATATTGAAACTCCACTTAAGTAATTCTTCCTAATCGAAAACGCTTTTCAGAATTCCGGCCAATAGTTTGTGAGATCAGTCACTCACTGTAACTCTTGGCACCGTCCCCCTGCATACCTGACCCTAACTTTTAATGGATGTCCCTCCTAGGAATTTTCAGTTTTCCGGGTCGTGTTGGTGTCCTTTACCACCGTTTACAGTAAAATGCATCTGCTGGCTACGCGAGTCCTTGTTGCATTTCCTTACTAACTACTGGGATATTGTAAGCTCCTTTACTGTGAACTTTCTTATTTCCTTGGTCAAAATTAGTTGGACAACTCTGTTTTCACTTCCTCTTCACATTTTCCCAAAATTCTGTTGTCTTAGCCATAAAAACAACCAGAAACCCTGATATGTGAATACTGGGAGAACTTCCTGAAACAATTTATCGAATGACTTCATTAATTACCCCGCCCCCTATCGGTGGCTACAGGGAAGCGCTCTGTTCTTCGTATTTTAAGCGTTTTCTGCACACTTTGTATTAATGAACTAGCCATATCCTCTTTACTACTAAAAAAATGCTGTCGATCTTGATTCAGACTCATAGTTTTTCGCGATAATCCCTAGTTTCAGCAAAGTTTCTCGTACGGATGATTTCCCCTAGATTCCACCCTTCCAAATCTGACAATACAGTGTTAATTACCAATTCGACTGTTTTTTGCGTTTGTTGCCTGCGCCTGACAGAATCGTGTGAACTTTTTACATAGGTAACGTATTCGGTAACGACTGGATATGCAACCTCAACTTTTGTTAATATGGCACGCCTGCTGACTGGATTTGAGTAGGTATATTATGTTAAGGTCACGGTTGCGGTTGACGTTAGGAAAGTGTCTACAAGTAGGTTTAGGGTTACTGCTAGGGTTAAGTTAGCCTGCCGCCTACCGGCTTGGCCAATCCGGTCTGTTT
This sequence comes from Spirometra erinaceieuropaei, assembly GCA_902702965.1. Lineage (NCBI taxonomy): Eukaryota > Metazoa > Platyhelminthes > Cestoda > Diphyllobothriidea > Diphyllobothriidae > Spirometra > Spirometra erinaceieuropaei. The sequence goes on from CACRXP010000015.1 coordinate 2,650,212, forward strand.
AACCAGTAATCTTGGATTACCACATTCATTTCGTTTACGCGGACATAATTCGCATATTTCGAATTGCATGTTCTCTTCCGGTATCTCGTTGAAGTAATAAAAGAAACAGAAAGGCGAGTTTTTTTAATGCTTTCCGCAAATTCCATTAATTGCTGTGTCCATCGGCCGTTCTGATAAGACAAATGTCAACATCCATTCCGTATTACACGAGTCGATGTGCTCTATTTTCCCACTGGGCTTACAGATTAAGTCCTCGCTGCAATGGTTCGACAACGCGACACTTTCTAAATCACGATGCAGGGAAGAGAGAATAAGTTGGACAACGTCTACTGCAGCAAAGGAGTGTGAAAGGCACTGTAAGCAGTGACAGTATATCTTCTAACCAGCCGTTTGCTAGTCGTCTTGGATTGTTAGCCTGAACATACCTAAGCTATTTCCGACTACAACCAATAACTGGAGACGAAATTATCAGTCGGAGTCAAGGCGCCGACGAACTGAAGACTGAGTCGCGTGCGCATACGCAATGAGTAATGGACGTGTTAGACAAGCCGAAAGGGGCATGGGTAAATGGCAGTGTCAACGGTTGCGAGAGCGAACTCTCACGATATCCCCTAGAGGAATAGCGGACGTAAAACCGACGTCGAAACGCAGATGCGATGTAAAAACACATGCATGATAAGACAGTTGAAAGAATGCACTCGCGGACTGCCACGAACGATGCGAATGTCAGTGACATCTCAGCAGCTTTGATAAGAGGTATTGAGGGAGGTAGTTTAGGAAGTGTGTGGGAGTAAGGGAGATTGTGGAGCAGGTGACAGGGATTCAACATTTATTTATGCATGGGGGCAGGTCTAGCAGTTCCTATAGGATAACAGTATCAACCTGGTCGACGTTGATTACGTCCCGCTTGTCATCTTGCTGGATCCGGTAGGCCTTTATGTTGCATGAAAACACACGAAACGGTCCCTCTTAGGGCAGTGCCGGCTGCTTGAGCATACGGTCGCGCTGAAAGAAGGCGGGAGTGCAGTCGCTTCTCGTCTTCGGCGTTGTACTAAAGTCGTATTTGAACTACAACGCAACCGAATGGGTGCTCGATTCCACCTTCTGACTGCCGGGTAAAATAGTTAACACAACCTTTCATTGTATAGCGAGAATTCAGATAATTTTGTGTGCCATCTGAGACCATTCATGCGTCCGCTGTCCCCGATTCCTCCGTGAATGTAATCGGCCCATCCGTTACCTTTGCTGCCTGTATGCTTCATGATCACACTGTTCTATCCTACTGACTCTTTGTTGACAGCTTTATGAATATTGCACGGTTTCATCACAGTAGCTGATGGATCTCAACTCAAATGTCCATAGCGACTTTCGGAACAAGTTTGAAAAGGTTTGTTCCGAAGGATGTACTCCAAGTTCAAGTATTTATTTTCACGGAAATTAAACAAGACAAACGACAGCGTTTAGTACTATTCCACTAGGGGTCGCGATCCTGACTCGCACATCAGGACAAGACATGGACCCAGACGAACTACTGAGCCTATGCACCGCGACAAACACGAGCACAAGTCGTCAGCTCGGCCGTCGAAAACAAGGTCCATCGCATACCACGTGACCTGGCGGGTAGAGGGGATCATACTAAGACGGTGTTTAAGTTACAGAGTAATTTTGAGCCCGTTGCGACCTTTGGGTTTTGCGGTCTACAACTTACATACTTTCCGTTTAAGGCAAGTCGTACACAGAGTTTTAGTGAGTTCTTCAATTAGTTTGGGCTTTATTGCATACTTCATAAGGAACAATAGTAAACGAATGGATAGGACGTTATTTAAATGGGCACTTTACCGTCTTAAAACTGAAATACTTAAAGACTTCTCTCGATCGGTGAGATGGTTTTTTTCGACCTTGAAATATGAAGACGCGATTTTTTGCGAAACTACATTAGAAACTGCATTAGAAAGGATATCTTGGAGCATGTCTCCTATAAAGTTGATTTGAATTTACATGGACATCGAAAATCAGCGGCAAGATGCGTACTACTTAGCAGTCATTTTTTTCCGAGTGCACTCAAAATCCGGCATCTTGGTCTGATTGAAATATCTTGGGAGTATGCTGCTGACCAATCAGTATTTCAACTCGAATAGGCTAGTCCTTCCTTATCTAAAATGCACTTTGCATCTTCGATTGTAGATCTGTGAACATTTTCCCATTTCGTCTTACTGTTTTCCTGTGCACGGGAAATTTTCTGTGCACTTGTTGAAATGTGCCGGAACCCACAATGGCCAGCTTTGACTTGCAACTACGAGTGTTTTGATTCTGCTGTCGTTTGATGTCGATGGTCCATAATTCGCTCTTATTTGCCTAAATTCGTTGTCGCCAAATGCGATAAAAATCTGGAAATTAGTCCTCAATCATACCTTGCCAGGGCAATTATCATCACTTTCAACAACAACCTGGTACCGGAGAAGACTATACTTTTCGTATGTATGTACAGTAATTCACTTTAACCGTTTTTTCCAAGAAACACTGACTAAAAATAATCTCGTTAAAGCCTGAGGAATCACAATATTTAACTGCTTCCAATCGGTGTTCATTGAACAGTCTAGTCCGTGGCATCTGTTGCCTCAAATGAATCAGTATGCGTTGACCGAACACTTCCAGACCCCACTCCCCAGACTGATTACTAAGATGAATACATATGTGTCCTTATAACGGGTCACGAGGGGACACAATGGACGAACACCGCTACTAGATTGTGAAAGGACACGTATTGCTCTGACTGGGCACACTTAACAAGTGCCCCACCTGGGGAGGTGCGCTGTCTCCCTTAAGCACGGGCTCAAGCCGCATCAGCAATTTGCGCCCCATCCTCGCACCGATCGCTGACCACTCAAACAAGACTGGTGCTTGTGAGAGGGAAAGGAGAGGGAGACCGACTCTGAGGAATCCATGCCTACGACACTCACTGCACACTTCTCATTATAAACAATCTAACGAGTTTTAAACCCAGGACAATGTGTTAGACGTCATGTCTTGGAAGGATTCCAACTGACTGCATAGTTTCGTCCTGGTTTCAGAGGGGCAAGCCAGGCTGTAATGACTCTTTTCAAATGTGGCCATTATGGTGCTCCCTGTTGGTTGGGATTCAAGTCAACTGCCTCTTGTTGCTGTCGTGTGTGGTCCCGGCGTGTACTTCGGTTGCTTACCTTGGTTAACCACTGCGTCCGATTCTGCCTCTGTCCGTATGGACTCCGTGTTGACATCGGGTCTATGAAGATGAGGGCGGTGAGATGGCCGCAGATGCTGCACAGTTGCCTAACTACAAGCGGTATCTGGATTTGTACAGAACTGTTCGATGCATCACAAAATCCTATGTGGTTATATACTTAACAACAAAAGCAATCGTGGCCCGATTGCGGCGCTGAGGTCTCGGAACGGAGTAACGGAGAAAGCTCGATAGGTTACACTTTAGATACTTCTCACCGACGTGGTCTTCATACCTCCTGCGTAACATGAAGGTATCGAAAAAAGTTTAAAATCAGGCAAATGGGCTTTTTCAGCTCATTCGATGTCAAAACATCAAAAGGCCGTGACTGTCTCTCACAACAGCACTCCCCCCGCTAGCAGAGCCTTCCACGTTGGATAGAAGTTTGAATGCGCGCAGTGTGAGTCCGTAACAAAGACTGTCGATACGGGGTGTGTGTCAGAGTTTACAGTTGTGCAGGCTGGTCTCTCGGAGAATCCGCACTCTGGTCATTGTTTATCATACCCCATAATAATGCTGCCATAAAGGCAGTAAAGTCAAATATCGTTCTTTTCTCGGATGGTTTAAGGGTATAAGGGATTGTTCACGACGACAATGGTGGAATTCCCTCGCGAATGGTCATTGATAGCCTACATACTCGTACAGAAACGTTGTTCCGTAGGTGGTAACACTTGTAAATACGTTAGATTCACAGAGGCGTCTAACAGCTAAATACTATCAAAACTTTCCGGAAGTGCGCTACAGCAAAGGTCTTACAAAAACTTGTTAGATTGAAAATGAACTCTAACATAATATTCGGAATGACTTAAGAGCCGAAGCGTTGCCATCAAATGCCGCGACTTGTGCATTGGCATCTACGGGGGTTGTATGCTGCATTTGTCCCTCAAAATTTCCAAACCCTTTTTAGTGCATGTGAATTGCGTCATTCAAACTGTGAGGTTCTGTTGAAACTGACCCTCATGAACTGCCGCGAAACGCCTTCCAAACTAAAGTCCTCTGTGTGGCCCTGATGGATACGTCTGCCAATCTAATTTTTTTCGAATAAAGAAGAGATAGGAGCGGCCCATTGCTAACCTTCAAGACAATGAGCTTATTATTTACAAGCGCCTTTTCCAGCGTATGTTCCCTATCGAGCCTTTAAAGAATGATATGAACTGTAAAACTCAGCGCTATGTGACCTTCTTGGGAGGTTGAAATGAAGATGGGACGCTCACTCCACCGTCGTGGTGTGACTGAGGTGGAAAATCGATTATAATGAGCTTAATGCCACCACCAGTCACTAAGGCATACTGCTATCAGGGGATGATATAACTTTTAATCACCGGATTCCGCACGGTTACAGAAACCATGGAATAATTATTCCCCAGAAACCAGCCACCTGTTAGTAGAAGCCGTGCCAGCCGACTCGTTCGCACACTGCCCTAAGGACGCGTCCACATGCTGTCCTATCCATTCGCCTACACGGCGTGCGACAGCCACACCGGGGGGATTGGAGACTTGTGGAGCGGGCTACTGGCTAGGCGTTACAGCAAGAATATTGCACTAAAGACATTTTTTAAATTCTCTTTATTATTCAGTTACTTGTAAGTTTGTGTGGTCCGATTAATTCCCGTTTTATCAATTGGCGTCGTATTTTAACTGGTTACTTATTGCGAGAACTCCGTGGAGTTAACGAACGTACCAGACTGACTCCCCAAATCAACTGACTTAAGACCATCAAACGGCCGAAAATGTCCAAAGTTTCCACACGGCTACGTAGACAATACCTTAACGAACTCGAGTTAATAAAGGGATGCTTAACAGAATTTGTGATGTTGAGTGAAGCTGTTTTTCTAACCTACTCATAAATGGAACCTTCGGAGACACCACCAGAAGTCAAACAACCCCTCTTCGAAAACATGTGTGACGTATACATTCTTTATAGGATACTACCAACCCCTGGGACACGTTCAAGAAGAATCTGCTTAGCCTTCACCAGTCGACTGTTGTAGTATTATTTTCAATCCTGAAGAGAGTTCAGGTGACCCAAAAAGCAGGATTTAACCTCAGGCTAAGTACTACATATTTTCCAAATTCACAGTTAAGGTTTACCTGCTGTCACGAAAAAGGTACATATTGCGAATTGCTATTGCATATCGTAAATAAAGGGAAAAGGTAGCCTGTTTCATTTTATTTTCCTCTGTCATACGGAATCTGTTAATGTTTTTTCTAATACTAATGAAATGTTTTTGTCAACCACCTTATGTTCTGCCCGTTTTTTGTGGTCAAAGTAGGGTTGTTTCACTTCTCCGTTTTGTCATTGCGGACTGTACGCCCGCCGACAACTCTATATCTGATTGCCTTAATATTAAGCTTCTATAGATCATTCATGTGGCACGCTGGAGTAACACGACTGTGGATTATATAGCAGAAGAAGTCACGCATTCGAGAGTCGATTTGAAGATACAATTTCAGAATTTTTGCATGTAGCGAAACATATGCAGGGTCGCATGGCCTAATATCTCACCAACCTACGACGGTTTTTTATTATAATTACGTACAATTATATAGATATTTATTCACTAGCGCAGAAGTGATTCACAGATACAATTAATGTTGTTGGTCCGACTGCAAGCAACCCAAAACGACAAGTTTACGGTTTACAGTCTACCGAAAATGGCAATGTAAAAGGAAGCAGAAGGCCTCAACAATGATCCTAATTTATGCCTATCTCTGCGCGCAATTGTTTTTCAGGGGCAATTTCAACAGCTAATGATTTCGGTATTAAATTTTCATTCCGCTGTTTCCGATTTTTCTCCGACGAGAACTCATTGGAAACTAACATTAGTGTTTGAGGTTCTGGCAAGGTTTATGCTTTATACGTTTACCGTGTTCATAAAATTTGGTGTGTTTTTAGTCCTCAGACCTAGGCCTCCAGATGGGCTGTCACGTGCCTGTTAATTCTGTATGCTTGTCCCGCCGTGGCCATTCCTGAAAACTATTTCCTCACTCGATTCAAAGTTTACACACACACGACTTATCTACCAGGTATTCTTATACGAAATGAATTCCCCAAATTTCTTCCATACACACACGAGAATCCGTAGAAAAGCAGTAGGTGTTTAGTCATCCAAATAAGTAATCACCTTTAAATCTTCAGCAGCATTAATTAAAACAACTTAAAGGTTGTTGAAGGGCGGCGATCTCGAAGGTGTTGGCGAGAAGTCGGGGTTTCACCGCGCTGTTACACCTGTTGGCTCAGGCATCCGAAAGTTCGTTTTTGTAGCATATACTGTATTGCTCTTTTGTACCTCATGTAAAGATCCTCAAGCATGATGCTTATCTATAGGAGTTTTCGTAATACTATCGCCGGAACAACCACCTCTATATATAACAGGAGGACTGCGCATATGTGCAGTCCTCCTGTTCCTGCCATTGTAATACTTTATAGTCCGTGCAGGTAATGATGGATTTTCCAACCAGAGAGGAACAAAACTGTTTAAGAAATGTAACTGTCGTATGCAATTCTCTGCGACAAATGTAGTAATTTCAGTAAATTTTGTAGAAGGTTTTTCATAAAAAACGTACCGGTCACCCGTCTGGTTGGTAATGTCCAGTCTCCATTAATAAAAGTTATCCGAAGCGGAGCTTTTCGTTGGCAAGTAGAAGTAACAGAAAAAACACCGTTTGGTAGTGTGAAAATAAATTCAATGATATTTTTGTAGCGAAGGTTGGCAAATTGGTGCACATGAGTTGTTAAACTGGTGTATAAAGGTATGCAGGGGAATGCAAAATCGTTTCTTTGATAGGCGTCGGTGATATACCGAAAAAAACAAGTGAAAATAAATTCAATACTATTTTTTGTAGCGAAGGTTGGCAAATTGATGCACATGAGTTGTTAAACTGGTGTATAAAGGTATGCAGGGGAATATAAAATCGTTTCGTTGATAGGCGTTGATAATATACTGAAAAAACAAGTGTCAGTTACCTAAAGAGGAAACCGTGGGTGCCTCGTGCGACGGATCCCGTTTAAGGTATCATGATGCTCCAATCATACACTGCACGCTTTGCTTCGTCTTCCTCCAATAACCTTGGATGTTGGATTCTGGATCGACGAAACAACAGGGATGGTTAATACCGTAATTTTATACTCTCAACTGGTTCACTGCTGTATATTCATGTCGTCCGTCCCTCACGATTGTGCTGTGGAGACCTAAATGAGCGTATGTCTATTGTTACATTCCATTGCTTATGGCAGGCTAGTGGATACCATTTCAGAGCAGCCCTTTGCGACGACATCCAAGGCAAACCAAAAGATAGAATGGGAAATTTCGTAGATCAGAGGTGGTTTTGCAGATTTCAAATAACTCACTTTGACCTAACTGTGGAAAACTCGGTGCCTCGGTGGGATACCAACCCACGTTAGCAATGGGAGGCTTTAGTACAGGCAACGCTCTAACCGTCTGAGTTACGAGGCCCCACCGGAAGACGCGAGTTTTATCATATTTGGGTCAAGTTTACCCGCCCAACCTACTGCGACGTCCGGAATCTACCAAATCTGATACAGTAAGCTGACTACCCAAGCATGATTTCCTAAGTTTTTCACAGTTGGACCGAAGTGAAAATTTCGTAGATTTTCAGGTGGCTGTGGACGAAAATAGTTCTCGTGTACATACTCCACCTACCTAGCTAACATTTCAAAACTATGCCTTCAGAACTTTTACCGCTTGTTTAGCACCATTAACTCATCGTATCCGCAAACAGCACCAGTTCCCTCTAGATCAAGCTTCAAGTTATCATATAAGTTATTGACCATACAAAAGTACTTTCTGACTCATTCACCATTTTGCGCTTGCGATACACCCGAACTGCGCACGTATTCGAAAGATCTCCCCTGTTAGGTCATTCTTTCATTTTTTATTGGCTAAATCATTTTCGCGGGCAACTATGACTCGTTTAGCATGCTGCTAAGATAGGCTAGATATTAGTTATTGCCATTCTTGGGTGAGTCAGAGATACCATCCGCGCTGACCTTTTGCCCCAGCTATATAACCTGGCGCCGAAGAGATTTGCATTTCTGTGAGTTAATTATGCTCCGACACCGTCTTGCCAAGAAGGATGACGTTATTCGAGTAGTGTTTTGGAAGATGGGTGTTTGCCAGACGCGTCAGCCGCTGGAACGTTGCTTCGGCAGTACAGAAGCCGAATGAAATCGTCTCTGATTCAAGCAACTCTTGAGGGAGAATTAGGTCTTTGTGCTAGTCCCGAGGTTCGACCCCCTGTTAGTATCCTGCTTTGGGGTCTAGCTCCGGCTAAAGCGCCGAGTCTAAAAAATGTCTCTGATTCTAGCGACGTTCTGCCGACGGTATTCTACGCAGAAACGTAAATTGCCATCTTTTTGGGAACTGGTGTTTCTGAGGACGTCAATCGAGCAAATTGAGGGTTTATTTCAGTTCGTAGCATCCTTTCGATGAGATCTTTATTTCATTGTTGGACTGATACTTGTCATGTCGGCTTTCAACTTGCCTGGTCAATGTCTCACCAACTTTGCCTAATGATTGTGTGTCGTTACTATAGAATTTGTAGCGCCGCTTATCCAATCCGACTCGCGCGCCGCGAAACAGCTTCTTAACGGTAGAGGAAATATTTTGACAAACAAATCTATGAGACCTCATATCGTCGTGCTGCTATGGTATGGTGATATTGACTCATACAGACTAATCTGTTAAGATTCCGAATTTCCCAGTTACCGAGACGGGTAGTTTGTCGTTTTAGACGTTAATAATCGTACAATGTATCATTCACTTAATGGCAGTTTTTTAATACTCCATTCGGCACCTATTTCCACACGTTTAGACTCCACCTAAGCCAAATCCAAACGGCCTGATATCCTCAAAAGCAATCACTACTTCATTTAAGTACCTGGACTCCGACCAAATTATTAGCAAGCCCCCTCCCCATCCGTTTCCTGGCAATGCCTACATAATTTCGTCTTTGGGTGGGGGGGGGGCATTTTAATCCGTCCTGTGCCGTACAGGTGTAACCTCTTTCTTTCATCTCAGCACTAACTAACGTGCCCTTTTTCTCGGTTGAAATTTGCCCAGTGGCGGTGATAATTCCAGCCCTTTCGCCCATAATCACTTTCAACACTACTTTCCCGCTTGTATCCTAGTGATGTCTTCGTCAGGACCTCCCGGGCTTAAAGCCGGGCTTACTACAACGGCACATACAGCTTTTCACGTCGGAGGCCTAATTTATGATTTTCATTTGCCATGTTTATGATGTCCATGTTCTTACTATGAGATAAGGCGACGAACAGTCGTTCAGGAGACTATCTCCTGGATGTATTTAAGTGGTTCATTTGGTAAGGATAATTTTAAAGTGCGGAGCTTGCTGGTCGCAGCCGCCCACCACTCATTAACTGGTACGTCAGACGCCCCGACGTCGTTCGTCGTCCGTTTTACCTGCATCATTGTGTTTACGGACGTTGTACTTGTGCCTCTGCTGTTGTCAATTGTAGGTATAAAGTTAGTATGCTTCATTTGTGAATTTCAGGACTTGTCAATTTTATGCACATGAAATAGCCACCGCACTTCGTCAAATGTTTGCCTGCATCTTTAAACAAATAGAAAATATTGTCTGGGTGTGGTTCCAGATCTGATGACGACAAAGCATGTTTCCAAATTAATTAGCAGGCAATTACCTACTGTAAGCGGATCGATGCGCGAGTGTCCCGCGTGTAATTGTATTCTCAATCTTAACCGGTAGGGCGATCGGCTCGTGGCTTAGTAGCAATACTTCTGACGTAATGCTCCTTCACCATCGTCCGAGTTGAGGCCTGACTGGCTACATATGTATATTATGACAGTGGGCGCTCATCGATCAGGTTACGGAACATGCTCGTTCCGTTGTGCCTTTGGGGTTGATACTAAAACCCTCGCAGGCAGTCGCACAGCGACTAGTAGTAGACATAGATGAGGTGGGGCCGACATAGACAAGGGAGACCGGAATGGCCATTTCTGGCTTATTAGCCGTCATCAGCTAGCCATACCCAACCCCAAGTGTGGATCACTTGAGATTCGAACCCGGGATCTTTGGTCATGGAGTTTGACACTCTACCATTGAGCCAGGGGCCCGTTGTCCTGTCGGTTGTGATGGGGAATATCAATTATGGCAGTGCGCGCTCACCTATCAGGTTACGGAACATGCTCGTTCCCTTGTGCCTTTGGGGCTCATACTAGAACCCTCGCAGGCAGTCGCACAGCAATAAGTAGTAGACATTGATGAGATGGAGCCGACAGAAATGGCCATTTCGGTCTCCCTTGTCTCTGTCGGCTCCACCTCATATATGTATATATTTGCATGTTGAAAGGAGTGTTGACAAAGACCGGAGAAGCCAAGCTGGCCGTTTCTGTCTCAGCAATCGTCAATCAGCCACATCCAACCTTCAGATCTAGATGACCCGAGATTCGACCCAACTTCTTTGGCCGTTGGACTTTAAGTTCTGATCGCGACCGACAGGACGAACCCATGACTGAATGCTTGGTCGTTGAACTTAACGTCCAATGACCAGAGAATCCGGGTTCGAACACCGGGTCAGCCAAGGCTGGGGTTGGTCGCGGCTAGCTGACGACGAATAGCGAGCTAGAAGCGGTCATCACAATCTCCTTACTTCATTATACACCCCCAGTGAAGCTTCACCGTATATGCGTTAGATGAAGGTTGCGGCCACACGGACTCATAGGACACGCTTATTGGGCTCTGTTGAGTCTGCCCTAATCCTTAGATGTTTCTTTGCATGTGGCATGCCATGGACGGTGGCCGTCCCTCTGCGTCAGCCATTTCACCCGATCTCACCACTGACCGGTTGTCTGCCTCGAAAATCGAACGAGGGAGGAAAGTAGGTTTGATGGTGGCACTCACATATAAAAGATCAGAGAACTCCCGCCCCTTTTGATAAAGTCTGGTACACTTACAGTAGGGACCGGGTCGTATCTTACACGCGTGGGCGAGCTGTTTAGTCCTGTCAACCACTGCACTCACGCTCACGTATTGTCGTCTTCACTTTGTCTTGCTACTGGAAGACGTGAGTGTTAGAAGGGAATGTGAGATAGGCGCAGCCAAAGTCTGTCTCGCTGTAGGCAAATTGATGTGCGAGTCGATGCTGGGCCCATCCCCCCGAGACAGTAGTTGGCCTTGTCGTTTTTGGCGGTTGAGTTATAATGTACGCTCAGAGAGTCGAATTTCCGACACGCAACTGTCAGTATCAAAGATTGAACGCATACTGACTACTTCGCGATGTCTTGGTGTGTTTCTATTGTTTTTATGGATAGTAATTATTCACTGTTTGTTTATGTAGGCCCTTCTCTCTAAGAATTGGGCTTTTCTTTCGCATGCGACTACTAAACTGCAGCCTTTTTCTTTCTGTGCGTTAAAGCACCGACAAAACGTGGGCTCGGTGGGTTCTTGATTCATTTCTTGGGAGAACCTGCCTAGACAGTCAGTCTGTCAGGTAGAAATGGTGGATCGCACACGTCATAGTAAATTGGGCGGATAATTCCAACCCAACTATGGAGGACTTGGAGCATTCGGTCGGGGTTTCGTAGCTCAGGTGGTTAGAGCGTTTGACTCTACCGCTGTCCTTCTGTCTCTGTCACGGGTTCGAATCTCGTCTAGCCCACATAATTTTTCACTATTAATAATTCAAGCAAAAGCCCCCCCCCTCTGCTAAGACCTTTTTCGTCCGGATATGTTTGCGAGAAAATGTTACTTTCGTTTTAGACTCTTGGCTTGTCACACCTTCCAGCCCGTTACTCGACTGGACCATGGTTCTTTGTCAAAAACTGCTACAGTACGCCCGGTGGCCCTGTTCCACCTCCCGTCCATGCACCCTGCTTTATCGTCGCTTCTCTGTGTCGGAGGAGCCTGGAAGTACTGAAGTCTTAGGACTGAGCGATGTAGAAGATGTTCGCTCACCACCTGCCAAGGGGCTGGCAGCCCTACGAATCAATGAAGGTGGCAACATAAACAGAGCCGATCTGATTGGCACCGTCACGGAACTTAAGGTGAGGATACACCCAGTTTTCTTAAATCCCACAATCCAGTCTCACGTCCAGTTGAGAGCTAAACCATCAGTTATGCGTTTAACTGGATTGCTGTGTCTGTCTCTGAACTGAGGTGGACTTGTGGACTTTTCAAATAACAGCTTAGTCTGTTACCCATACATCTATCAGAAATACGTGTTATTGGGTTTTGAGACTGTCGCCCTTATCCTCTTCCACCCCGACTGGATGGCCCACAAAAAGCGTTGGTAGGCTTCTAGTATTCGGTAAACGTGTCTTCCCTATCACTTTTTGATATTGGTCTGTCAAGGTGCAATGCCGACAACGAGGAGTTTCCCAAATCCAATTATTATTGAGGCAGTCTTTACTGCGACAGGTAGTGTACGAACGGTTCCGAGATCGGCGGTAGCCGAATCCCACCACGTTGCGAGTCAGTCGTTGTTCTGTCAACTCGAGGTGTGTGCGTGCGCCTGAGTCATGTCCGACTGCGGCCAATCCGTGAGGAAAAAGTGTTGATTGGTGCCATGGTATCTCTAAACCGAAAGGTTGCGTCGCACGCAACGGGCCGTTAGGAAGTCTTTGTCATAATCTGTGCTCTCCAATCGACTGCTTTATGCCGTTTTTCTGTACGCCGACCGACCAGTTCGCTCAGCACGTGGTGTTTGCCACTTTCCCGCATGCCCACATCCCTCAATTTCTACCAGGCTGGAGCGAAAACTCGTTCACATTTTTGAAGTAGATTACTAAACAGACCTTGCCAAAGTATTATCTGTAAATATTGCTTAGCAATACCTTTTCATTCATATTAGTTTTTCTTCCACCTCGATCACTGAAGAGCGTAATCGAAATGCTTTGCTTTAGGAGTTTTATGAAGTTGTTGCTACTGACGTAACGAATAAATTCATCCAGAACACTTACAGTCCTGATATTTTGATTGAAAAGTCATGTAAAAAGTGGTTTTTCGCCTTGGGTAATTTAGACTACGAGACGAGCCGAAGAAAACATTTAACAACTTGTTTATTATTAAATATGTTTATGAACAATGTCTTTTGCATTTTAATGAATGTTATAATGATGGAACGAATTTCCTTTCAAGTGTATTTGATGGGTACAGTGTCTGAGATTACCTGCACCGGCATAATTGACGCCGAAGACAGTCTGAAGTGTAACGAACTAATGCGACCCGAGAAACTGGCTTTCGGGTGTTTTGTAGTGCAGCACCGGAGCTCGCTAAAGATCAAATAAACGTCCATACTGACGACTTCGGCCCACGTTTCCGGAATATTAACAACGGCGCCTCTTGCGCGCTATTTATGGCCTCGATCTCACTTCCATTCGGTTTTGGTGTGTATTTGTAACAACTAACTCGCTACTTACAGCCTTAAAGTAGGCAAACTATCATAGTTGAATTACATGTGCGTTTTCCATCTGTGCGATCTTAAAGGTCGTAGCAGTTCATTGTATAGCTTTGTTAACGGGGGACGTTTTCATATTAAACAGAACTGGACTTCATTGCTCCCATAATTTGGACGTACCCTATGTGATTATATTGCTTTGTCGTATTTAGCCCCGAGGAATAACCTAGTCATATAGAGTATGAGCTGCTACTCACTAAACCTAGACAAAATCATGAGTCCAAAGCGTGAAGTAACTCTGTCGGATAGTAATCTCAATTCCTATACTTTTTTAAAGCGTTACTAAGATGTCAAAGTCTGCTCTCAAGCAGTATTACTAGGGAGTTCCTACACAGAAACGATGGTAGACAAAGCGTCACTGTTTCTGGCGCACTCATATCTTCCGGGATTCCCGAACAACACTTGCAACTACAACCGGCGACACGACAGGTTGACCGTCGAAGTGACTACGTCCATCGCGTGATAGACTTGGGCTTCATATACCTCTCACCCTCTCTCCTCCCCTCACTCACCTTTCTCCGACGACCGGGGATCGACTCAGTAGTTGACAAAGCTAAACATCCCATCTACGCGTTTCACACGATCCGGTCCCCGCTGTATTTACCAGGATACTATAAGAGCGACTCGGATCTTACATGCATAGAAGTGCCATAAAGACCGCATTAAGGAACAGTCATTATAGCCTGACTCATTCCTGGATTGCCCAGGCCGTTGGTAACTTTCTATGCCACGGCTCTTAGAAGAGGTGTCTAAATGTCAATAAAAGACAGAGTATGCTGTTCGTTGAAGATACTTCACAGCGGAGGGTCTTGTTCGACATCGTGTCCATTGTGGGTCCACCTGTACCAAAGCAACTCTGGAATACGTGATAGTCATCGGGACATACGTAGGGCATGGCAGTCGTGCACCACTTCCCTGTGAAATCCTGACTTATTCCATTGTTATTTCTGTCTTGGTTTTTCAACATTGTTTGGAGTGACGTCTTGGCCCGCAGCCAGCGCTCGCCGCCAGTCACCTATGCATCTCGACTCACATAAACACTTGCTGCCCCCCCC
>CACRXP010000015.1:2665197-2688160 GCA_902702965.1 Spirometra erinaceieuropaei
CCCCCGCATACTTAACCATGCTGAGGATTTAAAGTAGAGATCGGCAGACTTTCTGATCGCAGTGCACCTGTCAATCCCATTTCCCCATTCAGCTCCTCGCCCGGCTTTCAAAGCCAGATTCTGAGTGGGCAACCCTCTTCCTACGGACCCGCATTCCCATCCTGAGTACAAATGATGCCTTGGATGCTGACTACACCAATGCTCCTCCCGACTCCGCCGCTGCGGTGGCCTACCTGCCCTTCCGCATGGTCAACTACTACAATCGGGTGCACGTTTTTGATCGCCGACTGCTGCCGCTTGTGCGACGCACCAAACCGGGCGATCGTATTTTTGTTACTGGGTTTATTTCCTACTACAAACCCACCCTCTCTGCCAGCTCACCTGAGGCCGCAAAGTATCGCAAGATCGGCGCTGTAGTGGCGGAGAGACTGATCCTACTGGGTCCCTCCAACGAGGCCACTGAGCAGGAGGCGGATGTAGTGGAGGAGGCGGAGGATGTCATTTAAACTGACTATTTGCATTCGAACCATTGTATCGCATTTCCGATGTTTACTCCTATCAGTGCGCTCATTTATCTGACTCAGATTTCCCCCCCCCCCTTTATTATATTTTTCACGTCGAACAATCAATGCTTCCAGAGAGACAAAATTCACAAATCATTCCCCATTTTATATTCGACTATTTGGAACAAACATTCCTGACATCACTTAGTTCGTTTTTTGTGATTGTCAGGAGACGTTAATTGCTACCACGAGTCTTGGAGTGAAATGGTTTTCGGTGTGAAAGTTGACAAAAAATGCTTCTGACATCACTAGATCTGGTAGATAATATGCCGTAAGGCCTACCCGACAAAGCATATTCGTTGAATGGCGGTCTGTTTCCAGCTTCACTGTTGTACGAAGTTCCGCGTGCCGGGATTTGTCCGTTCGACAGTGACTGTCTTTACTGTCCTCGACAGTCGCAGCGACAACTTCGGAGTTGAATATCGCTTGGCCGTCGTGTCTGACGAGGTTTCATCCTGGCATAGCTTTGTTTGTCTCTGTTGCAGATCACCTCGTCGCACATTACTGCAGTGACCGAAATAATAATCGCGACTCAACGGCGAATGCCACCGTAATAAAGTGTCATCCCCAAACTTAGAAGCGGTTTCTCAGACTACAGTAGCCTCACTTGCGCTTTCAGTAAGAGAGGAACTTCGGCTGACTCGTGCTGACGGCAGATGTGCTACGATGCCTCAGGAGCCCGGTAATGCGCGTGAGTCCAGTAGGTCAGTGCCTCCGCCAGCGACAGTGTGTAATGGCTGTACCGGTACCCTGATCCTTGTAGTCTCGCCTGGCAAGTTCTCCATCTTCAAATTATGTGTTTGACACCCCTCCGCCCCCGTTACGATCGTAGGGGAGTCTGTCTCGCACACTTCAGTTCACGTTGCCTGTCGTTGTCAAGCTCCGTAAGTTGGACTTCAAGTGTTAGGAGAACTAGAGGAGCTCGGGAATTTGCATGTCGACAAGTAGAAGCGCCACGGGGATGACCCTCTGCAGCTTGCCGACAGAGACAGGAGAGACTGTGGTGGCCGTTTCTGGCTCATTTATCGTCATCTGCCAGCCATACCTGACCCCAGATTTCGAGCACTTTAGATGCGGACCCGAGATGTTTGGTCGTGGAGTCAGACGCTTTACCACCGACCCACTGGCCCCTTGTCCTATCGGTTCCAGTCGGGAATATTGACGATGCTGGGCATGCCTGCACCGTTGGGCCTTGAGGCACAATCTAGATCCTACGGGGGCGGTCGCATGGCAACCGTGAATGTCTGTGGGAAGGAACGGGATGGGTATGTCCCGTAAACAGATCGGTGAACGCGCTTCCAAACTGTCATGTAATATCTGTCTGATTAGAACCTGGCAATCTCTGTTGGGAAGTGCTCCCGTCTACTAATCGCTGTGATGGAAGGTTTTCCCGGAATGTTTGGTCATTTATGGTGTTACATGCTTGCCTGTACCGATGCATTCGTAAGAAGCTCAACGGGCTGGGATTTCAAGGTCCCCTCTTGGCCAAACCTCATCGATGCCTACTGGTAGTTATGGTACTGAATAACTGTCGACTCATGGCTTGGGGTGTTCACTGGACAAGGGTGTGGCTTATGGCCGGGGTTACTCACTCCGACGAACAGTTGTGCTAGAAGAAAATAAAGGACAGTATTTCTTTGTGCGTGCTAGAGAAGGAAGCAAAAGGAACTCGCGGTGGCTTTTGCGTGAGGGTGGTCAAGATGCCTTAAGGTCGTCATCGGAGTAAAAATTTCATTTAAATTCCTTAAATGGCCAAAATTGTGCTCCCTTTTAATTGGTGACAATATGGAAGATCAGAATTTGTGGTGCCACGAAGTTCTTAGATGTCCAGCTCTTGCTCAACACAAATGCTCCCTACAGTAAGTAACCCCGGTCATAAACCATACCCTTGCCGTTCACTGCCTTTCGCACAAACGCAGCACCAAAGGAGACACGGGGTAACCATTTACGTTTCCGGTGGACTAGCTTGTGTTTTGGATCCGAACAGCAGACTAATCAAGTTCTGGTTAGCTGCTGCCCTTCCTACTGATCCTTGTACGACAAACTCCATTGCATCTATGTGTTTGTGGTATGGATTCCAGCACTTGCGAAGTGCGTATCATAACCCCAGTGCCATCTTTTCGCTCACTGTGGTTGGTGGAGTATGATAATCCTGATCTCGGTGAGAATGTTTCGGTAGAGGTAAAGAACTATCCCCCCCAAACAAAACATGCCCAGAACGAGTGAGTTCCGTAGGAACGATCGGTGAGCGCCCCTAACATTTTATATTCCCGATCGAAAACCGACAGGGCAACGGGCTCGTGGCCCAGTGGTTAGAGGCGTGGACTTCTAACCAACAGGTCGCGAGTTCGAGCCTCGGGTGTTCCACACTTCGGGGTTGGGTACGACTGGCTGACGACGGCTAATAAGCCAGAAATGGAAATTCCAGTCTCCCTTATCTTTGTCGGCAATATCATTCTGCCTATATCATGCGCCGCTGTGCGGCTGCTGGTTGGGCTCGAGGGAGAGCCCGTAAGGCACAACGGAGCGAGTGAGTTACGTATGAAAGATCGATGAGCGTCCCCTAACATGCCCAGATGTGTTGGTCTGGTAACGCGGATCATATAAGTGTCCATATGCGCCCTTCCCGCTTGTGTTTAGCGAGGGAGTTCTAGACATGTTGGGGTCTTTGCAACGTGGAACGATAATGATTGATTTGGACGCCTTTTACAAATCAGTGATTAGTCGTTTGGGGTGACGAGATTAGAGGGAGGGGTGGTCCTCTTTCTGCCGAGTTCTAGTTATGGCTCCGTTTCATTGTCTGTTTTGGCAGGAAACTGATGTACTGTCTTCGGTTAATCATCATCATCAGGCCTATACAACTGTGCACATACATATAGTGGTAGAGGATCGGAGAGCTCACTGATTGCGCTACGCAACTCTCGTTCCGTTGTGCCTCGGGACTCTCTCTCTCTCTTTCGAGCCCAACCAGCAGCCGCGCAGCGGCGCGCAATATGGACAGAATAACATTATTGCCAAATACAAAGGAGACCGGAGTGGCCATATCTGGCCTATTAGTCGTCATCAGCCAGTTATACCTAAACTCGAGGTGCACAACACCTGGGACTCGATCCCGCGAACTGTTGGTTAGAAGTCGAACGCCCTAACCATCGAGGCACAGGCGTTACTTGTCAGTCTTGATCGGGTATATGCAATGATGAGGGGCGTTTAGCGTCGGTAATGTTACCCTGCACACACTCACCACGACAGAGAAGTTTCTATCGTCAGAGGTGAGTACGCTACTGTGTCTCGCACCACTAGATAAGTGTACAGTATTCATTGTATGCATAAGTGTGCAACGCAGAAGCCATTCCGATTTCATTTATCTGCAGGCGCCAAAGGGGATGTCAGTATGTGTAAAAGTGTGCAACCGTAATAAAATCAAACAATAAACGTTGCTGACATATAGTGAGTAGTATTTTGCCAGAACTAAATACTAACGCGGGTGCCGAGAGGATATGGTTCGGGTGGCATTATGACTTGTTGTGAGATACTGATCCAGCTTCCTCTTACAAGCCTCCACAGATGTGGACATGACGATATATCCAGGCAAAACATTCCAAGATTCAACCACTTTGTTGTTGTTGAAGAAGAAGAACTTCCGTGTGTCCAGCCTGGTGCCAGCCACACGTATTCTCAGTGGATGACCTCGCAGGCTTTTTATGGGTTGCCAACTCAAAGATGTCTTCGGGTACAAGACGGCAAACCAGTCCGTGCATGGTTCAAAATGCTTGTATCGGGTAGCCTCATACCTGTCTGTAATTCAAAGGAGAGAGTTCGAGATTAGATAACCGTGTTTCTTAGGCCAGTGACCATTGTCCACTAACGAGTTTAATTGCACCCCATTGGACTCTTCGTGGGTGCTAGGATCTTTAGTGGCCCAGTGTTCGCACGCCTGAACAGTGAACTCCAATTGTGACCACACAAACGTTCGAAAGACTTAAACGAATCAGCCTTCATCAAACGTAGAGAAAGTCCGCCTGACGAGGTACAGGACTGACATCGCGAACTTGGCTATCTTTGAGCCATGCTGCGACGGTTTAAGTGAAATCGTGATCCATACAACCAATTCCTTATGAGCTTTTTTCTCCTATAATGTCATGTCATTTAGGTTGCAATCGATTGTGCGTCTACCGACACATCACTCATGATAATTGATAAGAGTATGGAGATGGCGTGGTAAGAACTTCCGTACAACATGAATTTCGCTTAATAGTATTCTCTAGGACCGATCTTGTCTTGTATTCGATGGAGTGGATCTAAGAGGATCTTCGAACAACACCCGACACTCTGAAGCGTTCAGTTCTTCTAACGTTTTCAGAAACATGTCTCGGGTAATATGCCTGGTTCGGCTTTCACTACGTAGGAATCACAAAAATAAGAACTAGTTATGATAGTGGCCAATTTCCGACCTTCCTCATGTCGCTTGTTGGCGACCATGAAGTTCTGGCGTCCTTAAATAGCGACACGTTCTACAAACGATTGTGAGCTGAGTATGAATTTTTAAAAACGAAAGTTTTCTGCTGTAATTACCGATTGCCTCCACTCATAAATGCTTACTTTTGTCGCGCGTTTGCAATGACGCGTTTGGTTTACTAAAGAAGCCTCGTATTTTCACAGACGCAAACTTCCATTCATTGTCCTTTATCAAGCCTCTTTGTTAACATCTACCTGAAATAAGTGAAGTCCACTAACACAGATCATCGCATGATATCAGCGCTCTCATGTGATAATCGCATACAGCATATCTTTTCCATTGGGGCCAAGGCAGCGTTATCTGGCTCCGGTTCTCAGGTCCGCGTCTATTTCTCTTCAGGCTAAAGATCGAAATTAATAATAGTTTAACTGGTTGTTCATCTTTTGAACCGGCACTGGTGGTTTGTTCTCCTGTCTGTTTAAATAACTGTCGAGAAGGCGACTCTTAAATGCTGCTGGCTTCGTCCAATCCGTTCTCGACAGTGAGCGCATCGCCTTTTTCGGTTAAAATCGATAAATCGCCATCTGCTAGTATTCGTTCAGATCCTAAAGTACGGCAAGTGAAGGCGATAAGTGTGCATTTTTGCCACGGATAGGGCTTGATCGAGAAGCCGCACTGTCTGTTAAGGACTATTTCTAAATAACGAACGAGTTGGTTTGCGGTTGTTGATTCAGCCCGCATTATTCCTCCCCAGTCGTTGGCTCACATTAAGATCCTCTATCCCCTACACCAATTTCTCGCGTCTCATTAAAAAAAGTATCTTAAACTACTTTGTTCCTGATTCTGCAGATAAACTGGACTTGTCCCGTACCATCGACCAATCGCGGGCACGCTGTCGACTGAGGAGTGGATGACCAGAATGAAGGGACAGCCAATCAACATAAAGTTCTGAAGGACTTGATCTTAGTGGACAACCGCTATTCAGACGCTTGAAAGTGCGTTGACTTGCCATCGAATTTGTTGGCTGGCGTCACAGGCGAGGATCGCAGACATTTCTGTGAATGCGTTTGTTCAGTTTAAAATCTTTACAATTCGATCTTGAGTTCCCGCGACAGACAATCCCCACTTTTAAGACGCTAAGGGCTGTTCTGGAGGTGTAGCTGAAAGGCGCAAACTTCCACCGATCCAGGCGCTAAGGGAGTCGACCATGAAACCTTCATCAACAAAGCATTTCAGTCGCCTGGTAGCCCATGCCAAAGCTAGCGCTCCTGAACACTATCCCTCAACGGGCCAGTTGAAACCATCTTTTGCTCGACTTTGAGTTTTGACAAGGCTGTTACTTTGGTTAAAATGAAGTCTCCTGCAAAATTCATCCTCCGGAGCCATTGAGCAAAGCATTTGACAAGGCTATGATATCTATTGATGCTTCCTGTCACGGAAGTTATACAAAAGCTGAGAGGGTATAAAAACGACCGTTTATTAAAATACAGGATGTGTATGTAGTTAAGTGACGCTTTTATTTGTATTTGGACTAGAAATAATCTCAGTGGGGGTATATGCACTTATTAATTAGGCAAAAATGCCTGATGGATTATTTGCTGAAGATTATCATCTGCGCAGCAACGTACCGCTTTTACATATCGCAATCAAGAAGTTCGCAGCTCTTTAATCACCTGCTTGTATAGTGCGGTAATTTAGTAATTCATTCACTAGCATTCAATTGGCTATCACCTTCATTCGTGACATTTCCTTAATATTCCTGGTCTGTTGGTGCTTTGTGTGAGCTTCTTGAATCCCTTCTCTGCGATCGATATGCACATAATTACAAAGAAAACTATTGTCCATACAAGGAAACTCGCCGTCATTCCAAAATCATGTTTCGATTGTTGTCGATTTCACCTAACAGCTCGAAGCAGACTCATTCCCATGTCTGTCAGCTATACCAGGGCCGTTCCATTGAGAGAAAGAGGTAACTTTTGAGACAGTCAATGGACTGCATGTCAGAAGGCCTTCCTCCGTAGACTTCAAATGCTCGAGTTACAAGGAAAATGTATTAAAATCACACGTTTTAAAGAGATCTCGTGCCTCAGAAGTGCAATCCGTAAATTTCCAAAACTGCATACATAGACACACTAATGACAACCAATGTTTGAGCATAGCGTGCTAGGTACTCTGGTCAAATGTGGTTATGTAGCCCCACCTAATGTAACCAAACCCCAGTAACCTCTAATACGGGATCGGTGATAATAGGGGTTTTTACAGGTGGGGCAGCGGAACGCACAGGCGACGAGGCCAAGCAATTGTATGCAAAAGAAAAGCTTCTGGGAATGCGCGGTTGTAATTTGGGGGGTTGAGAAATAGTTGCTCTAACTCTAGCCCCTAACTCGTGCCCCCAGCCCCTGATCCGAACCCCTAACAGTATCGTGCACATCAGGTGCGGCTGTACAACCACATCTTACCGACTCTTTCCTTTCATTGCCAATGACCGACTTAGTACATTTTGATAATATTCTGGAGTACTCGAATGAGAGTCTGTGGGACCAATAGAAGTGGAACTTCGCGCCGCAGCGCATACGTGCGAATCCAGCACGATCGTTAGCCTAGTTATATACCTCGAAGTCTAACTGGGGTGTAGCGTCAAGGCGGAGAGAGTGCGTACTAAGTGCGCTATAATCATCAGGCCAAATCCCGGGTTGTAATGAAAAGACTGCATTTACCAGACTGGGGAGTTTATCGCATACATAACCTGGGGTTCTCCTCTCAGGCGGTAGGGGCCGCTAGCGAAGCCAGCGCTGGTGTTTGCTGCGTCCAGTTATGCATGAAAGTCCCTGGGACATTGATGGTAGTCGCTTTCACAGGCTTATGGGCCGAGCTCAAGTGGTCTCCACTCTCTGTGTGTGTTGCATTTGCCAAGGGGTGGCGTCCCAATGGCAAATGTTGCTGGTTGCAGGGGGCGTCCTAGTGGCGAGTGGGCAGCTGCGACTCTGTGGACGCGTGCGCGTCCGAGTTGAAGTGGGCCGAGTGGCCTCAGGTCAGCACATCTGGAACGGCTCGCTGCAAAGGGGTGACTGACCTTGAGGAAGCGAGGTGTTGGCCAATGACATCAGACATGCCCATGATGGCTATCGCAATAGGGTAGGAAGCGAAAGTGTGAGAGATGCTGCGCAAGCCCACTATCGTCTCAAACTAGCTGACGCGCAAGTCGCCGTCCCTCTAGGTAAAAGGTTGATAAACAAGGCATCGTGTCACGCGAAAAATGCGTTCACCAACCTATCCTACTAGTGGGACAGCATGACTGACTGATGATTATTTAAAAAGGGGCTACCTCATCAGCCCTAATCTCTGTCAGGAACAGTTCTTGATAAAAAAAATACAATAAATAAATCATTTTTCATTGCATGCAGTTGGGCTTAAGGAGGAGCGATGAGGATATGCTGAGTTCAGCAACCGTTAAACCACGGACTTTTAGTAGACGTTTCCCAAATTTCTTGACAGCCGATTAAATGCGTCCATGTATCACTTTTGTGACAGCTATTTTAGCCCGGCGCTGCCGATTGCCTGTACAAACGTCGCATTCACTGAGAACTGAGGAGAAGCCCAGTGTTGCACTTGGAAGCCAACAGAAGCCCTTTCGAAGCCGACCTGATTTCAGGAATGAACATGCTGGACGCATTGTATCCTCGAGCATCAATCTAAAGTACACTAAGACGGTTGCACAGGTATATGCAATCAGTCAATTAGTAGAAGTGCCTAAAGAGACGAATAAAATCGGAATGGTTACTTCTGAATTCTTTGTGTCGCCAGGCTGGAACAGCCCGAAAATCTGCACCCTGATTCACTTGTTCCTCGATAGTTGAGCAGACTGTTCTATGACTTGATTCATAGGCTCACAACCAGTCAGTTGTAATCCGAATTCTGGCGAGGGCTCCAGACTGCATTTTCATGAAAAGACGAACCAAGCGTGTCCTTGCCGCAATTCAGCCGGTTAATTGGAGTTTCTACTTGGCGCTGAATATTTCTGGACGTGGTCGACATAGTATGAGTCCGTGAATCGAATGGCTGTCAGAACAGGCTCTCCCTGAGATGCGCTAGACCATGACGGGGATCAAACTGACTCACGGTACGCGTTTTACATGCAGCGCTGAGTACGTGAAAGTCAATAACTACTGTCATGCATGCGTGTAATGGCGCACACTAAATGCAGCTTACCACGCCACATATGCCCATACGTCCGATCCCATCACCCGTTGGTTGATAGACTCGAACCCGGGAGAGAGCAGAGAGTGAGACATACACTGGGGAATTCACCCTTAAACCTAATCAGCGCATTTCTCACTGTATTATAAATGACGCGTTATAATCTAGCATGAAGCGGTTAAGAAAGGCTTTCAACCTAGAGTGCAACCCGGTCCTTCTCAGGACTGAGAGCCAGACTGTAACTGCTTTTTCTCAATGTTGTCTCTATTGTTTTTTTCCAGTGTGAGGTCCTAGACGCCGTACAATGGCTCGGTACAGTTCGTGTTTGGCATGCGTATACAAACTGTTCAGCTCTCTCACTTACTGCTCCCGTGCCCACCTCCGGTCTTTTCGAGACTATTTCGCTACCGGAGCCTGGGGATGTGGGAGAACAGATGCGGTAGATGCAACACAAGTCTATCTCGCTAACTTCCCCGCAAGTCACCGGCCCTGAATCCTCTCTGTGGAGCCCGAGATGGGCGTCGCGATGACCGTCTGAGTCAAAAGGTCAACTGGGTGCGACTGGCTGATTATGGCGAACAGACTCGAGACCTATCGTCCTTGGCATTCTTTCCGTAGGGTGTGAAGTTCCACACTATTCAGTATGCAGTTGCCTGATTTATTTAAAAATTTTAAGCAACAAGTGAAGGATGATGGGGATGAAAAGCCGACTCTAGGACAATAATTGTGCACCTTTTAACCTCTTGGCAGCTGTGTGACTGGACGGGACGCATTAAAACAGGGGGAAGCAGACCATTCGGGAAAGGGGGACAAATTCCTACACTGATACAAACGAAGACTGCGCTTTTCAGGTAGTAGAGCGGGCCAAGTGATCACTATTTATTTCTTCTGGTCACTCCTTCACTGGACTAACGGGCGTGCAGCCTACAGTAGCAAGTCTATTTCTGAAATGGTTTTTCGACTGGGAATGCTTGCTTTTGAATACACTCCTTTCTGGCTGCCTACAAAAACCAAACGCGGTATAAAATGACTACATTTGCAATATGACTTTTTCCATTGATGTTGAAGGATCATATAAATTCAAACATATTTTATGAAAAACATGCATAAACATACTCTTTTGGGCACTTACATGGTAACAAGTAGAGCTTTCCTCAAATTTCTTACTAGAAGTAACTGCAGCTTTCGGCGTAGAAAAAGTGGTTAAGAAATGCTCCATATAGAATATATAACACTGCTCACATTCAGTACAAAATTTTATGAGTCCTATACGAACTATTCTCGATAATTTAGAGTAATTACTGATTTTCTTAACGTGGGAAGCATAAGGTATGTAACTTAGAAAATGTAGGCGTAAATAAAACTGCAGATCGAACTAAAAATTATTAGGTAGTCGAAATTTTTTAAAATATACTGATATTCTTTCCTCGGGTATGAAATTTAAAGATGACGCAATTTTCAACCGAATGAGTACGTGAAAGAGTCCTCTTATTCATGTTTTCTGCAAAATATATTTGCATTCACAAGGGCGTTGAAAGTCAATAGGAATAATTAATGCTACATAAGTAGCTGGTTTTCACCAAATGTGCATTTTTGGCTACCGAAAAGGTGCTTGTTCAGAAGCTGGCATACTGCCGAGACTGAAATATCATGAGATTTTGCTGCGCGATAATCAGTACTACAACCTAAAACATTTCCGTACTAGGTGAACATCTCATGAGATAGACCATGTACTTTTGAGAGGGAAGGACTCGCAAGCTAGAAGTCATGTGTCGGAGACATGGATGCGAATCAAAAGGGAAACTCAGCCACTTTCAGCGTCACTTTTGTCGGGGGCAGTTCTCCTAGATGTCTCTGACCTTTATGGGCAATGGACGACAACAACGTGTTGTGCACTTGCAAATGGATTCCCCAGCTGCTGAAAATTTAGACGCTGATTAAATACGTCTATCTTGCACTCTGCGTCAATAACAGTACACTTGCCGCAGCACTTTTATGGCCTAGGCCTGATGAAGTGTTGCACCTAGGGGAGAGCACATATGAAAAAAATCTAGCCGTTATTAAGGTCCGCGGTAACGTTAGAGTGTAGGGCCCACAAGCAGATGACAACTCCAAAAATATACCCTAAAATTCAGTTTGACTGTAAACATCGCTTAGTATTCACCATTCCCATTGTTTGAAATTTCCTTCCCCTCCTGACTAAATGTAAACTCACCAGAGCCGTTTTATTCAAAGCCCGTTATTTTTGAAAATTGCTTTGTTGTTATTTTTTACTCACCGCGCCCAGTTTTTTTTTACCAAATTACAACGCACGATGAGACTTTTGACAGAAATTTATTCATTTTCTGTCTTCTTACCCCCCGTCTTGTGTGTTGCCCTACCCGTAAAACTCTCTCTGCCACCGCTCAACGTATGACACGGTCCACAGGCCCGCACAAGTTAGTTGTGGGTCCTACACCCTACCGTGGCCAAGTCTGCTAGTGCTTAGCAAGCAGACGGATACATTAAGGACTCTGCACTTCTTTTAGAAAGGCCTCCGAAGCAATACGAGATATATTTGTCTTAAGGGCTCTGTGTTGCATCGGAAAATGTGGGGTACAGTCAGGTGCGTGTTAAGCAGAGCCACGAAATCGGTGAATGGAATGAGTGCTCACTCCATGGTAAAGGGGAAGGGAAGTCCACCACGATATATACTGAAAGCTTTGACTTTTACTTGGCGCGAAGTTGTAAACAGGCTTACTAAAAGCTCCGTTGGAAGTAAACCCCCATATTACCAAAAATGAGTTAGCAACTAACGCAATTTCCATTTTGATCGCATCGATGATCCCAGAAACCAGTTCAGATGAAACTGGAATCAACATAGTCCCTGGCAAGTCGCCCCCACTTTGGCGGGTCTTCAAATTTTCTCCTGAGAGTCGGGATCCAGACGGCAGGTATGACAATTAGGACATCTTGCGGCTTTAGCAGACAGGGTTTTACGTTTCTGGCTTTACACCCTCCCAAAGTTTGGGATTTTCAGCTCGAGGTTCATTTAGTCGTCGCAAGGAATCGCATCTAGCCAGCAGCTGGCAGCCTCGCGGAGATCCGGCGTCAACTGTGCGTTTCTTTAAGGTCTGGCCTCTGAATCAGCCATTTCGGCCGTACGCACTCAGTGACTGGTAAATTCACCGTACAGCCCGCTGCATAGAGCCAAGGCGCCGCAATGGTCGCCGAGCCGGCTTTCATTGTTAACTTCATGAGAGCCCGTGACTTCAGTCCTCCATTAGTGGCTCGACCCTCATTTGTGAACCGCGATCTCATCCGCAGCTCCTTGATGTTGTACTTAAAGAGGCTACAGTAACCCGTGGTCACTTCGGTTTGCGGAACAAGCTGGTGTGTGTTCCTCTCCGCTCGGCAAAAGTATGCGTTTAGGCCGATTATGCCTCCAAACACAGGCTCTGACGCTCTCGCGCAAAACCGACACGAGGGTCGTGTTGGGTTTGCGCAAGGTCTCACCTGTTGCCCAAGCTGGACGGAGGCATGCGACGCAGTGTCCACGGTGGTCATCATCAGCTCACTGACAGGTAAACCGTGCACCAAAAGGGAAGAGATGATGGAACGGCTCCTGAGGCGACCGTCATCATGTCAATTCCATGCACTCCCCACCTCAATTCCATCGTCAGAGAGAGAAGCAGCAACAGAACAAGAGACAGTTATAGGGCATGCAGACCAATCATCGACCGAGGACGCAAGACTGGAGGTGACTGCGTGGGGGATCTCTGACGATGGACTCCTGCACGAGTTCGAAAGCTCACAACAATAAACAAAATGCTCCTGTGCTCGACCCCTCTTCCTCTTCTTCTTCTTCTTCTTCTTCTTCTTCTTCTACTACTACTACTACTACTACTACTACTACTACTACTACTACTGCTACTACTTCTTCTTTTCCTTTGCTTATACAGACATCTGGAACTCGAACTTTCGCCTTCACTCCCCACTTGAAACTACCACGGCCAGCTAACAGTCGTGGCATAGGGGGTAAGAATAATTCGGTTCTGCTTTTAATCGAGGATCAGGCCGAAATCGCCTCCAACTGAGGGCGGCCTTTAGGACATCTGAGACGCACAGTGGACACAGTAGTGACTTCGGTGTGAACCGGCTCGTCATGAGGCGGACTTGAGCAGTATCTGCTTCCCCCCCCCCTCCTCATCCTACACTCAACATGTTCCAATGACAAGACAAAGTCAAAACGACTGGAGACGGCCGTATGTACAATGGCTGATTCGACGCATACGCTTTCCACACACGTCCTGCTCTCTAACTCCACACATATGTGCGGCTCCAATGGGGACCTCTCGCATCATGCATGTGTGTGGCGCGAGTCCTCTTCATTACTCAAGTCACTCCTGTGTGCACTCGGGGATCTCAGACCTCAGGTAAGCGAAAGTTTCGTAAAGGCCACCTTAAGTGGGCGTCATTCTGACCACACACCTGATCCTAGGCCGGATATCAAAAGACTAGTTTCGTGAATCGTAACGACTTCTAAATCACGCAGGTAAAAAGGCCATGCATGGTTGAACAGAAAGTGAACTGATACCAAAGACCCTTCGGTGGGCGGTTTGTACCACTTTAGGCCCGCATTATCTGCATCGCAGACTAAGGAAGCTCTTTTACCTGGAGCCATTGTGGGGTATTATACATTCCGAGAAATTAATTTTTGTCCTCTGCTTCATACTTCCGACTCGAAAAGGGTCAGCGCTTTTGCTTCCTGTACTGTGCTGGCAGAGATGTGTTTTTAAGGTGACGGCTTCAAAAAACTTGCTCGGGCAACCAGGACGACAGCAGCTCGGTGGGATTTTGAGAGATCGAAGCCGGACGACACTGGTTGGGTTCAAGAGAGAGCCGTAAGGCACAACGGAACGAGTGAGTTCCTTAAGAACGATCGATAAGCGCCCTCTACCTTTGTATATTCCCGATCGAAACCCACAGGGCAACGGGCTCGTGGCCCAGTGGTTAGAGGCGTGGACTTCTAACTAACAGGTCACGAGTTCGTGCCTCGGGTGTTCCACACTTTGGAGTTGGGTAAGACTGGCTGACAACGACTAATAAGCCAGAAATGGCCATTCCAGTCTCCCTTGTCTTTGTCGGCCATAACATACTGCCTATATCACGCGGCGCTGTGCGGCTGCTGGTTGGGCTTGAGAGAGAATCCGTAAGACACAACTTCAATTTTATCAGAACATCCGATTGTCTGCTAGACGAACAGCTAATGTAGCTGTTTAGGACAGTGGGTTAGAGGACGCATCTTCACGGGCACCGATATGCATTCCTGAGGGCCAAGGAAAGTCCGTGCAGAGTAGAAACTAGTCTCCTTTCGACTAGTAGTACGCCTGAGACAGGACGATCAACTTACTTGAGGTTGTGCGCCTAAGCGAATAACACTGCACCGAATCCCACGCCACATCAAACTATAAGAGACAGGGAGCCCTCAGCTGATATTATGACGCACGGCACTCGCGACCACGTTGAGCCGGCAAATACGATCAACATATTCTTTCTGGCCCAAACGTTAACCTCGATTTGCCATATTTTGGCATCACGGTCTGTTTCGAATCATCCTAGGCGGACGCTCGCGAGGATTATGACGGAAGTCTGTATGCTGTATTGACAATACGGCACTGATGCTTCTTTCAATTCCTGTGCGCTGGTAGGCGGAGGGTTGAGATCTGATTGTTTGACGTTCCCTGTCCAGTCGCCGCAATACTCCGCCCCACACAGTCATCGTGATATGCCATCGTCATTGAAGACGGAGACACAATCGCTGGGTCAAGAGCTTTATTAGCCTGACGTTTCGGATTCCTGCTTGAACCCATCATCAGAGACAAAACAGACTCCTATCCTCTAAACTCTAAACTTAAAGTACCCATCCAACTAGAATTTGGCCCAGGGCCACCTGAAGTATACGGAAGTTCTTATTCCTGCGTCCTATCTTGCTATTTATTCGAGGGTCCACGTGACGGGATGCATATGTCATAAGCACCGGATGACACAGTAGTCGTCAAATTGACTGAGAACCACTGAAGTTCAATAATTTTGCAGTATCTATGCGTCGACAGATCAAAAGACTTCTCTTTCCTCGTGGCTTGACTAAGTATCACGTGGTAGAATAGATTGTTGTGAACTTATGCCAACGCGTTGGATCCTTAACCAGCTAAGTAGTCGGGTGAGGCCCAGATAAAGACCACATCGGTGCGTGGTGTGCGTTAGATAGATGCTTCCCTCAAAAAATACACGAAGTCCAATTTCATTCCTAGTCGGATTGATTCGTACTTGTCTGTGTGTGTGTGTGTGAGCGAGAGAGAGAGAGAGACAGACAGACAGACAGACAGACACAGAGACAGAGAGTAAGGTTCACCTTCTGCACAATTTTTATGCATCTATTTAGTGCCCAATTTGCTTGTCGGGATCAATCTGACGAGCATCTAATTTATTATTAGACTCTTGAAGTCAAAGCATTGAAGACTACCAACTGGTGGAGTAACTCCTTCCTCTGGGACGTTTCCTTTTTTAGAATACCTCTTGTAGCAATTCTCATCCGTGTGTGCGTGGCAGGGGTGCACATCGGCTTGGGCACAGCGGCTACGGCGTGCTCGCAGACCCCCGTTCATTCTGATACTGTTTTCCGGTTGGCAAACGTAAGATAATCTGCGAAAAATTAAGGGTTCACAGGATCAAGGCAATTGCATTACGGACGTTTCGGGGAGCTTGACCGACTCTCGCCACTGTCAAAGCGTTTAGTGCTAAAACCGACCAGAATTTTGAATAGACGGCCGAATTAGTTGGCCTTGGGCTGACCAAATTTCTTCCTCCTTCGCTGCCTTGGCCTTCTGATATACTTTTGGGAATGTTGGTGGCCTCCTGTGTTGTGTGTCGTCACCTCAGTTGGAGCCGGTTATGCGCGCGCTCCCCTTTTGGGTGAACTGGTCGACGGACCATATTTGATAGACAACTTATGAGGTTTCAGTGGGTGGCAGTATGTCTTTGGGTTGCATCAAACGGCTACGAATTGTCGCCTGGGGTCGATGGGCAACGCCTATCCTGGCGGGTTGTAGCAGACGCGAAACCGCCTTGGAGACTAGGAATACTCCTCCAGACTTCGCGTTGTTCTTCTTGTGGCCGTCATCTGTTTACTCGGCGCTTGCTTTTCTTGATAAAGTAGCTTGGGTGTGTGTGTGTGGCAGGGGTGCACATTGATTTCGACTGGCGCGGCGTGAGCGTGCATCCCGAATGTTGGCGGTTGTTATGATTGCGCATTCCTGATAACGCCTGCCGGACCTCCCTCTCGCCCCTGTGTTTATCCAACGCATCTACTGCGTGATCCATTTTAAGCGCACGCCTTAGGGTTGCCTAATGTGTGGCAATCAGAGAGGTTACTTTGTTTTCATCTACGCGTGGGCGAAGGAAACTAAACACCAACATCTGAAAACAATGAAATGCTCTAAAATCGGGAAGAGGGATTTCCACTGGAGTATGACTCATACGACAGGCTTCATGCAACACGTAAGAGGACCCTAGTATATCGCCTTGTATGGCACACCGTGACAGCCGACAGGTTGACCATCGTAAACGGCGACGTCAGTGCAGCATCGGTGACTAGTACACGCGCCAGTAACTGCAGTCTCTCCTCCGCCCCGCTCACCTTGCCAAGCTACTGCCAAGGCGACTGGAGGTGAGCGTGGGCACATTGACCGACAAGGCCAAACAGTCCGTGTAAGTATGCAACACACAAGACCTGGCTCCCACTGCAGGTTTAACGGGCTGCGGTAAGGCGACTTGGACCTCACGTCAGTGGGGATACCATAGAGGCCAAGTAAAAAGAGGACCTCTCTCAGTCCTGAGAGGAGGACCGAGTTATCCCCTCCTTTGGTAACCCTCCATGCCGCGACTGATGGACCCTCGGGGTCAATTTAATCACATCAGATATAGTATAATTAGGAATTCCCTGACCTGCTGGATGGATTCCCTGGTACCAGTCTCACTTCTCTCTCTCTCTCTCTCTCTCTCTCTCTCTCTCTCTCTCTCTCTCTCTCTCTCTCTCTCTCTACCTCCTCCCATACATTAGGCCATTGTCCAAGTCTGTCAACCAGCGGCTGATGGGATTGGGCGCGGTGGTGGTTTACGTGGCGTGAAGGCCTGTGTGTCACCACACGCAAGCACGGCGGTGAGTATTGGGTCGCGCGTACTCAGCGCTGTCCGATAAACGCGTGCCGAGAGCCGGACTGACCTCATTTTAGTCTGGCGTTACTGCAGCATAGCCTGTAGCGGGTGCCATTTCCTATACTCGCAGGCAGTGCAACCTAACAACCTAACAAAAACTCTAAGAATGCCACACTGGTGTTTCTTGCGTAAGGATCCCCTGTGCGCCCCCCTCCCTCCAGCCGGATATGGGAATACAAGTGGCTTTGCGCTAAATTTTACGGACAGGGAATAGACAACCTTCCTGGAAATTAGTGCAAGACCACTTGTATTGAAGGCGACGTTGCCATTCGCCTGTCGTGCCGGCGGCGATCACGTAGGTGATCGTGGCCGTTTCCTATTATGAACTGGAAGATTTTTTGTGTTCGTCACGTGGCTGAAGTAGGCGCACTACTGATCACAGCAAAAGTTCGTGTGCTCGCCGAAATTTTCTATGTCGTAAAAGCACTTTTCCTCCGGGTGAATAATCTTAAGCTCGCTTGGATTTATCGAAGAAGACAGTGAGAAGTGGGTCTGGTGTTTCGGCATGCAGTTATGCCTGAGAAAAAGAAGTCCTGTGGTGACCGGAAACATCCATACGAAAAGATACGTTGCGCTGCTTCCCCAATATGCCTCTGCAGCAAACGTTACCAGTCACTGGCCAATAGATGAACGGCCTTGGAAAGGATGTTTTACTAGTTTTTGTCCTGACCAGGTCCTTGTTTTAATACACGCGTGCAACCAATGAGGTAATGCTCGCCTTAATCTGGCGTAGGGGACTGAGAGTGTCTTAACTGCAATCATCCACAGCACAACCTTCGCGCCCCTTTCTGTATTAAGTCTGTAAACAGGAGCTAAAAGGATCAAAAGGATAAACTCCGGTCATTAATTAGTTTTTTACTCCATGGTTCCATCTACACTCGGGCCGCATATGGATTATCGTTTACTCTGATTGTCGTAACTTCTCGTAGTTAGAACGGGATGACCATCGCAGCTACAGTAGTCAAAAAAGTGTGCTGCAAAGCAAAAAGAGGGAAAAAGATTATCAGATGAGAAAACGTAGATCATATAGGGCTCAACTTGAGTCGGGAAGCTTGAGATCTTGAAACAACGCCCCTGTTACCGAATGTGTGATTTCTATTGCTAAGGTCCGGCAGGAAATAATCGAAAACGTGCTTTTGTTCGCATTATTACACCATCTGACCACCAAACACAGTCGGATATAACAACGGAACGCATCCTTGATAGCATATGCAGTCTGTTATAAGCAGCGTGGCTTATCAATGCCATACGAGACTTCCTCCCAAGTTAGTAACACTCCTTTATTAATTCTTTTACTCAAAAGGTTCTTTTTCTAGCTGTGGCAGATTATGTCGCCATTTAAATGTATCGAATAACTCGCTTATGAGTGGCAAAATAACCACTGAGCCACCGATCTGATCAGAAAAGGGTGAAATTTCATCTTCGTAATTCTTTCAGAATGCGCCAAAATACACTGTACGTGACTGAATATTTGGTCCGACGCGTACAGTGTTACTGTTTAGGAAATAAGCCTGACGCAGTCTTCCACTATTTATTTATTTTCCGTTGAGAGGATAATGTAATTTAGGCAGCTTCATTAAAATATTTATTTACGACAGCATACTTGACTGACTTTATTCAAGTCGCTTTGGCGCAGACTGACTAAATCAAGGTAGCTTGATACAGATCTCACGGGAGGCAAAGAAAGATGTTCCGATTTGCAAGCAGGACAGTCGCATCGACAAAGCGGAATTTTGATTGTGCTGTTTGTTTTTAAAGTACTCTGTGTCCAGTTCTAAATTGAGACCGTCTGTGAAACAATTAGCACTTCAATCCCTGCAGTCACTGCATCTCCTGCCTCACATAAAAACTACTTCGCCTACGGTCGCCTATCCTCGATATCTCTCTCTCTCAGCTGCAGATGTTCCCATGTGTAGCGCGTGGGTGGCACGCACAAGCGGGTTGTTTAACATCATCAACCACTTGGCCCAATCCGATCACCAGCCTGCCGTTGGCCCAAAACGGTCTACCGGAGTATGTGAAAGGGTAAATAGCGGTGTTGGCACTGGGAATTTATCTCTACGGCAAACTAGCAGATTCCTCTTGACGTGCTTGGATCTATCACGGCGTGCTATCCGTCGCGATCTTGAAGTCTGCCATGTGACCGGTTAACTTGGTTCTTTTCTAGACTGGTCGTCACTTCGCAAGTAATACGACCTTATGGTTGACCGGTAAGTGCGATTTCGACCAGGCCGTGTGGGAACACGTAGACGGACCATTTAGCCTTGCCGGCCGGTGCGTCCTTACATACCTCCGGTCGTCGTTGCATTTTCTTCCTATCGCATCAATGTAAGTGCTCAAGTATGCCTCACAATGAAGCAATTTATGCACAAATCACCGATGATACGCCCACCCCGTGGAGCACATGACAGTTCGACCATCGGTTTTGATGATGTCCACCGTGTGCCCCACAGTTGCAGCAGCAATGGGAGCAGGGACGGTGACTTACGCAGGGGTTTATAGTGCCGGTAGACTTGCTTAGCATCTACCTACACTCTCTCCTCCTCCCTCGCCCGAGCCCGGTGTCAAGACAGTGTCAAGAAGACCGGAGACGAGAGAGGCCGCAGGTGGATGGCTCGGACGGATCCTCACCTTGGCGTTCCACCACACCCCCTGGCCCACACAACAAATAACCAGGATTTCAACCAACACAAGAGAGATTTGGAGGCTGGCACGGCCGAAACCGCACCTGGGCGTGCCGCCAACGCCTGGCTCGGATCCCACACTGTGATGGGAGTGCCATAAAGGCCACATTAAAAAGGATCCATTGCAGCCTGACTCTCAGACAGCCTCCCGTCAAGGAGGAGGTCCAAGTTACCCCGTCAGTTGGCAACCTTCCAAGCCACGGTTTTTAGCGCACCGTGATAGCTTCAAGCGTGTCAGATTGTTTATAGTGAGGAGAAAGTGCGCTGAGTCCTCGACCTCACTCTCCCTTCCCACTCCCACACCCCAGCCACTGTCCGAGCCGGTCAGCAGACTGGAGTGGGGAATGGGCGCGGTGGCCGTCATGGTCGACTGACCATGCCTGCGCGCGCCACGGCACGACCTGGCCCCCCATACACACAACACTAGGATTTCACACAACGGGGGTTAAACGGCGTGTCTCTCACTTGCGTGAGAGTGCCGTGGAAGGTGCTGTTTCAGCCCGTTCCCAGCCCACCAGTCCGCCAGTCCGCCAATCCACACGACACACACACAACCCGACGAACTGCGTAAACCGAGAGCGGGCGTCAATCAGCAACCTTCCTATCCACGAGGCTCGACGTGTCGGGATAATCTCGGACTCAAGTCACCCGTGCAGCCGAAGCCGAATGGGGACCGAATCGAGATGCGGACTTTCCACTTGCGTGGGAGGTGGCAGTTGGGTGCATGAAGTGTGTGAGTGTTGATTTCTGGTGGGATGATGGTGGTAGTGGAGGAGGTAGGGAGTGAGTGAATGTGTGGTGTGGCCAGCGGTTGTCTATCGCAGGTCGTCGTGGATGCGCATGTGGCCGAATAGGCCCATGCGACGCCTGAAAGTGCGAGGACAGTGTGGGCAGTTGAGACGAGCATGGTGGGTATAGGTGGGTGCTCCAGGCACTGGTTCGCCAGTCTCTGTGCGATGGATTCGCAAGTGACCGACCAGGCCGATGTGTGAGGTGAAGGTGCGGTCGCAGTGAGGGCAGGTGTAGTCGTGATCCTCATCTCTGGAGTCGGGGGAGGTGGTGGTAGTGTCGGTTGCTGTGCGCGGGACAGTCGCCTGAGCGGCCGCCGTTGGAGCAGTGGGCGAGGAGGAGGAGGAGGAGGAGGAGGAGGAGGAGGAGGAGGAGGAGGCAGGCGGGGGGACGATGGTTGGTGCCGTTCGAGAGGCGCAATTAATCCGAAGATGTCCAACAAGTCCGATTCGAGCCCGGAGTGTCCGTTGACATCGAGGACACGTTGGAGGCGGTTGTGCGGCGGCGTTGCTTACTGGGCGAAGTTGTGTTTTGCGGGCTTCACGTTTCGCTTTGTCGGCAGCGATGCGATTGGCTTCGTAGATCGCAGCGCCTGTCTTCACTGTCCTCCTCCAGGTCGGTCGATCGAGTGCGAGCTCCTCCCTGTTGGTCGGGTTGATTTGCAGGCATTTCAGGGAGGACTTCAGGGTATCCTTGTAACGGCGAATCTGGCCTCCTTGACGGCGAGAACCAGTCGCGACGTCTCCGTTGAAGAGTCGTTTGGGTAGTCGCTCGTCGTCCATGCGCACCAGGTGGCCGCTCCAGCGCAGCTGAATTTGCCTCAGTATGGCGTAGATGCTGAGGATTCCCGTCTGTTCCAGCACATCAGTGTCGGGGATTCGATCTTGCCACTTTAGCCTCAGGATGCGACGAAGACAACTGAGGTGGAAGTGGTTCAGCCGACGTGCCTGCTTTTCGTACACCGTCCAAGTCTCCGCTCCATACAGTAGTGTCGGCAGGATGACGGCCTTGTACATCTTCAGCTTCGTGTTCAGCTGAAGACGGTGGCGATTCCAAACTGTGCTTTGGAGGCGACCAAAGGCTTGACTGGCTTTCAAGATCCTGTTGGCGATTTCGTCGTCGATCTTGGTGTTGCGGGAGAGAGTACTGCCCACGTACGGGAAGTTCTCCACCACTTGAAGTTGGGTCCCATTCACGCTGATTTGCGGCGGCGCGTTGGGGGCTGTGGCCGATTTGGGTGGCGGTTGGTGCATCATCACCGTCTTCTGTGTGTTGATGACCAGACCGAAGTTCTCGCAGGCGGCGGAGGACAGGTCCATGCTCCGTTGCATCTCCTCTTCCGAGTCGGTGTTCAGGGCGCAGTCGTCGGCGAAGAGGAGTTCGTGAACGGTGGTTGTGGATACGCGCGATTGGAAGTGCATCCGCCGTTGATTCAGGAGGTGACCGTCCGTCCTGTAGGCGACGCGGATCCCGGGGCGTTCGTCGCGGTAGGCGTCCATCAGCATGGCAGAGAACATAAGACTGAAGAGGGTAGGCGCCAGTAAGCAGCCCTGCTTCACTCCATTGGTCACTGCGAATGCCTCTGAGACAGCTCCGTTGTCCGTGACTCGCGCCATCATACCGTCGTGCAGCTGACGCACCATCTGAGTGAATCGCTCCGGACAGCCGAATTTCTGCATGATCTTCCACAGTCCTTCACGATTCACCGTGTCGAAGGCTTTCGTCAGGTCCACTAAGGTAGAATACAGATGGGTCCGCATCTCCTGGCACTTCTCCTGAAGTTGACGGGCGGCGAAGATGCTATCCGTGGTCCCACGATGACGACAGAAGCCGCATTGGCTTTCCGGCAGAAGGCCCTGTTCCAGATGGTTATTGAGGCGGTTGAGGAGGATTCGTGCGAAGATCTTCCCGGCGATGTTCAGCAGGGAGATGCCGCGGTGATTGTCGCAGACTTGGCGATTCCCTTTGCGCTTGTAGAGATGCACGATGGTTGCGTCTTTGAAATCTTGCGGGACTTC